>SRMA01024039.1:0-186999 GCA_007224835.1 Danionella cerebrum
TTAACTACCTTGTGTCTTGTTGCTGTGCTCAATCTTGGCATTAAAAGAAATGGTCATCTGAGTTCTCACATTTGTAGCAAAGTTTAGCTGTTGCTTTCACAGTTTTAAGCCTCCTACACAGCTGTTTCAGGTCATGATTGGGTGTCAGCAAACATGTGACATTGATGCCCAAAAGCACCTGTAACTAGTGGATCTTAAACCTGACGATTATCCCACAAAATCCCTGACAATATGAAAATGTACCATTCGCTTGAAGGCAAAAGGTAATACCACCAAATACACATTTGGTTTAGATTTAATTTTTGTTTGATCACTTTGCATTTTGCAACTAAGCTGAATAGGTTTTAAAAACTAGTTATTTGGTCAGCAGTTGAAACACATGTTATAATCCCAGGAGCAGTGAACAGTACGCATGTGTGTATTTACCAGCAGATCCACCATGTTGGGTTTGTTGTTCCTCAGTGTTTTAACAGCGTGAAAGACGTCGACTGATCTCTGGTGTCGAAGCATCTCACAGACAATACTGATGGCGCAAAAGGTGCCGCTGCGACCACCGCCATTTCTGACATAAAAACACACATAAACATGAGACATCCTGCTCACATTTATTACAAATGATTTTTAGCAGTGTTCATGCAACGTTCTAGTCCCAATGTGTCCAATAAATCCAGCTGAAATACACCAAAGGGTCACCTTCTGGAGCACAGCTGCAGCATAGATACAAACCTTCCTCTTGTAACTGAATGTTCCCTAATATTAAAACACTTCTGCAGATATTTGGAGCATGTGCAGACCCATGCTCACTGTCAAGTCAGCACCAGCATTCTCTTTTTTTGGCCTCAAATGCCCCAAAAGAAAGAGGTGGTTATGAGACGTCCATATTTTTTTTTACAGTCTAAGGTTTTAATGCAGGGGTGCTCATTACGCCAACTAGTAGCACCGGTCGATCGCGGCGTGAAATTGAAACAATATTAGCCGATCATCCATCCCGTCACAGTTCAGTAAAGTTAGCTGCAGATTCACGGATTCGGTTTTCTCTGCTCAATAGCTCGAGACCAGAATGTTCTTAGTAAACAAATAATACCTATTTTTAATCTGTGTTATGTAGCGGACAAACTACAAAACGTTTTTTATCAAAACAAGTTTCCCTCGGCATTATCAGAAACACATTACCGTCTATGAGCAACCCGCTGACATGGAATCGCTTAGGGACCGTCTGCAAATTACCAGATCCAAAATATGTTTTACCCAGAATATGCTTCATCACTTCATTCTAAATTGTTCTATCACAACCAAAATCAAGCAACACGCCACTCTTCACCTGCATGTTGTACTGCACGACTCAGTTTCAATAAATATTGAAATATTTATTAGATCATCATTTTTATTCTTGATTATTTGGATCAAAGCTCAATTGCTCCCATAAAAATCACTCTATTACCACCAAATTCAGGTCCCACACAACTGTTCTAATGTTTAACCCACTACAACACTCATTTTGTCAAAATTGAGACAAAAGCTAAAGCTAAGCTAATCAGCGTATTACGTCCGATTTTTAGCCCATGCTTAAGGTTATGGTCGCCAAAATGAGTGAAGGAGCTGGACCAAGTAAATCATTAAGTCCTGAATGAAAATCATTGAGTCCAAATAGCGTTCCACAATGACTGATGAACATTTGGAAGTGTGCTTGAGGCTGGCTACTGTCCGGACTATGCATCCCTGGCTGATTCAATTCAGTGCAAGTCATCAAATTAAACTCACGTTATTACAAAAAATGTAAATAATTAATTATTATGTGTGTTTTGTCAATTCTCAATAAAGTTGAAAATAATTGTTTGTTGATTGATGTTTTACATTTTTGTAGCAGGTAGATCACTTTGACACCGTCATTTTAAAAGTAGCTCACAAGCTGAAAAAGTGTGAGCACCCCTGTTTAAAAGCATAAACAACAATAACTCGACTTTGATTTACTGATTAAACCAAAGGTATCTTATTGTTTAGTCTGAAGCCACGCGGCGCTTCTGGCTCCGTGTTCACCACTCTCCCATTGACAGACAACTTTGAAACTTCGATCAGTATTAAACCAAAAAATTGTTGATAAAAAAATAATATTTATAAAGTGATATTTGGAAACAAAAGTTAAAGGAAAGATTACAGTTGTTTCACATCCTCTAGATTGCATTACAGAACAGCATTTTCCTCTTTATAAAATTAATTCTTTTGGGACATCATGACAGAGTTGTTAAAATGAATAATCAATAAATGAATCTTGTACATTGTGACGTATGAATGTACTATGCTCCTCCCACCACCTGCATGCTTTAACCTGAGAAATGTATCTGCTACTTCAGATGCATTCAACGCTGCATTCTCTAAACTCAGTTCCTGGAGGGCCAAAGCCCTGCACAGTTTAGCTCCAACCTCAGCTAAACACACCTGATGCAGCTCGTTAGGTCCTTTAGGCTGTTTTCAAGCTTCAGGTGTGGGTCTCTCTGAGCAGGCTTGGAAGTAAACTCTGCAGGGCTCCAGGAACGGATCCTAACACCCCTGCTCTAAACAGCTATTATCAAAGGATTGATCGGTCCCAGGTTTATTTAGGCCTCTTTATCACAATCAGTAAGTACGATGATAACCGCGGCGGTAGTTTTCTCTGTAGCATGTATCTTTCTAAACACCAATCATTACAAAAGGCATCTCGTAAAGGAGGGCTTTGCACAAACAAATGATTTGGGAGACGCTGTAAAATCTAGTGAAAGTAAATGTGTAGTAAAGTGTTTTGACCCTGTATGATCCCTCGGGACTCCCATGAAACTTTCAAAAACCTAATAGGGACTGTTTAAATGGAGTTTTTGAAACAAAAATCAAAATACGTGTAGAAGGGGCTAAATAAAATAAAGTTGACTATTATTTTGATGTGTGATGACTACTTAGTGCCAGCAGGTGGCGACATTCATCTGAACATGAACTCACACACTACCACCAGGCTTGTAACATGCACAGACCAGACCAGGATTACATTTTATGCAAGATATAAAATTAGCTGAAATTATTTCATGTGTGATATCATAAACTGGCTTTCCTATACAAATGGGGACCAAAACATCAGCCACATTCCGTGTGTGTGCGCATCAGTGTGTTCTCACAGGCAGTGCACTACAGTTCTTCCCTCTCCTCCATCATACTCCTCTGTCCACTTCTCCACCTGATGGACGAGTTTGATGAAGGAGTGTTTGGAGGCGGGGGTGTCGCGGTACATCGGCCAGCCCAGAAACTGGAACTGCTGCACCATCCTGTACCCATCCTGAGGCTGTGAAACGTTTGAATAGAAACATAGATTAAAGGATGATCATATTTCCACAAGGATCCTACATTTTTAACCAACTGAACCAGATTATCAGACCTTCGGGCAGCAACTTATCGATGTATTAGAATAGTTGCGTTTGAGAAACACTGATCGCGGATCTCATCATTCTGACACTGCTTTGATCAGTATTGTAAAAACAAATGTATCTTGAACAAAAATGAAGTATTCCTCACTCGTGCAGCGTTGTAGATGCGGAACAACCTGCTGATGATATCCTCCTCCAGATCAGCAGACACAAACTCCACCTGGATCGGCCCCAGACGATGAACACCATTCTCTGGCCAATACTGTGGACACAGCTACACAGAGATAGAACTAATGAGATCTGTGATACACACACAGACAGAGACCTAAACACACGTGTGAGAGCGAGACCTGTGCTGGATCTACATCGTTCAGCATTACTATAGAGGTGCAGTGGTAATCCAGCACCAGCCTCCAGAAGTCTTTGACTGTGTTAGGTAGAGGGTGCTGGGTAACGATGAATGCTGATGGCTGCTTGTAGCTCTGAGAAGACAAAAACACAGAAGACCTTCTTTTTAATTCCGTATTTTAATAATATTCAGATGGATATTAAAGTTTGTACACAAAATTTGATTTGCTTCCCAAAATGGAATGGTTGCCAAGGTAGAATTTTTGGTCGCTATGGAGAAGTCAATGACATTATTAAAAGTTCCCCATGGCAACAAGAGTGATCTAAACCAACCCCCACAATTCTACAATTTTACTTAGCTGAGATAGTGATGTGACAATTTGGTTGCTATGGTATACACTCTGGTTGCTATGGAGGGCTCACTGACATATTACAATGTTGCAACCATAAATTATATAAATACAACTCCCATGTCTTCTTCAATTACCAAAGATGAGATAGAGTTCTGAAAATTTGGTTGCTAGGGTAAACAGTTTGGTTGTGAGGTAGCCTTCATTGATGTCATGGAATGTTTACATTTATTACTATGATTAACCTATGTAAACAATCAATGACATACTATGATTGTTAAGAGAAACAAGCCCTCATTTATCAGATTTTACGTTGATTTTCAATTTTCTTCTAGAGCCTGGGGGTCAAATACTTTAGCACAGTGCTTGATGTGTTCTTGCACAGCCTGAGTTTGAATTCTATGAGGTTCTCGGCTTGAATTATTATTTTTTTTGTCAATGAGAAACCAGGATTTACTTGGATTCTCAGTCTAAAATGATACAGAAATGCATGTCAGTTAACACATAACATGTTGAAATTAGGCATTAAATAAAATGATTACAAACAAAACAAAATAAAAGAAAGTTTAACACAGAAAGCCTCACTGAGCAGATTAGTTTTCGATTGTGTGGGATCGTAGTTGCGAACCTTGCCAGGCAGTTTGTTCAAGAGAATTGGTTTGAAGCCTGATAGCTTAGCTTGATCTTTGGAGAACGAGGAACAACCAAAGCAGACGCAGATCTCAGAATGCGAATGGGAAAGGTTCACAAGATCTTCAAAGATGATCTGTTTAATTCCATTTGTATTCACACTGCATAGTGCCACCTACAATTCAGGTCTACTGGATCAATCAGAGCTAATGTTTGTGAAGACCCCATCATTACATTGAGAGGGTGGAGTGTCCCAAGAAGATTTGTGCAAAACGAGCTATAAAACTAGCTCAACACAAACAGAAATGTCATTCAAACGACATTTAAATGGCTTCTACATTCTTGGTTGTGATATAATTTCCTGTTTGTGTTGTAACTTCCTGTTCTCAGAAATTAACCAAACTGATTTAAAAAAATGTAAAACGCCAAAGTGCAACCAAAGTTCTTATCATGTAATGTAATACTATTTACAGGCTTATTGTTATAAAAAGAAGACAATTTAAAGATCAAAACTAATATTACAGGCAGAGTAAATCTAAAGAGAGGTATTCTTTATGCTTTATTCATTTTTCTGTTTGGGTAGCCCATCACAACTCGTTGAATTTAAGACTTATGACACCCCCATAACAGCACTTGTTCCCAAATCAGTCAGTTTTGAAGGCCAAGTTGCAGGTGGTGGGACAGAGTGATTGCTGCGTGTTGTACATACGTCCATGAGGGCTGCATTGATGTAGTTGCTGCTTTCTCCATCAATAGTGATGAGAAAGGGCAAGCAGCGGTCAGGAGGAAGAACGTCCATGCACCGATTTTTCTCATGGTTGCGTGGCAATAAAGCAATGCTGCAGTCCTCCACTCGCAAAGTTGGAGTCACCATGTTCAAGGTCTGGGACAGATATGAAAACCAAATCAATGCATTAATGACAAAAAGTAAACACCGTTATGACAAACTAAACAGATTCTAATGATTCTTTGAAAATATGTTTTAACTGTAACTGATGGTCATTGGCAAACAACAATTTCAAAAGTTTGGATTTGCTGTGCAATAGCACCCTCTAGAGGACAGTTCTTCATAAGGGTCTTTCATATCTAAATAGACCAATTAAGTCTGTAAAACATTTTTAAACATTCCACCATTGTTTTTTTTTAATTCCACGAGTAGCTTTTTAAAAAAAGTATTTACTGTAATGATCAACTGTATTATGCGCAAAATCCTCCAACATCGGGTACACATATGCTAATGAATCCAGACTACATGGTATCTTTGTTATGGTTTATTTATTTATTTTTTCATTTTATGTGTGATGTTTAACAGAGCAATGTGACTATCTGAGTGAATGAGATTATTTCCTATATTTTAACCTTCTTCTAGTGAAGGCGTGATATTTTGTAGTAGATTAAATAAAAGAACATACAAATACAACTAAAAACAATCAACCAATGTTATTAGTCCCCTTAAGAAATTCCTACTTTGAGTGGCTGTTGTCCAACCACTTGCTAATTTGCATGATTAACAGTTAACCTAATTAAGTGTTTAAATTGGACTTTTTAAAAACACAATAACATGCAAAAAAGAGATTAGCTTGGACTAGAGAAGAATTGTTAATGTTCATCAAGAACTGCAGTGAGAAGCATTATTAAGACGTTAATAGAGGGCAACACAGTGGAAAACAAAACAGGAACAGGCTTCGAAATTAACACTCGCCAACTCGCCAAATGAAAAAATGATTTTGGCGGGTATTAATAAAAACTTACCCGACAATATGGCCGCTGATGCATGAGTCAATCATTCAAATCATGTTAGTCATGCTCTGGGTCATTTGTCCCCTACGTATTAAATTTCTCATGAACACTACACTACATTTCAGATACTTATTGACACCAGCGCGCAGATACTGTACGCGTCGGTTTGCGGATTCAATCTACGACGATAAGAAGAGCGCAGAAATACAAAGAAGAAATGAATGAGCCGAATGAGCAAAGAGGACTGAGCTGGACTGCGAAATAAGCTAAAATCGAAATGCTGCCGTGGTTAGGAGGATAGACGTTAGGAGAAAAGAGGAAGCAGGCAAAAGATGAAAATTTATTTGTGCCCCGAGCAGGCGCCAACTGGAAAGAGAAACAGCCGAGAGAAATCCTTTTAATGATTGAGAAACGACGAGCATCCCGATATTTAGATGAATGTTTTTGCACCAGACATCGTCGTATAAAAGCACACAATCAGAGCGCATGCTTCGATTGCGACAGAGAATTACCAGTAGCTGCAGAAAGAGAGAAAGAGAGACCAAGACTGTGAACATTATTTTGTTTCAATTAAAATTATTAGCCTGTTTTTCCCAATATTTCTATATTTTGGAAAAGCTCCTTATTCATGGCAAATGTATTTATTTAAACACAATCCGAGCGCAGTTAAACATCTTCTTGACAAAGCACAAGAGACAAAGAGAGAATTACTAGCATGATTGCCCTGTTTTTACAAACCCTATTCTTTGGGAAAAACTTCAATTAAACGTAAATATTAATTTCTGCCATATCAAATTAATTAAATGCAAATAAAACATTTGTTTTCCATCAATATTTATCTATATGAAAAAGAAACAAATAAAAGCACAGAACTCTGTGTGTCTCTGCCCAAGAAAATCCATCACAATAAAAATAGATGATCGTTTCACTTATAAAAGAGAACCTGATGCTCAACTAAATCATTATTTATAAAAAAATGTGTTAATTAAAAATAATCAATTTATTTGTCATTGTATATAATATATTTATAGTAACTTATTAAGTCATTGGTAGCAAGGGGTATATGCGACTGAGGCTCTGTGTCTAAAGGGGTACGCGGCTGGAAAAAGTTTGCGAGCCACTGGTGTATAGTATTCTATCTTAGATGTATAGTTTCATGTAAAACTCTAGTTTGTTGTGTGTATTGCACTTTCTGTGTGTTTTTTCATGCAATGTTAATAAAATGCTCACCTTTTCTTTCAGTGGCATTCATAATCCCTTATTTTCACCATGTAAAATTGGCTAATGAAAATTCTGATTGGCTTCAGAAAGTTAACAGTCACTTTGGCTGGTGATCAAAAAAGTTAATTTCGAACCCTGGACAGGAAGTGAAAGATTTCAAAACCTTTGGAGGTAAACTAGAGAGACAGGCTTCTAAAGACTCAAGAACAAATGCCAAGACGCTAGAGAATGACTCAACCAAGTCTTTAATTGACTAGAACCCTGTAAGGTTGCAGACCAAGAAGGACTCCACTTCTGAAGAAGGGACACCCCCAAGCCTGAATGAAGTTTGCTAAGAGCAACCTGTGGATAAGTGATGCATACTGGAAAACAACCAGTTTTTTCTGGCCATGGATATTTTGTCTATGTTTGGAGAAAGAAGGGAGACATATTACCCAAAGGACACTGTTCACAGAGTGAAACATAGTGGTGAGAGTATGATGCTGTGGGGATGCTTCAGTGCGTTTGATAACAGGAATCTTATCCGAGTTTAAGGAGACAACCTCAGACTGTCTTCAAGAAAACTTGGTTTGAATGAAGACTAACAAGTCTGGGGGAGCTTGAGATCTGCTCAGGGACAACAGACTATTATTGCTCAGGAGACATGCTTGAGACCTACAGCAAACTGCTTAAGAAGCTGTTATCAAGCGAAAGTTATTCACTATTGACTTTAAACAACAATCTTCGAAAAATAAAGCAATATTCTTTATAAATTTTATCAGCATTTTCCTGTTCTCATGAACTCACCCTGAACTCCTCTTTGATCTGGCTGGAGTTGGTCTGTGGATCTAATCGATTCATGTCGTAATAAACTGAGCGAAGCTGATTGGCTGGGATGGTTGTGTCACCACAAAGACACGCCTCCAAGATGGCATCATGGATAAACACGTACTGCTCCTACAATTGACATCAATAAATCAATCACTGATCAGTTCAGCAATAGTTGGACGTTCTGGATATCAGTTACCGATCAAATCAAATTCTAAATGGGAGCAAGAGGAGGTCTACGACTGCTGAGAGAGATTTCACCTCTGTCTGCACCATGTTGACTCTTCGTGAACGCAGCTCCCTGACGCAGTTGTAGATATCAACAACACCTTCTCGCTCGGCCATGTCCAGCATGATGTCGATGACGATGAAGCAGCCGGTGCGGCCCGCACCCGCACTGGGATACCGCACACAAAAAAATGAGCATCAGGAAAAGTCTAAATGGATGTAATTTGTAGCTTGATGTTAGCTATTTGTTGTGGAATAAAGCCTCAGACACTCACATTCAAACATATTCATTGACTTCCCTTCAAATGCATGAACAATAATGAGGATCAGAAAGAGAAACAAACCCGTTTTTGTAACAACCCTCGAATGCGTTTTCAAGCCAATTTATTTGGCTCTGTGCGGCTCAAGAGTACTCTTGATTCTACTGAACTCCTCATTTGTGTAACTGTATTATTTCTAGCTTGTTTCTTCGACATCTTCAGCAGGACTTTTGACTTTACTTCACGACTTGGTTCGACACCGCATTAGACATTGTGACTCCCTGTTTGAGGAACTGTTAAGACTTCCTGATCGCCTCCACTCTTTATTCCCCGTTCGACTCTTCACAAACTCTATTGTTATTTTCTATGGTCACTGTCTTGTCACGAAACCAACGTTGGCAGTCTCGACTGTCTTGGATCCCGGCCTTGGCTGCACAGGTGTCCTGATGATTTTAATCCAAGACCAAAAATAAGCTGCAAATGCTTTCATTAATTAAAAAAAATACCAGAGGCACATTTTTGCGCATGTTTAGCGCTTGAGTATTATTATTTCATGTCCATTTTGAGGGTCTATAGATGCTCCAAAAAGTCACCAGATTTCGCACACACGGCAGAACTGGTGAACATTTACGTCCGATGGAGTTTGAAAAGTGGATGTGGAAAAATAGCACCACCAAATGCATTTCATCTTATAGTACGCTAACTGTTGTTAATAACTCAGTCATGCAGTCTGATCCAGATCTTAACACTGCCATGTGTCCAAATATATACAGCGACCTCCTAGTTATGGCGCCACCAGCTGCCCACAGGAAATGCAGCATTTAACAGTAATAAGGTTTCTGATAAGAATATTGTCCAATAAAATAATATATCAATATAGTGCCACCTGGTGACTGACACCATGGTTTTCATTATTTAAGTCACGCATTTTATTCTTGAGTCGTTAACAGTTCAGGCCTGAATACATCTCTTAAATAAGCACTGGTTATAGTGCATGGTGCAAAAAATTGACTCTGATGGACTAAAGTGCCTGATGTAAGATAGCCCTTTGATTGCTGCTTGCAGCTTTAACGTTATTTAATTTTTTTCTCCACTAGAGTTTCAGACATTTAGAAATGTCAGCGAGTATCAGCAGTTATTACCTTTGGTACTTATTACCGATCTCGGCTGATACTCTCCTGTCTCTGTGAAAGCAGTCTTGACTACAAGACTACTAAACTCCAGCCTCAAATCCCTGTTTGCCTCCTTCATTTACTCTGTCTTGATTGGTGTGTGGTACAATACCTGCAGTGCACCGCCATGGGCCCGGCATTAGCAGGACTATTTGCTTTGATACGGCGTATGAATCCCAACAGGCCGGTGGAGTGATACGGGACGCCGTGATCAGGCCAGCCGGTGAAATGAAACTGGCGAATCTCTCTGATCTCATGAGCACCTCGCTAAAATCAAAAATGTTTTTATTTTAGAATACTGCATTCAATAATGAAATATTAGACTGGTGAAGAATCCACAGTGTGTCATGTGTGAGTGTGTGTGGCACCTTCTCGACAGCAAAGGTCCTGATGACGTATTCGGAGAGTAGCTGCGTCTCAATCAGAGTCACCTTCATGTCTCTGTAGATCTCTGTGTCGTCAGGCCAGTACTTACAGCACTTCACCTGCATACAGACACACACTTCTATTACCAAATATGCCGTATACATTGAGCTGTTGATGGATGCTTCCTTTTTTTGGAAAAATGTTTTCATTTAAAATACCTAGGCACAATTTAAAACCCTGTGGAAACCCTGTATGACCTGCCAAAGAAATCTGCTGCAGGACAGAAAATACAACATAGAAAACTACAAGATTACAGACTTTTTTTGAGAATTCTTATAAAATGGAACAGAGCTGAGATGGAACGCCAGCAAACTTCATAAAACACAAATGATATCTTGTTACTAGAGTTCCTGGGTCCATCTGCTGTGATTAGTGATAATATTTGCATTATCATTTTCTTAGCATCTCAGGCAGAAGTGATATGTGTGTAATTGTGCCATGATGCCGGAGCGGATTCTTCTCTCAGAAGCATCTTAATTATCTTCAGAGAATCACATAGACTCAAGCAAATTAATCAAGCTAATGACCCATTTACATATTCACTCCTCAGGACAACTGCCAACAAACAAATCATGTGATCAAAACGGAAATCTCCTCCCTGAAGCCATCATTGAATGTTCCCTCTCTTTATAAACATGAATTTAAAAGATGCCTCAATAACTCTTCAAAATCTGGGTTTGGACTGGGTTTACTCACCCTGCCGACCTCCACCAGGTTTGTTACCATAACGATTGTTGCTGTGTTTTCCTGCCACACCATTCTCCAGAAGTCAAAGACTGTCTCTTGCATCGGCCCTGAACAAGAATACAAAGGACGTAGTTAACAAAAGACAATAAAAACACACAGACTAAACATAGACATTCACAAAAATAGACGTAAAAGGCATAGACATACAGCAGTCATGGTTGCATTTATTACTTAGTGTATTACTGAGATTACTTCCAAGGGTTTTATATCAGTTTTTAGATCATTAGATCATTAGATTAGATAGAAGGCGTAATGCATTACTGCAGCTTCCCATGCTTTTAAGAGCAGACGTAAAATATATATTAATATATAAAATAGACCAAACCCAGGAGCACAGTGGGAATTGTTTCTGTAAAATCTACGTTCGCATTAACCCATAGAAATTTTTTTTTTTCATTTTATTGCACAATAACTCCATAGCAATTTTGAAATTGTACAAAAATACAATTCAGAGTATAATTTTGTCAAATTTTTACTGCGAAAATGAGAACAAACTGTTTTTTTTTTCACAAAAGTGTTGAGCAAAAATTCAGAGGTCCCCCAAAAAACAAAGACAAGGACATAACAATGTCACAATTGAATCGCCTAAACCTTATACACTGTTCCAAGCACTTTTTGTGGCAGAACTTTGAAAAACACAAGCCATATCACATGTCTTGTACTTCCGAGAGTTATCACTGCGTTTCACCACTAAATGGCACCGATTTAGGGTCTGTGAACTGAAACACAACTCTTGAAAGAATTCATGCAAAACTAAAAAATATCCTACTTTTTGTGACCTACACATAACATTTGAAATTAAAATTAAACAATAGGTGGGTCGCACCATTCCTACCTAATTCAAAACAGCAGGTGTATATGGCACACGTACTGGTGCATGCAGAGACTTCTAAGGGTTAACAGTCTCATAAATGTGCAGCATATCCATTTCATAACACTTGAATATTGAACAGCAGCTAATTCAGCAAAAATGTAAATATTTTTTTTCAGCAAGTATTTAAAAGCAAAACAAAAGCTCTAGCTGTCTCTTCCAGAACAAAAGTTATTTTAAAGAAATAAGTATAAGTTTCCTTATATTATAATTACATTTTATGTTTGATCCCGTTGTATACAGAAACAAAGGTAATGCTGTTTGCAAAATCGAATTAATTTCTTTCTTTTCTCAAAGTGAAATGCCTATGTAATGCATAAAGTATGCTCAACCCTCACTATTAGTTTAACTTGCATGTTTCTGCTCTCCAGCGTTTTAGTAATTTAGTAATTTTTTACAGCATACATGTTTAGACTTTCAAACATCTTTAACTAAATACAAATAAAGCAGGAAAATGTTTCTGCATCTGTTTCCATTACTCGATCAACACAAGCCATTATTATTATAAATATCATTATTCTCATTAGCCCTAATGAATCTGCATGTGTAAGTCAGCAGCGCAGCCGCAGGATTTAAAATCACACGTTAAATTAATTCTAATTAGCTTTGTTTTTAATCAACAAGCAAATTCCAAAATGACTTTGACAAGCTAATTAGCTCATGCAAATCTCCCCCTCTCTCTCTCTAAGTGCACTGATGCAGTTGTTCAAAACAAAGAGGCAAAACACCAGCGAGAAGGACGCCTCTCACCTTGTGTGGCGATGTAGTGGTTGGGTCGATGGTAACCCTGAGAAGAAGAGCATGAATTAAAAGAATTTATAGACACATTCAGAACTAAATCACTAATACAGACATGTCTCCCAGAAATACCTCATAACTGTCAACCTCGAGAGGGAAAATAGCAGGAGAAAAGATTTACGAACAGTTGGTTAGCTCTTCACTTTTGTAAGGATTATGGCTGGCAAACATTTGCCTTGTGCTTCGTAGCTCTACAAAGTAATGCAATTTATTTAGAGGTACGTCTGACTGTCTGCTGATTGATGCCTAAGGCTCCCTGATTGGTCCATGACAGCTGAGTGCAGAGTAGGTCGTAAACCCTGCCTTTACAATAAAAGTTAATTAACAAATATTTTGTAATTTAGAAATAATAACCTCTTAGCATTCCCCCCAAATTTGCCAAAAGGCAAAAACAGACAAACCCAAAATAAATTGCATGATGTTTGCCACCATTTGGAGTATATGCAAACATTCATCTCTTTTAAAAGAAGAGGTTTGGTCCTCAGTTGTTAGAATCACTGCATCTCTTACGGTTATAGAGTAATGGAATGTTTAACACACTACAAAAAGTCAAATCCGACAAAAAAAACAATTTATTCTACAGGGTATTGCTCATAAGTTTACACACCCTGTCAAACTTTCTGATATTTAAAAAAAATATGAATGATATCGCAAAAGCAAATAAATTGGTTTATTTACTGTCAAACAACTGTTTTTTCTCTTTTTAAATCATAATAACAACAGAAATTTCCAAATGACCCTGATTAAAAGTTTACACACCCTTTGGTTTCACCTGATAACATGCACAAAAGGGTTTGAGCGGCTGGTAAAAGTAGCCAACCTAACCAGAAAAGGTTTCTGGGTTCCCGATAAACCCTTGGCTCTTTCATCTAGTGATGCGCTGACATTTCTGAATTCTGAGCGATGGGGAAAGCAAAAGAGCTGTCAAAGGATCCATGGGGAAAGGTAGTTGAACTGTACAAAACAGTAAGGGAATATAAAAATATACTGGGAATGCCAATCAGCAGTGTGCAAACTCTGATTAAGTGAAAAAAGGGAATTCTGTTGAAACCAACAAACATTTCTGCTACAACTGCCAGAAAAATTGTATGGGATGGAAAAAAATTTCTGTTGAAATTTAGGGCTCTCTGAAAAAGGTCCTCTTCAAGGAGCACAATAAGAGACACTTGGAGAAAAATGGGTTGCATGGTCAAGTTGCCAGAACAAAGCCATCACAACGCAAAAGCCACAAAATAGCCACTTACAATGCATCAAACAGCTCAGAGACAAACCTGTTGTTTGGAAAAATGTTTGGAACGATGAGACGGAACTGAACTATTTGGCCTCAACCCTTTGGAGAGGAGTCAAAATGAATGGACCACCCTTTGTGAAGAACGGAGACGGGTCACTGATGTTTAGGGGATGTGTGAGCTTCAAATGTACAAGAAACTTGGTGAAAATTGATGAAATGTTATGAATGTTATTTGCACTCATCAGCCCAAAAGCTGTGTATGAAACATCCCAACATGACAGTGATGCAAAACACAAGGCCAAGTTCACTTGTCATTGGTACCAGAAAAACAAAGTGAAGGTTCTGGAGTGGATCTCAGTCTCCTGACCTCAATATCATCGAACTACTCTGAGGAGAACTCAAACTAGTAGCTCATGAAAGACAAGCATAGAATTTACAAGAGTTGGAGGCTTTATGCCAAAAAGAATGGGCTGCTTTACCAACAGAGAAGATAAAGAACCTCATCAACAACTACCTTAAGAGACTTCAGGATGACATTGATGTTAAGGGGAGAATACAAAATCTTAAGAGATGGGCGTGTAAACCTTTGATCAGGGTGACTTGGAAAGTTTATGTTGTTTAACATAAAATGGCTTCACACTCTTATTTTCTGTCGTTATTCATTCATTCGGAAAAAGTTTTTTTCAGGGTATGTAGGATTATGAGCACACCTGTATTCACTGTAAAACACAAAAACATCAAAGCAATTTACCAAGATTTATTTGAAAACAATATCTTCAACATTTATTTAAATAAAAAAGGGAAAACCTCCAAACGACAATTTGAAGCCAGGGATAGTCTATCCCTTATACAAATTCTGTCTCAGTACTTGATGACACAAAATAAAAGAAGAGTACATATCATAAATACAGTGCATTTTATCTATTTTGAAACTATGAGCAAATGCAAATTACATATTCTCTAAAAAATAAGCTTTATTTTAAGGTAAGATAATCTTACTATGGTCTTGCTTTTCTATAGTATGTTTATAGTTAGTTATTACTAAAGATTCGAAATATAAAAATATAAAACTGAAGTATAGCAATAATTTGTTGCATGGATGCTTTGCATTAGCTTAGCCGAAGTCTAATTGCTCCAATTAAATTTAGTTTCCTGACAAATAAATATTTTTTTTTTTAAATATTACATGTCACAACACAGGGTCTTAATCATACACTGTTTATTTTGACTGAAAACTACTAAAACGTGGGCTCTTTTTAGTACGGCAAGTGCTAACAATTTTAAAACCTTTTTAAAAAAGATTTGTGTTTCTAGGCCACTGTTTGTGAATGACGGGGGTTTCAAATAGATGTAAAACTACTTGCATGCTGTGATTGTTTGTAGAAGCGGTGAAATACATTTTTTAAATCAATAGAACGCCAGTTTATGTCATGTGACTACAGAGCATCCATAACACCAATCAATGGCTGGTCACATAAACGTTCAAATTTGTTCAAAAATTGCAGCCTCTAGTGGTAAAATTTTACATTTTTGCTCCTTTAAACGTGTAATATTTATGCTAATTTATTCATAAACTCACTCACACAATCGCAGGCACAAACAAACAAACACACCCACGCTGATCCTTACAGTGCAGATTGTGGGATTATCTTCAGTATAGGCTCAGTGTGTGTTTGGGGGGGCGGATTAGGCTAATCCGCTCATTTGGTGTGTGAAGCGTCTTGTGTCTCAGCGCAAACACGCTCTCCCTCATCTCATTTCATCTTCCTCACGAGTGTGTGATGCCACGCGTGTGTTTATGTACTCACATCGACGTAATTCGCATTGATGTAATCAGAACTCGTCTCCCCATCCACCGGCTGCAGACGCACGCGGGAGTGATCATCTGAACACACAATACATCAACTAATGAATCCGGTCAACTCATTAAGCGGACAATTAATTCAAAATAAAGAGGTTAAAACAGAAAGAGGAACGCTAGTTTCTAAAAATGGAAAAAGTCCTTTTGTTAAAGTATTTACAATTTGAGTCAGATAAAATGTTGAAGGCATGTGATCGAAATGCTAAAAAACATCACATTTTAAAATTCAACCCAAGACAAAAACAAAACAAAACAAAGAAAACATTGCATTAACCACTACTGCACAATGCTACCCTAATGATGACTTTGTTGAATTTCGTACATTGTTGCACTCATGAAATAGTAACAAATGAAACTATCTTGACGTACAGGCGATGATGTTTCCGTATCTGTTCTTCATACGGTTTTCATCTTTCTTTGCTGAATCCCACGGTGCCGCTTGCCCCTCGAAAAACCTCTGAAACACAAAACGCAAACACCGAACACTTTTAATATTTACTTATAATCTTAATTTGAAAGTTAAAGTTAATAAAATATTTTGATTCCATTTAATCATGTGTGAGTTGTTTCTTTAATTTAGTTTCAAAAAGAAAATGGTCCATTTTTGGGACTTCCTGTTTGAAGAATAAACGTATGTTTCAGCAAACACATCATTATTTCTGATGATGATGATCTTTAAAATGGATGAGAAACAGCTAAGAACTGTCCAATCACAGAGTTGTTTCGTGAATGTGATAAATGGATGGCATAAATATACATGAAAGTATTGTTTTGAGTCGTACATGACAGTCCCACTGCTCTAGGATCAGGCTGAATCACTGTTTGGCCCCGTTTACACTTGCGGTCAAATGTGACCCAATCCAAATTTTTTGCCCTTTCAGATCGGATCTGATCTCTGATGGTGTATTTTGAAATCTGAATCAGGCTTCAATCATGTGTGGAAATAAATCAGATCTGCTGTGTAAACGGGGAAATCCGTTCGTCAAACTAGTCATAATGCCATTCAGATATGGGTGACAATTTGAAAGAATGTGTAAACAGAAGGTGAAAACAAATCTGACATAGGCATCCAATCAAAGCTAAGCATCAAGGCCGGCCACGTTTGGTTTTAAGCAATGTGGTGGTTGTGGTAGTATAAATAATCACACAGTTACTTTTTTATCAATTGTCCAGGCCTCTCTTTTTCTCTCCCTCATATGTAGTATAAACAGACTAAAAGTACAGGTGACTTTGCGCCTGATTCTGGTACAACTGCAGTTTTTTGTGCTCCCACTGTTAACAATTATCACCAGAAATCATATTTTATCAAAACTGAGAAGCATCTGAGAAATCCTCCACTTTACATTACTTTCTAAACACTCCATCTCCCAGACATTAATTATGTTTGTGAGAAAATTAAGTGTTTTATGCAAACCCCCTGCCATCGTATTTATTCATGATCGACCACGCCCCTTTTTGTGTGTTTAGCAAATCTGAGGCGTGAAGGCACATAATTGTTGTTACACTTCTGTAGCACATATCCGTTACTCTCATTCTTTGACTTGAGAGTTTCAGATGTTTTGAAGCTTGGGAAGATGAACCTTTTAATTGTTTAATTCGCTCTTATATGCTCGCTCAAAACACTACGTAAAACAAACAAAATAATAATAATAATAATAATAAGTCCAAAACAAGCCTCTGTGAAAGTGTGAGCTGTTATCCTGCTGTACGTGATGTTAGTTCTCAAACAAAACCAAAGTCTATGGGTCTGATACGCTTTTAAATCAAAAGGCTAATACTGTTGTGAGAGGTAATCATCACAATGTACACTCTCTGCCCTGATGCCTTCACAGCTCATCACACCCTGCAATCTGAAAGAAAGAGCTGAGTGTGAGGGCAAACCAAAATCAGGCGTGTGTTCATCCTGGAGAGAAACTCATGAAATATTAACCGATAAAGCTGCATGAGGAGGACGAGCCGTCCAATTAGAGATGATTATGAAAATAAAGCTCAGAGAGCTGCAGATAAATGTCAGTCTGAAGGCCAGAGGAGCTCTCTACTGATAAACACATGAGTACCAGATGAAAAATAAACACACAGATTTAATGCCGTTTTCAAATATCTTATAATGGTGACTGATCTCACCAGATCAATCTATTTCATCATTAACTCATTTATGCTGCTTATTAAAGATCCACTGCACAAAGAAAATCGTTTTGACCCAGAGGAAACTCATGGAAACTCTGTTCACAAAGAGCTTTCAGTGTGTGTCTGAGAGCGCCTTGTTATCTGCTGCTTTGTGAATCGGCTCTGTGCTTTCCTGAAGAAGCACCATTCAGATAATGAGGAGTAAGATGCTGGAAATATTCGACAAACTGAGTCAAACGACTGGAGATGGCTGTCAGATTCACACACACTGAACTGAACATTTGCAGATGCCGCCAACGTTTTTTTTTTCCCCCAAAGCCAGGATGTGCTAGAAAGAGCCGATTCTGTCAGATGCACAAACACACAGTGATCTGAATATTCAGACACCGCTGAGGGTTCATCTGAAGCCAAGCCGTGTTAGAAAGAGCTGATTCTGTCAGACACACACTTCCTCCAGGAGACGGGAGAGAGAGTTTTATTGCTGTCTAAACACTGAACCAACAAACACCTGAACCCAACTTTTTAACAATAATTCACCCGTTATGTAGATTCTGTCAAACAAGCAATGACAGTGTTTCCCAAGAACATAAAAGAGAGTTTTTTTTTTCATTTTATAAACCACAGGTTACACTGTAAAATCCAGAAAAAGGCTCAACTTATTAAAGTAACAGAGCAAAATCCACTGTTCATACAAACAAATAACATGAGAAACAGCTTTTCCACATCGAGTTAAATCTTTTGGGGCATCACTAAATAGACGTTTTACAGAATTAAAACGTAATATTGTGTTGATTTCATACATTGGACAGTCAAAAATCAAGTTTAGCAAGTACGATGAATGCATTTTGGGTCACTGCTTCTTTTACGGTATGTAATGCGGTCAAGAACAATTATACACATCCTTCACCTGATGGAGAGAATGTAAAGATATTTTGAAAACTGAACGTGTGTTTGGGAATAAATGAGTTTGAGAGCTGATGGAAAAATGGCTGAGAGGAAGCTCCAGGCTGTTTCTGTCCCTTCAGGCCACGCAGTGTGATTGGTAGAGGCCACAAAACCACAGCCAATCGGACAGGAGGATGCAAGGCATGAGCTAAAAGGCAAGTGAACTATTATTGATGCATCTTTCGGCCATGCAAAATAAAAATAAATAAAGTTTCCAAATCTGGAAAATGTACAATGATGATAATGATTTTAAAATTGAATTGATCTCATGCATGATGGAGAAATGCAGCAAACCAAGAGGGATGATGCTGGAGAGGGGTTTTTTCATGGCAAAACACAAGATTTAAAACCCAATGACATAAATGACTAATTCTGGCTTATTGTGGTATTTCATTGTAGCTGGTTAAAAAAATATTCCAATCTGACCAGTGTGATTTTGTCCATATACATGTGGAATTATCCAGAACATTGGCTGTTAACTATGGGGTGCCACAAGGATCAGTTTTAGGCCCAATGAAATTTTCAGTTTCTCACAGAATCTTTAGTGGGACGCGTAATGTTTGGTCCTGATTGATAGACAATAAGACTTTGACATTAACGACAAATTCTGGTTTAATGATGCCATAGTGGTGATTATTATGATAACATAGTGTGGCTAGTTTAAATAATTCCAGTGTAACCAATTTGATTTTGTCCATATATATGAGGGGTTATCCATTCAATTGGCTGTAAACTATGAGGTGCCATAAGTATCAGTTTTAGGACCAAAGCAATTTTAAGTTTCTCACAGAATTTTAGTAGGAAGCGTAATGGTTGGTACCGGCTGATAGACAAAAAAAAACTATGACAGTAATGTCAAATTCGGGCTGAACGATAGCATGGTGGTATTTCAGTGTAGCTGGTTAAAATAATTCCAGTCTGACCAGTGTAATTTTGTCCATATACATGTGGAATTATCCAGAACATTGGCTGTAAATTGGCTGTAGGAAGTGTAATGGTTGGTCCCAGCTGATGGACAAAAAGCCTATGAAATAAATTACAAAATGGTCATTAATCGTGGCATCTCAGTGTAGCTGGTTTACACCAGTTTGCCCGGTGTGATTTTGTCTGTATACTTGTGAATTATCCTGAAAATCCGCTGTAAACTAAGGGGTGCCACAAAGATCAATTTTAGCCCCAATGTCCTTTTCCATTTCACATGCTGCCACAAGAAATTCACATGGAGGGAGTGTAGGTCCTGGCTTACACCACCAGGGATAATGCCTTCCTTACATTTTTTTACATTATGGATATCAATTCAACACATAAATTGAAATTTGTTCGGAAGAATCAGCAGGAGAAACAGTGAGGTCTGGATTTTCATTTTTGAGTGAACTTTCCTTTTAAGGCTGAACCAATGAGGTTACATTCAGACGAGGCATTAATACAACAGCAAACAATATATTATCGCCTCTACAACCCTATTAAGGACCCGAAAGGTGGTTATTTAAACAGACCTTATATTCTTCAGGAGTTTACAGAAATGACAAACATAGAAAACAGTTGAAGAGCTGTTATTGGAGGACTATTTAAAAGGGAGACTATGTGAATTGACATCTACGTTAATAAGTGAATGATGGGGAGCTACATTCCAGTCTCTACAAACCATCTGAAAAAGGAAAAAAAATGCTTACCTCATTAATCTTTTCCAAAGTTAACATAGGAAACAAGCACAGGGAGAAACAAGGGAATGTTTTAGTCTGGGTTAGTCAACATGAAAGTTAAAGCATTGGCTGCATTTCCAGATATGCCTCCGGCAGACATTTATATCCATATTGCATTAAATAGACACTTTAAATGAGCTCTCGCCATCACTAGAAGTCGAACGCACACTCTTGGAGTTCATGGAACTAACATTGTTCACTAGTTAGGACTTTAATGAGGGAGTCAATGAATTCCAGTTCCAGCTATATCCAGAACTCCCATAACGCTCAAAAAGAACCAGGAACATTGATGCACACTACTGATCTCCTTTAAAAGGTCAGTTCACCTAAAATGAAAAGTGCATTAACCATTGCAGACACCGGTTAAGTACATTTGACCCCAGTTCTCAACAACACGCAATTACAAGAGAACGGATTGGAAATAATTACAGAATATCCACATTTGTTTGTTAAAATAGCTTTAAATGGATACTTCTCAACAGTTTTAAACATACTTTAATGTTATATTTAACTATTGGTGGACAGTACTCTTGAAAGAGTTAAGGCCTTTACTCATTGAGAGTAATTATGGTACAAAAAGGCAAATAATTCACACGCGAATTGAATTGAATGTTATATACACATCAAACACAAGTCAAATTTGTGACACCGTTTTGAGAAATAATGCGCAACAAGAATGGATCTATCGATGAATCATAGAACCAATGCGGATTCAGATGCACTGAGGTAGTTTTGTTAGTAATCAAACATGTGACGTGCATCAAAACACATTTTATTCTAAATAAACAGTGGCCAAATACAAATTCTCCTTCACCTCCTTATCCTTGTAGAGCTTGTCTTTTTTGTCACACAATATACGGTTTGCTGCAACAAAACTGATAAATCGTTCTGCCATTCATCGCTTTGCCAGAATGTTTGCGAGTTGCCGTAGCTCATCAACAAGCTGCATTGTGATTGGTCAGATGTGTTTCAGTCACCTACGATGGCTACGAAAATAAAAACAGGAGTGAATAAATAAAATAGATCTCATTTAGCACCATGAAATTCCGCCATTGATATAAAAGGGGTCACTAACAATTGTTTCAAAATACCTCATTGTTTTGCAATTAAAACAGATGTTGAAAATCGCACCTGATTCGTAAAGTCCTTTGAAGCAGGAATAGCCCGGTCATTGATTAAAAAAAGCATTAGATTGATAAATAGGTTTCTGTTCCTCTTTGACATAATGTGCAACTTTTGTTCAAATCCCCAGAAAACTAGTAGAAATCAGGGGAAACGGACCCAGTTTTGAAAACAGTACATAACCTATGACAATTGCGCAGTTTGTTCACAAGTAAATGCATCGTTTTTATTGCAATTGCGAATTTGTGAAAATGACACCAATGTGCGTCATTTTGAAAATGCTGAGCACTCGGATTATGTATATGTCGAAAACATAGTTTTTTGGGGGGGTGTTGGAGGTAGCGTTTGTTATTGTCATCACACCCTGTGCTTGAGGTCACTGTGGAGCTTCTTCTTTGTTTACAAAGACCAAGTCTAATGGCAGACGAACAAGGACTGCATTGCAGTACACTTGTTTGGCCAATATGAGTTATATACTGTATACTCATATACAGTGTATTCTAGAGTTGAGCATTATGCTCCTCCTACGCATGCACAACTAAGGTTCACTTATAATTGTTCTCTTAATTAAGTCCCTGAGTAGTGCTTACTACATCATGCCCACTTCCTGGCAACCGTGAGAGAACATAGAGACACACCCAGAGAGAGCTGAACTCAATCCTCACCTGAACATCTTTATTTATAATGAATCAAGCCCTCCAGCCAAGACTGAAATATTGATCAGGTTCATATGTGGAGGATAAGAGCTGCAAGTGTAAAGAAGCGGGTGATGCAGCGCTGCATTCACCCACAGACTACAAGCTACTTATCTTTTACTCTCCTTGAAACGCCTTTCTTTTGGGTTTTCTGTTGGACAACAGTAAGGACGGAATGTAATAATGGGATAACCTGCTGATTAGCAACAATAGTATAATGAGAAAGAAATTCAATAAAATTTTTGGCTTATAGACTGTTCTCTATAATTATACATTTTTTAATTACCCTTTATGCAATGTCCACCATAGCTCGAGTTGGAGGAACACATGTTTTGAGTTTTAAATGTGACTAAAGAGTCAACTGAGATGCTGAAACAAACAAGTTCTTTCTTCTAACCGAATCTTTAGCTCAAAACTGTGAAGTCACCCAACACTACACCCCTCCTACCACCGACGCGTCAGCAATTCATGTTTTAAAACAAAGCTCCTCCTACTCTCAGTGCCGAACTACTGGTATCATGCAGTTTCCACATGTTTGGGAGTATGAATCATCGCATGTTGCGTCCCGAAAACGAGGAGTTTCGTTCGATTCATTTAAAAATCTGTTAAAATAAAAGTGTATTAAAAAGATAATTAAAGGTTTTTTTTACACTGAATGCGTTTCAACCTGTTTTGGAGAGTTCAAAAACCAAATAATCAACTTTAAAATGATGATATGCGCTCTTTAAAGTGATCTTGGGACAATTCCCAGAAATCCACCAAACAAGAAAAATGGTCAAATTGGAATAACACAATACACATTACTGTGCAAACATTTTAGAAACCACCCAATTAAAGTGATGTATTTTGTGTAAACATTAATCAGGAAATAATGTGACAAGAACAAAACTTTCAATCGTAGATGGCAAACAAAATGTAAAAAAATGCAGCTTTTTATCTTTTTTTTTCTTTTAGATCCCATTCAAATGAAGGTCTATCATCTTTTTTTCAGAGATCTGCAGATTAGTTGTAAACATTTTAGCGAGTGTTATGTTTTCATAGTTTCACAACCTTCCTCACAAGAGAGTTGTGCAAGAAGGTCAAACGCGCAAACAAAATCACTGCCAGTGCATTTAAAACTGAAATGCACGAGAAAAAGTACGTTTAGAAATAAATGTACTTTTGTTCATTTCTTATATTTTCATTTGTTTTCACCAAAGTTGTGTTCCATGATTTGTCACATACAGTGGTATTCAAAGGTTTTTGCAACTGAGAGTTTTAAGCGCTCAGTTTCAACTGTAAGGAACATTGTGCAGAATTGGAAGACCAGAGGCACTGTTTTAGTTAAGGACTGAAGGGGCACACCATTAAAAATCTCTGATTAGCAGAGGCGCAGGATAGTGAGAACAGTCATGGACAACCCACAGACCAGATATTTTGTAAAGAAGATAGGCCCAGAATTCAGAATCTAATTGGAAGATATTTAAAGCATTTAAATTCTGCAAAAGGAGGATGGTGGTGGCCAAATTGATAAACATGCCTAATTTTGTTTGAATAATTCTTGCACACATTCCATGAATATATTTCTTATCCAGACAACCATTTATCACAAACTCCAACCTATGTGCAATATTACCTTGGAACATTTGGTGAGTAAACTGTGAGAAAATGTTCATTTTTGGGTTAAGTGAGCTGTTACTGTTTTTTTGGCCATACCTCATACTCCTCCTTGAAGCCGTATCCCTCAGCACATTTCATCTGTGTGATGTGTTGAAGCAGATCAGCGACTCTAATGGCTGGATGGAGCTGCCCCGTCTGGTAAGGGACGTCCAGTGCCTCTCTCTTCTTAAAGGAGTGTGTGTGTGAGTGAGTGTGGGACTGCACCAGGCTGCTGGTCTCGCTGCTCAGAGAGTGGTTGTTCTCATCTGGAAGGAAAAGTAGAGACAAAGCCAGGAGCTGTTAGATGTACCTAACCAAACTCGATGTACCTAAACAAACACAAAAAAAAAGCAAATACATCTTTGAGGATCTTAAAATTGTATTTAAAGGCCCAATATGTAAAATAGTCTTTTATTAGATACCAAAAATCAAGCAGCTGTTATTTATTTACTTCTCATTTGATTGAGCATCATTTACAATTTGACATATTAGATTAAAACCCTCTGCTTCAGGGTTGCCAGCACCTCTACTGCAGGAAAGCATCCAACTTCCTTGCAGCCATTTTGAAAACGTGATTGTTAATTGGCTGACGGCACATGCTGGGACGCATTTTACGCTGGTTACATAAACAATGGTTCCTGATCATTCTGGAAACGCAAGTCTACTGTTTTGATGTTGGTAAATTAGTGGTTTTTAACTTATGTGCCATTGCAAGCTGTTTGGGCGTCTTGGTGATTACTGTGCTTAAGTTCCTTTACACTTTATCGATTACATAAATTCCCCCCAAAAAAACTAATGCGCAAATGTCACAATTTGCAATTTATCTCTGTTAAGTACAAAATACAACCTAAATTTTGGAAATGAGAAGTGAAGCATATAAAAGTGACATTTGACCCAAACTTTGTGTTGTTCTTGGCTGTTAACAGTCAATAAATTAAATTGCCGTAAACATCTATCCGATTATTTTTTTAACATTTTTTTGCACAAATCTCTTCTTTTACCTCGATTGTAATCTTTTTGTCTACCTCAGTTGTTTTTTCTTAATACAGGATTTTACCCTTTAATTGCCAAGTCACTGCTTTGGGAAAATAACTTAACAAAAAGAAAAATGACGTTTTTAGTGGTCATTCCTTTTTGGAAGAGGTACAATTTGAGATTTTTACTGTTGACCACTGTTAACCCTTGAGATAGGCCTGTGCAAAAAATGTAGTTTTTGACTGGTACATGAAAGAAAACAGAGTACAAACAGTAAATTTGCACAATTTCTGAATTTGTAAAAAAATTCAGAGCATTTCCCCTAAATATGTTTAAAAATTAGATTTGTCACCAAAAATCATTCAATTTGATAAAAAAAAAAAACTAGCGCCCAAATGTAGACTAAAAACCCCCCTAAAAGGGATTTTTTTTGCTCTCTTGATTCCATTTTAACATCGGAACACACACAATTTGGAATTCCTTTAATTGTGTTTCATTACAATGAAATTAAAAATGTTCCAACATTTTCAAACGCAGAATAAGAATAAGCATCCTTCATTTTGTTTCTTGAATATTGTGTGGTAAGTGTATATTTATTTATTACATTTACTTAAATTTTTAAGTTATATGTGTGGGTTAAGAGTAAATAACGAGAGTAATAACGTTAAAGGTGACGTTGACTTTGAATTAACAGGTAGCCTCATGTAAATTAATGACCAGGCTCATATCAGAACCTGCGACAATCCGACTCATTGTTTATCCGGCAGACATATTGTACATCATGTTCGGCTTTGTTTCAATAAAATCAATCTATTCAGGAAATAAAACATACAAAACTAAAAACACATTTGCAAAGCAAGGATAAAACTCCTTATCCTGAATAAGACGGACACAAACATCTGTTGGTGGCCTCAGAAAATAAATCTGATCCGAGAGCAAAACAAGATGACATGCTCTGACTCCACCTGCAGATGTTTGCTCTGATTTCAGGCATAAACTCAAATCTTCCCGACACAGATTCACCTTCTCATTCAAACACAATGACAGATGAAGGAAGGAAAGCAGGAGAAGCAGATTATGATCAGAGAGATGAGCTAAATGAAGAAGATGAGTGTTTGCGCTGCATTTACACGGACGCACGCGGTCACTTGAAATCTGAATGAAATGATTCAAGTGCAAATCACAAGAATCAGAAGGAATTGGCCTTATGCATCGTCCCAATTATACGAATGTGGCTTTAATTTATGCTAATGATCATTTTGTTTGTGTATGGGTGAACATACAAGTCTAGTGAGGTCTTTAATGAGGTTCTTTAGTATCTACATTTTATTCTCTTATTTCAGACAATAATGTACAGAGGCAACCATAAGGCAGTGGGTAGCACAGATGCTTCTTTCTCACTGCGGTGTAAATCAGAGCTATAGGGGCTTTTTGAGCATTTCCCCGGGGTCTGGTTACCTCCCACACTCCAACAACAAGAGTCAGGTGGATTCTACAGTCCAAATTGTTGGTGTCTATGACCCTGCGACAGAGAGTAGCCTAACGGACCCCAGAGACCCTAAACAGAACGTAAAAGCTGGAAGAGAAGATAAATGATTGGATATTTATGTTTCATCGTACTTCTAGTTTGTGTATTCTAATTTTATAGTATATTTATGGCTGTGTTCAACATTATAATCTGATTTAAAGACTTATTTTGATTTTTTTAAATTCAATAATAATGTTTGATTAGTTTGGGTAAAATTTAAAATATTTAAACAAAAATTCAAACAAATGTATAGGAATATATTGGTTTAAGTTTTATTCTAAATAGAATAGAATTGAAACATATTGGAGAACACTAAACAAACATACTAAATACTCTTATTTGCTTTATTCATTATATTTACATAATATGCTTTTAAATAGCCAACATCCTATTATGTTTTATGCTTTAAACGTTTGGCACATTGCATTTTATTTATTGTTGGTGTCCATGTAAATGCAGTCAGTGTTTAGAATCCGACACAAACACACCTTCACACACCAACACAGAGCGTCAGTTCTCAACACTATCTAAGGAAAGTGTGTGTCCGACAGCCAAAAAAGGCCATACCGATGGACAGATGTGGATGGATGGATGCACCACAGAAACAAAAACAAAAACAAATGGAAAGGCCATGCAAAAGAGAAGAAAGACAGACAGAGAGATGCGAGACGGTTTGAGGGAGGAGAAGGGAGCGAATCCAACTGACCCCAAAAAAACAGCACTTACCATGAATGGGCACTTTATTAGAGAAGAGAGAAAAGAGAGAGATAGAGAGAAGAGAGAGAGAGAGAAGGGGAAAAGGCTGTAAGCAACAAGATAGTGGTAGCAAGCAGACTGTCTGAGAACTAAACCAAGAGCACTAGCTAGTGAGCACTAGCGGGGTGGGTTTAGTGAGTCAGGAAACTGTGAGCGCATTTTGAGCATCGTGAGTTAATTAAACTCAAGAAAATCTATATTTGAATCATGTATGGATTAAGCATGGGTATTGTGATAAAATTAACCTGAATTCAGTTCCTGAATCAGAAGTACTGATTTTATAACTTGTGGTCTGATTTATAATCGGTATCCTATTGCTTTATACAGGCACTGATTCAGAATCTAAATCATGACGCTAGTCAAGTACTGATTTATTTTGAAATTGTGATACTTTATTCAGGCACCAAATTGTAAAAATTCAGAGTCGGAATCGGGACACTTCAGGAAGTACAGATTTATTATTGGAACCCTGAAACTTTTCATACATTGATTTAGTAACGGAATCATGATGCTTTAGTCAAGTACTGCTTTAGTATCGGAATCCACATACTTTATTCCGACACTGATTCAGCATCTGAATTGTAAAAAATGATAAAGTACTGATTTAGTTTAAAAAAATTAATAATTTATCCAGGCACTGATTCAGTATCAGAATCATGATACTTTAATAATTTACTGATTTAGTATCGGATTCCAAATACTCTATTCAGGACCTGATTCAGTACACAGATCTTCATAACTATCATGAAAGTACTGATTTAGTACTGGAATCCTAATACTTTATTCAGACACTGAAACAGCATCTGAAATGTAAAAAAATTATAAAGTACTAATTTAGTATAAAAAAATTAATAATTTATCCAGGCACTGATTCCGTATCAGAATCATGATACTTTAATAATGTACTGATTTAGTATCGGATTCCAAATACTCTATTCAGGACCTGATTCAGTACCCAAATCTTGATAACTATCATGAAAGTACTGATTTAATACTGGACTCCTAATACTTTATTCAGACACTGACTCAGCATCTGAATTGAAAAAAAAAAATACTGATTTAATGCCGGAAACCTAATACTTTTTCATCCATTGATTCAGCATCTGAATCATGATGCTAAAGTCAAGTACTGATTTAGCATTGAAAAAAATAATAATTTATTCAGTATCTGAATCATGATAGTTTAGTGAATTACTGATTTAGTATCAGAATCATTCATTCATGTATTTCTATACCCAGCCATTCCTTTTCGGAATTTAGTACAGTGGTACCGCGAGCTACGAATGCGTCGAGTTATGAAACGTTCGAGATACGAAAGGCCTCGCGCGAAATTTAAGATACGAATAAACACCAACATTTCTGCTCTATTATCCGCTTGATAAATTGATATCGTGCTGCGCTTCTGGGTCCTGGCGCTTTTTTCTCCCATTGCAGAATGTGTGCTTTAAGGGGCTGATATGCTTTAAAATATCAGTTTTAAATCGAGCGAAACATTATGTATCGATTACCAATAATGTGCTATAACAAATGTTAGAGTCAAGGTGTCATAAAAGAAATAACGTTTATAACGTGGAAAGTGCTCTTCTGTAGCGCAGGTTAGAGAAACCCTGTGATGCGTTCTCAGAAGCGCTCTCTCCCATACCCTCGGTACTGCCATACGCTTGTGCTTGAAACCGTGTTTGTGTTCGTAATTCGTGAAATATATCAAGAAAGTTAACTTTCATACGTAGTGCCGTAATGTTTTCTGCCATCCGTTCCACCTCCTCCGACACATCGCTTCACTCAAGGTAAGGTTTCACATTTTTGTACATATTACATATTTTGCTTGTGTTTTATTATCATTTATTACATTAACAATGTGTAGATTTAAGGATTGAAGAAACGACTTGATTTTTCTCTGGTTTTCCATTTTTTTTATCAACTTATACTGCTGTTTCTGAGAGCCGTTAGGCGTTTTACATGTAAAACTTGCTTCGAGATATGAAATGTTCGAGATACAAACGTCACCCTGGAACGGATTAATTTCGTATCTCGGGGTACCACTGTATCTGAATAATGCTTAAGTAAAGCAGCAGAATCCTAAAACGTTATTCAAGTATCACTGAAGTCAGCGACTGATTGTTTGTTATCTTCAATAGTGTGATCCTGACTATGCCAGTATCACTCTACTTTAGTCACGTATCTGTTCAGATCTTGATAGAGCTTTATTCAACTAAACAATCCATTTACAATTGCAAGTTTTTTATTTCTCATTGCCTGTGGTGCCACTAAGAAAGTGAAGAATAACTTTTCTAAAATAAAAAATCAAAAATCACCGATCTTTTAAAATGAAAACAAAAAGACAAAATATGAAACAATTTTCATATTCAAGCATTTTCATGTCAACTTTTTAATTTAACCGAATGTGTGATAGGAATTCTTTAGTGACCCTAAAGAGAAGCGCTCTATCACTCCGCCCTCATCCGCCCCACATCATCTGTCCATGCTCATGAGAGGACACCACACTCACGCACAGTCGCGCACACACTGAATGTGGATGGGATGGGGTGAAGCCTCCAAAACCCAGTTTTCTCTCGCTCCCCCACACACATACAAGCACACCCACCCAGACATGCAATCACACAGAGAAGCAGGCAGGTATGAGCAGGTGAAGAAGTCTGTCTGTCTGTGCTGTCTGTCTGTCTGTGGACACACACACTCACACTGTTCTCGTCTGTGTGTAAACAGAAACCACCAGAGAAAACAGAAATAGAGAGACAGAGATAAAGAGAGAGAGAGAAAGAAAGAAAGAGGAGTTCCTCTCACCCAAGATGGCTGTTGGGACGAATGGATCTGCTCACAGGAGAAGGGACGTTCATAGTGGAGAGAAAACAGACTTTAGCTCACTTTCAGACACATTTGTCCCATCTGCAGTGTTCGGATTTGAACTAATATTCTAAACTTGAACTGAATCACATGGAACTAATACGAACCACTATCCAAATAATTCTGAAACAAATTATATGGACCTATTTGAGACCATTATGAAATCATTCATATTGAATGGTTTTGAAACATATTAACTGAATCACACTTGAATAATTTGAAATATACCAATTGAATCATTTTCATTTGATTTGAAACTTCATAACTGAATCATATTTAAAACATATCAACTGAATCATAGTGAACTGTGTTGAAACAAACTAAGTGAATCCAATTGAACTGATTTGAAACATACTAATTGAATAAAATTGAATTGTTTTAAAGCACAAAACCGAATCATAATAAACTGATTTGATACTAGCAGAATCTTACCGAACTGGTCTAAAACATACTGTACTAACCAAAAAAATATATGTTACTAATTATTCAGCATTTCTATTTGTAAAACGCAAACTGAAATATTCTGAAAATCATACTAATAATGATCTGATGCAAACTCTTAAATGATTTTTGAACTGAATTTCAATAAACTATCATAATGACATGTTACACACTCAGCTGAATAATATCAAACTGAATCAAATGCATGAAATTGAGGCACAGTGAAATTTAAAAGACAAATTAGTTAATGCATGGATTAGAAGTTATTACAGATACACTTCCATTCCAATTATTTCAATCCGTCCATTGCTTTTTCTTCCTTTCACTTGGAAAATTGCTGGAAATCAGAGGCCGTTTACTTCCATGGTATTAAATTTAACCAAACTTCCAATCTTCTTGTTCTTAAGTGTTCAACAAAAGATTGAAGCTCAAATTAGCAATCAGGATTCAGAAAATAAGTTTAAAAAAAAAAACCAGTGTAAAAACCAGCATGACCAGTATGAGCTGTGTTTTGAATAGGGGTGTAACGGTTCACGGTATGTATTGAACCGTTTCGGTACGCCCTGTTCGGTTCGGTACACTTCGTACCGTTTCGGTATTCGGTATTTTTATTAAATTATAAAAACGTATTATTAGCGCGATATTAAGCGCAGCAGAACAATGTTCCTAGGCGAGTTTCCGCACGGACGCTATTGAGTGAAGCACAGTAGAGCTGCACGCCGGGTAGCTGTGAGAAATGGACACAGAAAGAGAAGCCAGCGCTTGAAGACACCTCACTACGGTCTCCTGTTTGGGAACACTTTGGCTTCTCTGTCAAAATACATAACGGGGATAGACGAGTGGATGAATTTAAAGTTGTATGCCGACATTGTTCCACGGAGATCAGGCAGGCAACACATCTAACATTTTCTACTGCTGGAGATATTGTCACTGCAACCAGATCTGTGCTCTCTTCAGAAAATCTATCCTAACTAGTTGCAGTATTTAATTTTTTTTTTTTGAAAAAAATGTGTTTTTCTTCATAAAGAGTGCAACTTATTTAAAATATCACCCAAATGTGTCACTTTTATTTATTTTATGCAAGAATTCTATTGTGTATTGGAAGCTTTTCAAAATAAAGATTATGTAAGTTCTTATTGTTTTGTACCGAACCGAATGAACCGAACCGAGCTCTCCAAGACACTGTACCGAACCGAATACGATTTTAGTGTACCGTTACACCCCTAGTTTTGAAACATGGTGGCTGGTTTGAGTTTATCACAGTTTGTGGTAATACCAGCCACTGCTAACCCTGCTCCAAAACTCAGCTTGAGCTGGTCATGCAGAAGCTGACTAGGTGGCTGTTACAAGGAAAAACATTTGTTACCTGGGTAGTAAGAGTTTGGCACGGAGGAGCCGAGTGTGTTAGTCTTCACAGTGAAGGAGGATGGAGACGAGGCGGCTTCAGAGGAAGAGAGCAGCAAGAGGAGTGTGAGAAGCAGAAACACACACACAGTAGCAATACCTGCACACTCCATGCAAAACACACACACTTGACGAACAATAAAACAAGCGGCTTGAATTTTGGCACTGCATCACAGTGCAGAGGATACCAAGCCAATAAAAAGTTTTGTGCAGAAAATAAAAAAGTATTCAGAGTGATCAAAAATCAATTATGAACTGAAACTATGTTTTTTCCTTGACACGCTCAACTCAAACCCCTACTACAGTCAGTCGCCATTCCAACCAACCAGAGAAGGCTTCTTTGTTATTATTGGCTAGCCTGAAAGCCAATCACAACCTTCAGGCAAATGCATACCTTAGCATTATGCTTGGATATTTGTTTGCACTACCCGTTTTTTTTTTTTTTTTGTTGGGGTCTGTTTGTTTCAAAAATTGACAAATAAGATGCAAAGAATTGAAATAATTACTTTAGTGCTGATGAATTCCCAGTTAATGTTTACATTCACAAACTTCAGCATGTAGTTAGGAATAAGACCAAGCTGCAATTAAGAAACCGCTGAAGTAAGCCGCCATATAAACATTTAATTTGATTTGATTAAAAATAAGTCGTTGACTCAACATTTGATCGAGGGGATATATTTAAGACAGACCTTCACAAACAAAATAGTTCCCAGCAGTAAACGTGTTTCTTTCCTTTAGTTTGTTGAGAACGCTATCGCCCAAAATAGTGAGAAAGTTTGTGATTGGTCTTCAAGCCAGCCAATTAGAACATCGATGCTTCCTCATTAACATAGATTTTCAGGCGCCAACAGGACATTATTTTGCACTGCCATATCGGATTGGTTTTTCACTAGGAGAACGACTAAAAGGCTCTGTTGTTCTTTATTCTCCACATTTTTATCAAACAGCTTCCAACAATATAAACTATCCGCTCACATCTATGATTTTTTTATGCTCTCTTTGATTTGTTGTCGTTGTCTTCTTTCTGGTTTCCCTCTGTTGTACCACAAATGCCATCTTCAGGCAGGTAGTGTTATTGCATCAATATTTCCTCGACAGAGATGATGAGCACTCTGTTGTAAAGCCATCCGAAGATTTGTGCGAATCTCAATTCGGATCGGTGTGTAGACGCCTATTTTTGACACATTGTAATACAGGTCTGTGCTGACCACGTGTGTATGAAGACATTTTTGTGAGGACAAACACTATTTTTACAGTGTAAACACATTCAAAATCCTTTCGTCTTTGTAATACAAACAAACTCATGCTGGTAGGTTGGATGATTCCTTTTATCATAAAATGAGATTCTGTGATTTTATTGAGAAGCTTACTTTGGTTTTGTAACGACTGTAACACACTTGGAAATTACACAACTGGGTGGAACTATCTCTGCTTCCACTGTTCACATTCGTTAGCTGCTATAGCAACTAAAAACAATATAAACTGAGACCCGAAAATGAAACCAATACTGAAAACTTGAACTGAAATAAATAAAACAATATTTAAAAGTAAACTAAAACAAAATGAAATTTTAGATTAATGCTGTCGTTTTTGCCTTTGTCTGTTTATCGCCAGCTCTACAGTTTACAGTTTCTTGTGCTTTAGATCCAGGAGACAGTAGAAAGTTAGTGAAGCAGAAGAGAGTCTGGTGATCGAACAGAAAGAGTGTGTAAGCTCACGTCTGCCGTTGAGGGTGTGTGTGTCCATGAAGGAGATTGCCTCGTCACAGCTCGTCCCCTGCTCAGTGTAGCTCTTGTCCATGGAGTTCACCATCACCGTCATCTCCTGCCTCGTGCTGCTCAGAGTCTCCTTACGCTTCTTTGCCAGTTTCCTGCACACATTGTTTTGTTACAACAGTTACTACTGCAATATAATAAGAAACATTAGTTGCAGCCATATATAATACAGGGATGAGAAGAGGTGATAAAGTCAGACACTGAAAACAAGCCTGTTTTGAAGAAGCATCTTTGAAACAGTTGTTAATGAAACCAATGCAACATGAAGAGAAATGACTTACGAAAGCTTCATCATTCACATATAAAATAGTAACTTCTGTGTGCTTTTCTAGGAACAACATGTGAAAAATAATAGATTAATCATATTTTAATCAATTTACTTTTATTGATTAGGAATGAAGTGAATGTTATGGTGATTTTTTGTCAGCCATAAATTTGTGAAAGTGATTTGTGAAAGTTTTCAGAGCCATTGGATTTATTTATTTTTGTCGTTGATTTAGCATTTCTTACCAATCATTACGAGTTAATTAAGGCAAGTCAACTAGTAAAATAAAATAAACACACAGTAAAGTCAAATAAAATTGTCTGAAAACGGTCAATGAAATCTAAGCCCTGAAAATCTTGGCTTTAAAATGCAAGAACTACAAGTTGAGCACCTTATTTTTTAAATGTGTTTCTTATATGTGTTTCAGTTTTAAAAATAAATGGGTTCAAGTACTTCAGGTGCCATTACTTCTCTAAAATAGCAGCATAAATCTGAAGAAAATGGGATATTCTGTGTTGCCACTAGATGGTGCTATAACTGACACTGTAGATTTCTGTAAAGAATTGTTCAGCCGTGGGCTTTTTACACGCACGGCACATTTGAGGCTAATCAGAGATTGCATGGCTGCGTTTTTAGCATTTTCCTTATTCGTCAAAATTTCTAATTTGTACATGCGCACAGAGTTGAACAAAGTCAAAAAAGCTTCGCAATTTAACATCCCACATGCCTTAAGACACAAGTGATGAAGTTTGGAGATGAAAAGAGGTTTTTGCAAAATAGCTGACTTCCTGTTGATTTTGTAAACACATGCGTACTGAATTTTGTTTGCGTATGACAAACTGAGAATCACTTGTTAGGTGGTGCTATAGAGCCATTTTGCCACACCCACATTCCAAAACCCAATCCAACATAAATTTTCACCAGTTCTGACGTTTGTGTGAAATGTAGTGCTTTTTCAAGCAAGTTTTGGATCTCAAAAATGCACAGAAAGCCGTGAAATAATACTTTCCTAATACAAAATTCACTGAGAGAAATGTAAATAACGAAACCACTAGATTTTGAAGAATGCCAATACAAAGAAGTATATACTGACTATAGCCATTATGCCCCGTGGTTGATTTAAGCAGCAGTGGTAAATGGTGACAGTATTTAAATATGTTCATTAAATGTGAAAACTGTGCAAATTAAATCCAGATTAATAACTTACACCAGCTGTTTCTGAGCTTTGAGAAAGCCCACGATTCCTTACACATTAAGTCATCCAAAAACTACATTTATACAAAACAAATATGCCCCCCCTTTAACCCCCACAAATCACATTTTCTATCTTTTAATAAAAATAAAAGAGGTGAGTTTTCAAAACTCTCCTGTAGTTAGTACCCGATGCACCAGCCACATATAGACACGGGAAAACACAAAGCCACTTAAACTCAGACACACACCAGCAGTAACACACACAGACTCTGTGGCCATCGACAAATGAGAGTCTCCAGAGGTGTGTGTTTAATGGGGTCTGCGGGGCCCAGGGCCTCAAGGCTCTGCCAGAGGGACTGTGTGTGCATGTGTGTTTAATGGAAAGCACTGCAGAGAACACATAGAATGGGGTGGGGGGCTGTTTAATGGAAAGGACGGGGGCCGTCCAGCACTAAGTGACCTAAAACACATTACACATCAATAAATGAATGAGGAGCCATTTTCTCTGAAGGACACACATACCTCACGCGCATATTGAGAAATACAGAGAAATTGTTGTAGGAATGAAAACAAAGTCAGAGCTAAAGCGCACTTCCATTTAAGAGGCAAAAGTTTGAAACCTGACCACATGGAGTTTTTGTGAGCAGAATCAATTAATCACACCATGACACTGACTTTAATTATGCAGATTTGTCTTTCAATGGAGGTTGTGGGAACATTTATTGGTTCAACAATTACTCTGACATCTTGAGAGCATTCTGAAAAACAACACCACACCTTAATACCCCTCCCGCACATTTCTCAATTTCAACAAGGAAACATCTCTAGGAATCACAGAATCGTGCTGAAATTTCCAGAGCTCCTGATAGGTCCACCTTCTTTAACAAATGCATCTGTGTACCCAACTGCTGTATTTTGCATTATTATCATGTGTTTCTGAGTGAACAATTTTAAATGATTTAATAGCTTTTATCTCATTGGAAAGATCCAAAGACCTATTTTTTTGAAAATGATTAACAAACTGATTAATCAGGAACACAATTAATTTCCAAATTATTCAGATTTAAAAATTGCTTGGTCCATTCAGGAATGATAAATGGGAAATTAATTGTGTAGAATGACTCGGCAATAATTTAAATAAAGCAACCTGATTTGTTCTTTTGAATGAATGATTTAAATTATTCATAAATTGGGTTTTCATAGTCGTATTTCGAATTTTTGTGTTTGTAAAGAACCCTACAAAAATACTAACTTAAGATACATGATATCCAACAAAATAGTGCGCTTTTCTAAAACAACTTTACATTCTGAGGTTAACAGCATTTTTTAAACGGACTCAGTTTGTATGATAATGAGGTGTTTTCTGCACTTTGTATTTGGGAACGCTTTTTGATTTATCTTCCCAATTATCTCGATCTGATTCTCTTCTATTGCTTTGGGAGGTTATAACACTTGAGAGCAGAGAGACTTAGCACCGCACTTAAAGCGGCATTATCCTCATCTAAACTGGCATATATATTCATATTTTTGATATAATTTGTATTTTTCAGATGCTTAGGATCACAATAATTTGTGGAAGAGCTGACGTTTACATGCTATGCTTGAAAACAAATGAGGGTCTGAAGAGAGAGTACCAGAATCTGACAGGAATACAGCAATTACCGAGGCCAGTGGAGTGCATGAGCTTCCAGAAACTCTCACACTGCGCACTAATGACTGCTACGACAAACACGCGCTCGGTTTTGAGATCCGCAATGGCATCCCAAAAAAAAAAAAAAGAAGAAGAAGAAAATCTTCAGAATATTATGAGAAACCAGTCAGTGTTACAGTTGTACCAGCAGCACCAATGCCATCCTACACTGGGTAGGTTTATAAACATTTTAATAAGTTGCTATCTAATATTTTTTTGTTGCTATCTAATAACCAACACAAGCATTGGGCTATGACACCTGGTTCCAGACCAGTGTTTCCATGTTGAAATACAGCCATCAAACCTTCAGTGGTACAACAGTTTCGGTTTTACTGTCCAACAGCTTTAAAACTGAAGTTGTGTCCATGTATACACAAGCATTACAACTGGGATTTGTGTGTCTCTCAAAGCCAGACTTATCATGGGAAACAAAACAAAAGTGTTTTTTTTTTTTTTAAATCAATAATGAACAAAAAAAAAAAAAAATAACACATTGTTTAATTTATATCAGTATAATGCATCAAACAGGCTCTTGTTAAGATCTGTTTCCGCAAAGCGTTCATCTGAATTCAGGATAATGTGTCGCAGTGATCTATGAAAGCATTTCTCCGCAGGATGCTCATAATCAATCTTGTTGATTCAGTCGTTTCCATATGGCACATTTCTGCCCAGCGGGAGGCTAATCACTGCCATGTGTCAAATCGATTCTTTTTGATTCCTATAGCGCTTCATGTGATGAATATTGAGTCAAAGCGCCTGATGGAAGAAAAAAAAAGACTCTGGGGGAAGATTCATCACAGAGTCAAATTCAGTTCAGTTGATTTCAATATGAATGAGTTCAATTCAATATGATTCAATTCAGTATGATTCAATTACATGCTAAACATTAACATAGTGTTATTAATTATAATTAACACTATATTAAGTCAGCTTAAAAATTCTTCCGTTTAGCATACATAGACTCTTGATTTAACAATATTAAATAATTTAATTCAGAATCATTCAGTTCAGTTACTTATAATTCAGGTGAACAAACATTGACTCACTTGATTCAGTTCCATTTAACCGGATTCATTAATTGAGTTCAGAATCATTCAGTTCAGTTCATTATAATTTAAGTGAACATACATTGACTCACTTGATTCAGTTCAATATGAAAATGCCTTTAACCAGATTAATTAGCTGAGTTTGGAATCATTAATTTCAGTTCATTAGGATTCAGTTGAACATACATAGACTCACTTGATTGGGTTCATCGTAAAAAAAATTACATTTAACCAGATTCATTAATTGAGTTCAGAATCATTCAGTTCAAGTCATTATAATTCAGGTGAACATACATTGACTCACTTGATTCAGTTCAACATGAAAATGTCATTTTACCAGATTATTTGAAAAAAATAATATATTTAAAAAAATAAAAAATAATATATTTAACCAGATTCATTAATTGAGTTCAGAATCATTCAGAATAGTTCATAATGGTTTAATTAGTAGTTTAAATAGACTCACTTTAATTATTCAGTTCAGTTGATATGTTAAATTGGATCCAACAAACTAAAATTGATTCATTTTTTAAAAAAAAAAGTAAAAAAAACCCACTTAGCTCATTTTGATTCTATTCAGTTCAGTTGAATTGATTCTATTAAATTCAATATATTTAGATTCTGTTTGATTAGGTTCAATAGAGTTAAAAAGTTTTCAGTTGATTTCAAAACTATTAGGTCAATTTTACACAATTTGTTTCAGTTAAATTGAATAAATCTCCATTTTAATCTATTAAGTTCAGCATTGTTTGCAGCCAAAAGCAATGAACACACAAAACTGTGAATGTACATTGAAATTAAATGTAGCTAAATCACATTTTGTGATAAAAGTTGCTGCTTTCCAGGCCCAAACAGCAGCAATAAAACATTATGATCATAATATAAATGTACATTTTAAGATTGTCACATTGTGTTAGTGATTCAGGCGCTGATAACATATTCACTCTGGTTTCTATTTCCGCAGCTGACACACTCGCATGGCTTTATATCTATTTGCGTCTTTGTCAGACAGTCTGTAACTTGGGATTACTCCAGCTACATCTGCTCACCATTGTCATATTTTTCATTTTTTGAGATGAACGGATGCTTTTTTCCCTTTCCTGACAGTGAGGTGAAGCAGTTTCTGCTCCTCTTTCACTCTGGAGACTGAAAGAGATTGAAACTCTCTCCGAGGGGAATTCAGCAGCCTATTTCCTTGCTAATGTCGCTCTCGAAGTAAAACAGAGGGAAAATGGAAAATAGATGTGCAATCGTGTTACAGAGATCACTCGATAAATGAAAAAATCCACAGAGGATTGAAGACGAGGTGCCAGGGCTGAGCCTGAACACGCAAAGCAAATACAAAAACTCATTAAAGCAGTTTAACGTGGCCTAGGTTTAATTGGATACTTCACCCAAAATACAAGTTTGGCCATTAATTCCTTTGTCTCTGGTGGTCTTCCCTCCCAAGTCTTTTTACTGATAACACAATGGAAAGGATCTGTATTTAAATAAAAGAAATTTCCATCCCACTCTTGATGCCTTTGTCACGGATATCTCAAAGCTCTGCAAAGCTGGAGGAAATGACATTGAATCAGTGCATGGGAGTTATTTTGTGAGCCATCAAAAAGGTTTCTCGAAGCTATTTGATTACACTCTTGTGCCCAGCCATTGAAGCGGCTGATTGGGCTATTTGGGAGACCAATTGCTTCATAAGACCGTGGTGAGTCACACGGACAAGGTTTGGTTTTGAGTTGTCGCTCTCTGAATCCAGCCTCAGTCCATTCCTTGTGAAGCTCCCCCAAATTATTGAAAGAATTTTCCCTCTTTACAACCACAATTTTTCCTTCATTCAATATTCTATGAATATGGTTGGATAAAGCATTCTGTGAACAACCAGCTTCTATAGCAGTAATGAATCTGTATTAAGGAAACCGCAATACTAAGTTTTATACCAAATCTCCTTGGTTTAATACGCACTTTTGAACCATGGTTTTTCGGTTCCTCGTTTGAATAAATCCTGTATGATTTATTTTTAGTTTCACATGTGAAAATGTAGATGTCAGGGAAAGAAACGCATGTCTGCCAGCAAATATCCAATTAATGACCTGCTCCTTTGTGTAAACATCCAATCAGTAAGCAGAGTAATAAGAGGGCGTGACTGACCCAGTGAAGGAATTGTCAGCGCTATGAAGAGATGCCACCAACTTTTTAAAAGCTATAGTTTAAACATATTTTGCCTTTGCTGATGAATACGACAAAGACGGAAAAAGAACTGTAAATAAAAATGTCACCAGCAATGTTTTACCAAATATAATTATGAAATGAGCAACATATGAAACACAAGAATGTAAACCATCTGGGCCGTCCTCATACAGCTGTTCCTGGTTTCACCTGTAACTTTTGCCTGCTTTGAATCTCTCTCTTCCTACAATTGTTTTAATTTAAAGTTAATATTTTTGTTTATGTGTCTTGATTTTCGATTTAGTAAAATAAAGTGAATTCTATCAAACGTCCATTATTTATCTGTTCATGTGATGATTTTAAAATTACAATTTGCTAAGCGAACTGAACTGGAAACCGTTGCATCCCTAATATGTATATTTTATTAGTGAATGCTACAAAAACATTTAAAAAGGAATGATTATCTAAGTATTTGTGAGGAGTGCACCATTAAAAGTGTTCACTAATGGGCTGAAAATGGCCTGAATTCCTGTATTTTATTTTTTACATGGAAACCCTTTAAACACAGTAGAGTGTATCTTCAGCTTAGTGTAGGAGTTAAACTGAAGCTGCCCCAGATGATCTGTGTTTTATTGTGGTTAAAAAAGCCTCCAGTCATTTCAGGACTGACAGAAGGACAGCGGATGCTTCCCGCAGAGCTCACACACTCATGCATATCTAACGCCGCTGGGTCTCCGCAGACTTTTACATTTATTTTTCTCTCTCTTCAGTTTTTCAAACATCTCCATCCCTCTCTCTTTCCATTTGTCTGAGCATAAACACGTCCATCTGAGGTTTGACCACCTGACACCCTGCAGACAGAGCCAAAAAGCTTCTTTAAACACAAGAATGTTTGTGTATTCCCAGAGAACCACAAATAAACGGAAGCTCTGGAGAGACGAACTCTGTCCCGAACACTGCAAATAAACTCTTCATTTACACACAAACACACACCTCCGGCTGAAACTGAGATGCTTCAAACCAAAACCAGCTTTAACTCTACATAAACTCTCAGAGGGAAAACTGCTGATTTTATTAACATTAATTCAACTCAACCCACACAAGCACAATGCTCTGAAACTCCTTCCGTGCCACAAACAAAAAATTTTTTCAACAACCAAGATTTTCAACAACCTTAGCAACCATTTACCACACCCTAGCAACGATCATAAATAGTTAATAAATTTATCAAAAACATAACTGAATCTAAAGTTTATATCAACCAAACTCCACTCAAAAAGCAGTTTACAAAACCCTAGCATTTCCCTGAACACTATAACATTAGAAATGAATCTGAAAAAGCTTGAATAACCAGAAAACTTGTAGCAACCACATTAGCAACAACCCTAGTGACCAGCACACAACAATGCAGCACTGTCAACAACAGAAACAATTTGCATCTCAATCAACAGAATAATATGAAATATAACTTAGAAAACTTTGGTAGACTTTCTAAACAGTATAGCTACAAAATGAGCACTGTATGAAATATCTTTTCCTTTAGCAACTCAACAGCAACAACTTGAGAACAACTTCATATATTCTAACAGACTTCAGAAAAAAATGGAACTCTCCAGCAACCATCTTCAACATCGCAGCTACCACAAGAACACTTTAAATCAACACTCCCAAAACAAAGAAACCAATGAAATGTCTTCAGGAAAACCCCAAGTATAACGTAGCAAAACCTCAGCAACCACATCACTCTAGATCCAACATATTTTTGACAGTTATCCGAACCAACTCTGTTTTGATACTGCAGCGTTTGGTGAAAGAGGTACAAAAAGGCACCCCCCCAACGAATGGTGCTGTATCAAAACAGAGTTGATCTGGAAATCTGCCAAAAACACATTGGATCTTAGGTGATGTGATTACTTTAAAGCAGTTGAAGTAGACATTACTCTAACAACCTTAAAAATCAAGATTATACAATAAATATCTCCTTTTAGATATTTTATTAACAATACCACACCATTGCAAACTCATTCCAACATATTGGTAACCATCTCAATGCCAGGTCCAATTCAAAAGACCAAAAATATGTTAGATCTAGGGTGATTTGGTTATTTAAAGGCAATTGAGTAGACATTCAGAGTTTCTTACTCTGACAACCCTAAAAAGCAAGACAATCCAATAAATACCTCCTTTTAAATATTTTGTCATTATTTCAAACCCCAGCAACCACCTTTGTAACCATCTAAATGCCACATCCGATCCAAAGGACCTTTACCAGGCCAAAGGATCCGATCCAAGTGACCCACTTTACCAAAAAATATGTTAGATCTAGGGTTATCTGGTTATTTAAAGATAATTGAGTAGACATTCTCAGAGTTTCTTACTCTAACAACCCTAAAAAGGAAAGACAATCCAATAAATACCTCCTTTTAGATATTTTGTCAACTATTTCAAACCCCAGCAACCCCCTTGGTAACCATCTCAATGCCAGGTCCGATTCAAAGGACCAAAAATATGTTAGATCTAGGGTTATCTGGTTATTTAAAGGTAATTGAGTAGACATTCTCAGAGTTCCTTACTATAACAACCCTAAAAAGCAAGACAACCCAATAAATATCTCCTTTTAGATATTTTTTTCATTAATTTCCACCTCAATAAATAAACCACCTCGGTAACCATCTAAATGCCAGATCGCATCCAAAGGAACTTTTCCCAAATCCAAAACATTCTAAAATCACCAACCATCCCACAATACAGTGAATACAATACTGTACCACACACACCCTAGTAACAAAAGTTTTAAGGTTAGGCAAAGCGATAATAATTGGCTTAGTTATTAACATGTATTCTTACACAGTCCCAAACACTGATGGCTTTTTATTAGTATGTATGACTGATGCTTTCCAGCATATTGAAATAAGCACTGAAGCCTGACGCAAGCTGTCATCGAGCCATCAAACATACTCCCAGTAGGAGCAGAGGTCACAAGCACACTCTCAGAAAAGTCCCAGACATAAGCCAGTCTCCCAGAATTCCCTGCTTTAAAGATCAGCAATGGATGTGAATACTGAACAGTATGACAAGGGTGAAAATGCATATAATTGTATATTATCTGTATTCTTTTATGAATCATAATTCCGGATGACAGGGATCTGCTGGTGCCAGCAAATAATGAGAAAAAAACGGTACATCATTGGCGGGTCTTATATAATGTGTTTGAACTGTCATTTTAAAACATACATTTCTGTATAGCTAGCAGGAAATTAGATTCAAGATCCCTTTTTATATATTGCGGCTCAGTAAACCTTAGGATTTTACTTCTTCAAAGCAGAAATCAATGATGGAAAGAGTTAAAAAATTAAGAAAGAAATATTTTTTTGAGGAATGTTCTCTGAATAAAGTGTAATATCTCCAATTATCAGAAGCACCACGTGTATTGTCATATTTATTTTTCCACATGTCAATTCCAAGTTGTGCGTGTAAGTGCCTTAATCGTGCATTACAGTGTGTCTGCATGTCTTTCTCATTGAACGACTGCTGTTTTCACATGCATCAATCTCATCAGACCAGCATCGAAGGCAAAAAAAGAATCACAGAGTGAGTGTGCACTACACACTAATGCCTTCATCACGTCCATTAAACCATTAGAGTCAGTGTAACCTGCAGCGCTTGCCTCCACTCACACACAGCGCTCAGGCTCCAGCCGCGTCACCACATGATGGAAATAAATATTTCAGAGAGCTCACAAATGGAATAAATGTTTGTCTGCCTTTAAATAGAGGCTAAAAAACAAGCAGTTCTATGGCAAGCTCTTTCTTTCCATTTCAAATCCATTTCTCGGATTCACAGAACTACATTTAAAAAGCCCTGTTTCAATATTAATAACGAGATTCAAGCAAAGAGTCCCTTTTATTTCTCTGGTGTTTTATGCAATACAAACTCTGTCTTTTTGAAGAAAACCTGAGACATTTGAAGGTGACTGGCACCTTCAAAATGATTATTTACCGGAAGATTTCAATCTTTTAATCTTGCAAAAACATGTTTATGGGGAACTGAAAAAATCGTATTAGCTAGTGTATGATCCTAAACATGTATAGAGGGAATGCACTGATGTCACTTTCTGACTGAGTGGCAAAACAAAAGGTAAAATGGCTGTGCTTAACACAGAAACGTGACAATTAGCAAGTTTTTCTGATGACTACATGCTTAAGTTACAAATAACTGGACTCTACTATGATCCTACGACTAATCAAATAACAGCTTTCCATGCATAGAAATATTTAGATTTCCTGAGCTTTAAATGTTCCGAATATCAACACCAGGATAGTACTCAAGACAAAGTTTAAAGGCGTACAAAAGCATTGAATGCATGGTGGTGCTTTTGACAAACCAAAAATAAGCACAAGTAAATTGCACATAACATTAGGATGTAGAAGATGTCATTTACGATTAGTGGGTTACGATTAGATTCTGAATTCCGGTTATTTCTTTGAATCCCATTTGCTTCTCCTTTCTTTACATTTCGTTCTGTTACATTTACAGTTACCATGGATAAATATGGACTTTTACCATTCCTTCCATGATTTCCAGGTTGAGGAGAATACCATCTATTGATTTAAGAGCATAGTGGTGTGTGAAGCACTGGCAAAATTAAAGTATGAGTTTAGTGACCATGTGACCTATTTGGTTCTGTGATACAACCAGAAAGTCAAAAATTGGCAAACTGTCAGAATATAGGCTTGGCAGAGTTGATAAAACTGAAACCTCAAAACACCTCTCAGTGTAGGGCTGTCAAACGCAGAGCACATTTCCTTTTAAACCTTAAACAAATAATGCACTGATGATCAGTGCCCTAACTATTGTCATGGATATGTTTTTTGCTGTAAAGTTGGGAGCTATGGGATCTGCTCTCCTTCCAGCCCAATTCAAGTGACCGTTAGCCATTTCAGTAACTTCTGCACTGACTTCACAAGGGTGAGGGGGAAGTTGCTATTCAAAGCTTATTTTTATATATTACATTTTGTATTTGTAGTACTATTACTGTTGGCATTGAAGAGCAAAGAGTAACATATCCCTATTCCCTGGATGTCCTATTTGTGGGAGATGACAAATTACTGACATTCCAAGCTATTTGTATACGGTAATGTGACGTTTAGAAGTGACTGGAAAGTGTTTTTGTGGAGTTGCGAATACTCTCTGGTGGTTGCTAAGGTGTGTAAGGGGACACTACAGTATATCGATCTGGTTGCTAAGGTGCGGGAAGGAGTTCTACTGTATCTATGTGGTTACTAAAGCATCCCATCAAGTTTAAACTTTTACTAACTTGGTTCTTTCTGGCTATTAAGTTATTCTGGAGTTGCTAGGAATATGCGCAGTGGTGTCAATGCTTAAAAGGGGATTGCTAAAAAGTGTGATGAGGTATTTAAAGTAGTTTCCATGTGGTTACTAAGGAATCCCTAGGTTGCTAGGGATATATGCAGCAATTGTTTTGATGTGGTTGCTAGGGTGTTGGATGGAGTTCTATTGTATATCTATGTGGTTACTAAAGCATCCCTTCAAGTGTGAAATTATTGTAACTTGTTTCTATGCGGTTACTAAGGCATTATGGGGTTGCTAGGGATATGTGCAGTGTTATCAATGCTTAAAAGGGGATTGTTAAAGGGTGTGTGAAGGTATTTAAAGTTGTTTCAATGTTGTTTTTAAGGGATTTCAAGGTTGCTAGGGATATGTGCGGGGGTTTCAGTGTGTTTCTATGTGGTTGCTAGGGTGTGGGAAGAAATTCTACGGTATCTATGTGGCTACTAAAGTATCCTATCAAGTGTGAACTTATTCTAAATTGTTTCTATGTGGTTACTAAGGTATTCTGGGGTTGCTAGGGGAATCACTGTCTAAAAGAAATTGCTAAAGAGTGTGTGAAGTTGTTTTTAAGTCATTTCTAGGTTGCTAGGGATTTGTGCAGTGATTTTAATGTGTTTCTAGGGTGAAAGAAGGTATATTTTATAGTATTTATGCGGTCACTAAAGCCTTTAATTAAGGGTGAAGTTATTTCTAGATATTGCTACTAAAGTATCTTATCCAGTGTGAACTTATTCAACTTGTTTCTATGTGGTTGCTAAGGTGTTTTATTCATGCAGTGATTTAAAGATATTCTTTTTGTTTCTGTGTCAATATAAAATTACCTGAATTGTTGCTAGATATGTGTCCTTATAAATATGCAAATAACTAAAGTGTTCTAACTTATAATATATAACATAGATATTAACAACATGAATTCACATGGAAGATCATTTTTATGGATAACATACAATGCTTTCCATGATACAACCAGGCTGTTTTATTTTGTTTGGTGTATGCCATCAGTGTATAAGCTGTGATTGTTTCTGTTTCAGTCACTTCCTGTTTGCAAGCATTTTTAGATATTCAGTTTAATATTCAAATGATCACAATTTAGACTATTTTAACAAATTGTGTGTTTTTATGTACTGTTTTGCTCTATTGTATGCGCGAGCCTCAAAGATTTTACTAGAATAGATCCGAACATGATGCGTCTGCTGTTGAACTTGAGTGTGTGAGGCATGATGGTAGTTTGCACGCAATCAACTGATTCATGCACAAACAAAAGTGATGCAAAAATGATGGAACAAACAAAAGCAGTGAAAGAATGAATGAATTAATAATTATGAACATTGCGAGAAACACAAAATTCTTTAAAGTTAGAATTAGCACAGATAGCTTAGCAATGTCTGTATTGGTGAAAGAAATGAAAGACTCCTTTTACACTCACAAATCAAATTGTGAAGGGAAAAGCAGAATCATCACAATGCATCTTAAACTGTGAGGGAATTTTCATCAAGTCAGGATTAGAAACCTTCCTTCAAACCTGCTGACACCGAATAACTTAAGATCATTAGATCAGGTGATTTAAAAACAGTTGTAATCTTGAGGTTCATTCCTCCTGTGTGAGAAATGCTGAAGCTTTTTTCTTGAGTTGAACACAAAACAACGATAATTCGAAGAACCTTTACTGTATGTCCTTGAAGCAAGCATGCCTTTTCATTATAAGCCTTAGAATTCTAGTGCAATGCCCTTCTAAAAAAAGGTTTCCTCAGGATGACAAAATGGTGTACAAAAGTATAATTAGAAAAAACTTTTTTTTTAAATCTCTGCAGCTGTGTCAGTTTGAGTTTGAAGGAAGGGGGATAGTTTGAATCATGCATGAAATATCGACAAAGTGGTTACTTACAGGTAGTAAGTGTAGGAGTGATAGGATCTTCTGCCAAGTGGGGGGTGAGAGAGCAGTGGGGGAGGGCGAGGGGGAAGGGGGGATGGAAATGGAAGGAAAGAAAAAGTAAAAAATATTAATGTACGAAAATAGAGAAAAATGAACAAAACCTGATATGGGGACACATGTGTGACAAGTTGTGTCCAATCAGAATGAGCCTCTTCTGCATGTAAGTGTGAGAAAGACCCTGCATACTTCCAAGTCTAATCATCCCAATTCTGAAATCTTTTCAATGAGAAGTAAATGCATGTCTCTTCCTCTGTTCTCTTAATATGTATGATAACGATTAAACCCGTTTACTGAGAAATGAGATCAAGCACATTTCTTAAAAAAAATAGAAACCCTTATTTACATGAATAGTCAGGAATGAGACTGTGGGTGTGACGTCAACACAACTATCGACTTTAATACATCACATGTCACATGAACAAACACTAACTGGGATTTTATCTACTCAAAGATGGAAATTATATGACTGTTATGCAAAGTTATGCAAAAAAAATAATGTTAATAGGTGTTGAAAACTTTGAGGTAGTCATTGTAAAAATCAGAAACAGGAGGTCAATTAGAAAGAAGTAGAGATGGAGCAGGGGGAATGTAACATGTGGCCATATGCTCAAAGCCTATGTGTACTTCTGTCCCAGACTTCTTCAAAGGGATTTGATTGGCACTGCCCATACACAACACCATCAATGTGTCAGATTTTCTGTTCAGATTCATAGTGAATACACCCTCTTTTGGCAATCTATGTTAAGACTAATTATATTGGCTTATAAAACTCAAGTTTGCTATATGTTTTCAGACTGGTATTGCTAAAGGAATTTTGGGAAATTGTTGAAAATGCTCTGGACCGTTCCACAGTCTTAACATGGGGTCAAACTTTTTAAAACTATAACTCACACTGAGAACCTCGTAGAAATGTCAAACAGACCACACTTGTGGAGGCTCTAGATAGGTTTAAATATTTACCATTGACTATTGAACTGATGGCTCCCCAACAATCAAATTCTATGAACTCTGTCTCAGCTTTGGTATATGATAAAGAGATGGGGGTGGATTCATGTAAATTGACAAAGGGAACATTATATTGTTACTGACCCCTCCATAGCAATCTGACTGTTTTCCATAGCGACCAATGTGGCATATCACTATTTCAGCAAAGGAAACACAGATTCCTTCATTTATATTATTTCTTTTTGGCAGGGAGAACTTTGATGTCACTGACTCCTCCCTAGCAACCATACATTCTATCATAGCAACCATTCCATTTTGCTAGTATATAATTGTTAACCTAGCTGGATTTAGCGGCCAGAAGGGCAAAACATGTTGAAGTTAAATAAGCAGCTGGAGTCTCTCTTATAAATGCAATTTCTTGATAGACTTGACGTCCAGTACTCATCACAATTTTAAGCCATAAAGTGCACTTTAAATCTCTAAATTTGAAATTATCAGAGCGTCTTAAAATGCAGCGTGCTAGTTGAATAAAAAATCATAGAGAAATTAAGGTTTGTTTATGCATAGTCACAAAAAAATAAATTAAAAAATTACATCAGGCACACTGCATAGGAACCAAACTGTTTAACCTAGCAACCATATTTTCTGAACTCTATCTCAGCTTTGGTAAACGATAAAGACACAGGGGTTGGTTTATATAACTTAAATTGACAAAAGGAACAATATATTTTTTTTAGCAAACGTACACAGGGTGATGCAGAATCGAGTCCTGAGCCTGTCGTCTTTCCCATCCCACCTCACTCTTTCTCTGCCTTGCTTCCTGTCTCTCTCTACTGTCTCCTCTGTCAATTGAAAAAAACAATAAAGGCTACGGCCGCAAAAAAAATCTTAAAAAAAAACAACGTACACAGCCAGCTGAAATCTTTTAGCTTGTTTTATTTTTTGTTTCTCTGCTCTCCTAGACAAACATGAGGGATAAATGTTTCATTAATCATTTGTTTAAGTTATTTCAGGACTTAAAGTTGTGCATAAGCCTTTTTGACTATCCAGAAGTGATGACCGAGCATCAAAATTCCATTTCAGAAACGATTTTGTTCTTAGTTTTACATGGTCAATATACTTTTAAACAGAGGTCCTGAGTTGTAAATGGTCTAATTATTCATGGATAGTCCCTCAATTTCGAGAAAATTACAAAAGGATGTACCCTTCACATTGGGACAGAGCAATGAAAGAAAGCAATAGAAAAGAGAGTGTTTTTCTCATTAAACTACAGCTGAACCTCTGGGGCAGACTGGAGGCTTTCCAGGGCTTTGAAACAGCGCGAGCATAAGAAAAGGGGTTGAAATCAAAACTCAAAAGCTTAAAGGAAATCTTTTGGGGGTGCGCTGGGAGTGTGTTTCACTAATTTACTAAAGAATTAATCTGAGCACAGAGAACATGCAAAGCCAGGCAAACAGTGAAGCACTTGGAGCACATTAGGGTCGTTTATATTAATAGTTAAATCTGTGTTGACACAATTTCAGGTTTATCATGCAGCACAAGATCCTTCAAATAAAAACTAAGCATCAAACCGACCCCAGAGAAATGATCAGATCCACAGCAAAAAAGACATTTTCTCTTTAGCTCTTTTATCACAAGCAAAATCAATAGAGACAGACTGTCATTAAAATCATATTTACTCAGACCTGCCTGAGTCTAGATCTAAAACACAAGCAGAATCCAAAACAGGGAATCAACTTATGGATTATTGAATGTTTTCATTCTATTTTTTGTTTGTGTAAAACTTAGCGTTAGCATTTTCACTTAGCTTAGTGAGCCCAAAATAAATACAAAAAAATTTGGTTATCAGCATCATTAGAGAAATGAATGAAGGAAATTTATTTAAACATGATCTGAATCATTGACAAAGAACCAGCTCTGAGTCCTCTGCACAATGACTAGCACTTGTAAACTGGCCTGGAGCAAACTGGCCCCAGGCATCTCAAAATCGCCTTTCATCAAAATTTCTCTCTCATCTTTGTGTTTTTTCTCTTTCTACTCTCAATAACTCTGAAAATATTTGTGCTGTTTCCCGTCGCTGGGTCATTAAAGCGCAGGCGTTTGTTTGAGCTGGAAAAAAAGATGAATATTTCATTAGGTGCTGTGTGTATGGTGTAATGGTGCGATCAAATCAATTTCTCTGTGTTCAGTGACAAAAGCGTCTGTTTGAAGAGCGAGCTGAGATCAGCGAAGATTCGTCTGGCTTTCATGGGACCAGGGATGAAACGATGATGGGGGAATTCTCAGAATATAGGAGTGATAAACTGGCTCTCTGGAGCTGAAGAGGATATCTTGCTTATAATCATGTCCTAATGTTCAAAGTCAACATAAGTGAATTAAAGACAATGCACTTTATGCACATTCTCAACGAATGGGGAGTGTCAGGAGGCGGGGCTTGGTTTTATATATTATATATATTTTTTATAGCCCATAATGAGTAAACTACAAAAAACCCTGGTTTGTTCGTTTGTGGGACAAACTGGGATAAATATCACCTGAGTTTTTTTTTTTTTTACAAAACGCCACAACTCCATAAAACCTAGCACAGCCCAACACACTTTACGTTGCATAAACAAGTTAAAGAAAAGCTGATCATAGTCAAAAAAAGTCCAGTAGAGACGTCAAAAGTCACTGCCAGGCTAAAGGTGAGACAGCGGAACACTGACTTGCATGACCGGGCTGTGGAAAACAGTGGGTTTTGACATTGTTTAACTAATCTATTCTGAAACCAGCCACTTGATTTAATATTGATGTTGTTTGTTATTACATTTTGAGCCGTTTAATAAAAAAAGAAAAGAAAAAAAAAAGTATGTTTTGTGAAGAAAAATAAAAAGCGACATGCAGTTATCATATTCTGGGAACTTTTTTTTAAATCAATATTTAAATATTAAAATCTGGATTTAAAATTTGAGGAGCTTTAGAACCTTTGGAACAGAAAGTTTAGATTTTCTTCAAACAACTTTCATGTTACAGAAAACATTTGTTTACTCAAATTCATCAAAATGGAGGTTTTTTTTTGGGGGGGGGGGGGGTCTCATAACCAAATGCTGGCCCTTTAGAGTAACTATTAAATGTATCACTTGAGTATTTTATTTCCATCTAAATATACTTTTCAAAAATGGTTCTTTCAGCATTGTGATGGACTAGAGACCTGTCCCTGGTGTACCTTACCTTTTGGCCAATGTGAGCTGGAGATAGAAACCAGCATGCGTCCAAATAAGAACTAATGGTGCTTTTCCATTGTATGGTACTACATTGTACACCTCGATTTGCCATATTTTTGAGGGCCTTTACACTGCATTCAGCGCTGGAAACCATACTTTTCCATAACCAAAAGACTGCATTCAGTACATTTCACTGATAAATAAGAAGCTCGGCTGTGTGTTTGGTTAAGGACTGATTGGACTCTTGTTTTAGTGTTAAGCTTAGATGTGCATTGTAGTGCAGCTCTCCTACCGTTTCTTCATGAGCAGCACCACACCGAGGAAGATGATGATGAAGAGGAGGATTCCTGCAATCACTCCTGCGATCTTTACAGTGTGATCTGTCTGTTTTTCTGGTTCGACTGCATCAGGTTTACGAGTTGCGGCACCTGGGAAGTGGAGAAAAAAATGCTTATGTGACAGACAAATAAAGTCTGTGATAAAAACAGATTTTCTACAGATTGGGGGTCAGATCCCGGACACAAAAAGTAATTTTTTTGAAAACAATGCTTTTTCTTTCTATATTATTATGATAGTTTTTAAATGCCATGTTTATTGTAAATACAGGTATCATGGGGCATCGACATGGGGCTCATGGTTATGAATATAGTTAAAAGAGGTACGATTTTTTTCTAAATGCTTAGTTGCAGTTTCTTTTTTATTTGGCTTATTTGTCGGTGTAAGGAAAAAAAAATACCAGCAAGAATTGTGCTTTTCCAACATTCATTCAGATATAGTCCTACACTCCAGAACTTTAGGAAAGGTCTGGTGTTTTGGTCAAGACCAGGCAACCAATCAAATTAAATGTGTATTATTTTATATTTGGGGGCATATTGACTGATAGACTGCCATCTAGTGAAAATTTATTTAGAGATAACTTCAATTACAATTGGTACTAGTCAAAACTCATTTGTAGATATTTGCAAATATTTTCCTATTTAGGAATCTCAATAGTCATAAAAGTATTGTAGATATCTCTAATGTACTAAACACCTACTCAAATAGAAATTGAAGATATAGATACTTGGAATTATGACTAGTCAAAAGAGATTTGTGTTAAGTATTGATAAAGCAATAAACTGATCTTCATTGGTAAGATACTCAGTACTGGCTGCCCTATGCAAGCTCTGTCAATGTACTTTAAGATTTGTGCGATTTTCATCAGCACAATAAACGCGGTTTGTGTTGCTGTCTTATTTAAAGTAGTCCCATATAGGGCTCTGCCGCTTTCTTCCAATTTCCATTTAGTTTCATGGCACTGGTGAGAACACACATGCACAAGCAGACTGTAAAACACTCCGAAACACTCAATTTATGTATAACTTCACTTTATTTTAGTTCATTTTATAAACACACAATTCAGTATCAGTTAGTTATGGTCAGTTAGTGATCCTTTTGAATATTGCCATTATTCATTTTAGTTAAAATATGTTAGGTTTTCAATATTTAGTTGTTTTTGTGCATGTTGGATCAGATGGACAATACTGACGTGAGAAGTCATGTAGTTTTTATCATTTAGAGATGTCAGGGAAGATTAATTTACTGGGCCTTTCTGTTGTATACAGAATGTCCGTATGTAATAGACAGGTCATTTTCCACCTGCTTAAAATCAATATAATCTCTGTCTTATTTTTCAGATTTCCATAACTGTGAGATCCTTTTTAAGTGGATAGTTGATACAAAGTAAAAAAAAAAAAAAAGTAATGTTGATGATATTTAAAGGCATCCTTGAATAACTTGAAGCAATCCTGGTTCATTCTGAATCACCTTAGTGTTTAATCGGCAGTGAGCACCGAGTGGCAGGTGACAGAATCAAATTAAATAGTGTATTTCACAGCAGTCATGCGTATATAAAATCCCTCTGTGGCACACACAGAGTGAATATTGAAATGTAATTTTCCCAGGGCAGGTTTGTTAGGGGTGCGTTGAGGTCGTATTGATTCCTGCACCAGACATCAGTGCTGAATAAAGAGCAGCTAATTTCCTTCCCGGGGGTTATTTACGCCGGTAAATGCATGTATTCAGAGAGTGACCTTCTGAGGAAAGCAAACACACAGGATCAAATCCAGCTGATCACCTCAAACAGCCTCCATTAGCTTCTTGCAGACACACATTTATGTAGTGTTTAAAAGCTTTAGAAAAGGACCAGAGAACATTCAGAGCTTCAGAACCGCGCATTCACCCACTTTGGTATATCTAGATTAGACTTAATGCTGAGAGATAACTACATTATTTCTGTTTTATACATAAAGGGCTTTTCATAAAAACCTTCTGTAGGCCAACGATACACAGCATGTAAACATTATTATACTTTCAGAAATTTTCATGCGTTGAACATTTTCAGGCCAGATTTATTGTCTGCTACATTTAATTGTGGGTAAAACTGTGTAATTTCTATTTTTTGTTTGCAATTTAGGAAATTTTGGGAAAGTGATGGGTTTTTGTCCTATAAAATGTCTATGACTCATCGGTATTTTATTATTCATGAACCTGACCATCATCCTATGAGAAGATGCAGCGCATTAATTACTAATGACGCCCATTCTTGACACGTCTGTCAAGTTACAAGACAGCGCAGTATTTTGCAGCTCAGAATGGTTCGCAAGGATTTGTTTCCGTGGTGAGGCATGGCTTCACTGTGATGAAGTCAGAGCTAAACTCTGTCTTCGAGTGGTGGGTTGGCCACCAACAACGATACGTCAAAACTATGGATTTTCCTCAAGAAAGCTACGAGAACTGTGTATTGCAAATCAACGCAGTTTGAGTTTGTCTGGCGATGCGGTTCCACTTAGGAAGGACTTAAATCCCATTCCAGTGCAGGTATAGTGCATTTTATCGACTGTTGTGAAGCACTTATCTTTTATCTTTGTTATCAAAAGCCAAGCCACACCCACACCTACTCTGCACAGCTACACTCCTGATTTTGAATTAAGTGGGAATGAACCAACCCACCTATTGTTTAATTTTGACTTCACATATAATGTGTGGGTTTCAAAAGGGTTAATTGTTCTGATATTTTTGGTATTAAATGGATATTACAAGAGATTTGACATTATTTGCAAAGTAATTCTAATAAAAATGTGAGAAAATGCTTGATTGTTTATCAGTTTCATTTTCCAGACCTCAAATCAATGCAATCAGTGAGATCTAAAGGTGAAAAGAAGGGATAACCCTTGGAAATAATAGACCTGTGATATGGCTTGTGTTTTTCAAAGTTCTGGCACAAAAAATAGCTTGGAGCAGTGTATAAGCTTTAGGAAAGGTTCGTCTGTTTTTGTTATACAATTCTCACATTGTTTTGACCGTGTCTTTGTTTTTTTTGAGGGGGAAGGGCGATATATTGGGAATCTAATGAGTCAAATGTGCATTAAAATTTGAAACAATAACTTTAAAAAAATTGGTTGTACTGTCTATTACACATTAATTGATAAAGCTATGCTGTATTTACGATCTTTTAATAAAAGATAGGGTTTTCTGTTCGCTGTTCATGCTGTCTGTATTGTAATGGATAGCTAACAATACAATAAACAAAAACACTGATGTCTATAATAAAACTAAATGTCAAACGAAATGAATAAAAAAAAAAACACTAGAAATATAAAAGAGAAAACAATGATTAGTGAATTATGAGTGCATTCATCTGCAGCCACACACTGTTTCTGACCTGTGTGAGTGTTCTCTCCGGGGGCCGGAGCGATGCGAACGTACGGAGTGGTGAGTTGAGTCACTATAATGGCAGCTAGATTGAGAGAAGGACATCCATGCATTGTGGGGTGGGGGGTACAGACAAACGGAGAGAAAGAAGCGAAGGCAAATGTTATTAAGGCTCACTTGCACATTTCAGCAGAACCCTACATAGACAGCACTTGCATCATGCAGCATTTTATAATACACTTTAACATCTTTTGGTTCTTTTTGTCAAGTGTATTTTGAAATTTTTTTTATAAAAAATACATTTTCCCTTTTCTGTGTTTTTACTTTTAATAACCATTTATCCCCAAATAATTGCTTCAGTCGGTAGAACATTTACACGGTTGCTTTGATGTATATTTCCCGTGTTATTTTTACATTTATAGATCGTTCTAAATATAAGCTTTTCAAAAGTCTCATTTTTTGCTTTGTCAACTTTAAGTTTTCTTTCTGCAATTTCTGTGACTTTCTAGTGAAATTTTATTAATCATCTTTCACCTTCACTCTCAACTACAATTGTGTAATATTAAAACCTTTGAAAGCGACATCGCTTTTTGTTTCCCATGATTAGTAATGATTGGACAGATACCATAGTTTTTAAATATTTATTTATAATCAATATTATTTAGCCAAACATCTTTGGCTCTAAATATGATGTTTTTGACATTTCAAATTCATCATAATTAATTTTTTTTATCTTATAATGTTTATTCGTGATTTTATCTTTTGATTTGTACATTTTGTGATTCATCAATTTAAAAATTGCACCCACAAGGAAACATTGATCTGATGATTTCAAATTACAGCAAGGTAATCTCCCCTATAATCTTAATTATGATTACAAATGTATGTATTTTGACTCTTTACAGATCAATTTTTACTTATTTTAAAAATACCCATTAAAATAACACATAATCTTTATTGAATAGTTCATCTCATAATATAAACTGCCTGAAAATTTCAAAGGACACTTTTTATAACAATCTTAGGATATTTTATTTATAAAGTAAAATATTGTTTATTTGTGACAAATGTGTTAATACCCAGAACTAATGAAGATTAGTTTTATAATTTTCTCCAATTTTCTCTAAAACACTTGAATCATATTTTTTTTATTAATATTGCATTTTATTTGTATTTGATGTCTAGTACTGAGGCAGAAAACTACACATTTAAGATGAGTGAAGAAAGTGCCGTCCATGTAGAGATCCCTCAGTTCAGTTAGGTTCAGTTCAGTAGAGTTAACAGAAAGAAACATCAGCAGCTCATCAGAGATTATATCAGATATTAGCTGGAGAAGCACAGGGACAGATTTATAAACATGCTCAGAGAAAATGCATCCAGCGTCTACCAGTGTAGGTCAGTAATTAAATAATGCATGTGTTTAGTTAAAAACCTTTTTAAATAAATAATCATATTGCACGAGGCTGTTAAGGCTAATGCTAAAACCACTTGAAATCCACAATGACTGTGATTCTGTAAAACTTGTAAAATTCATGTTTTATTCAAAGGACCCAAAAGTAAATGCATTGCATGTTTGATGCTTTTCTTATAAGTCTGAATTATCTATCAAATTAAACTTTAACAAATGCATAAAATCCATAGAACACATCAGGAATATTCAGATAAATGAAATGGGCATATTCCTAAACTCTCAGAGTAACAAAACATTTAAAGTTTGAATTTATTTTTCTGCTCTGGAATCTGGTGAGAGCACTTTTATCATAGCTTAGCATAGTTCAAATTTGGTTAGACCAGTAGCATTTACATTTAAAAGATTATAAACTATCTATAGTTACATAGATGAATGCTAAAATCAACGTTAATACGGCTGATATGGCTCCGTTTAATTCAGAAAACATTACAGTTAAAAGGACACTAACCAAGCACCTTAAAAACGCAGTTGTGGGTTCAAAAACTGACAAAAAGTGTTAATTCCTTGAAATGTAAGTCGCTTTGGATAAAAAATGCAAAAAAAAGGAGTTCCATTGAAAGCCCTTTGTTTTACACCTCATACCTTTTGTTCTGTTTTGTATTCTTACATGAGGTGAATGGGAGTCTCTTTGGAGGGACTGTGTATCCCTCCATTCTTAAAGAAAGTAAATAAAGTCTTGACGTTATGAAAACGACCACTTCATGTTAGATTTCACCATGTCCATATACAGTAGGGCAAAAAAGTTTTTAGTCTCACACCAATTGTGCTCCCACTCAAAGAGATGAAGGAATACCTCAAGTTCGGCAAATTTGCAAATTATGGTGAAAAATTAATATTTGGACAACAACAAAATTTCATCTCAAAACTTCGACAGTCGCAGACAGTTTTTAACTTAGGGGCTGATTAGTTAAATAATTAAAACCACAATATAAAATGTTGTCACCAAAAGGTAGCTTAAAAATGTAAATGAATATTTTTCTATTACTGTTTAGATTTTTTTTTCTCACAAGCCAAAATTGGTGAAAGAAATACCTTATCAATGTTAAATGCTCTATTTCCTGTGGACACCTGGTGGCGCGATTACACCAATGTATGGTGCTATATCAATGTGTTCAGGCATCATATCTTAACACACGTGCAAAGTTTCATCCGGATCGGATGATGTATAGCCGAGTTATTAACAACTTCCCAATGTAAGTCGCTTTGGATAAAAGCGTCTGTTAAATACATCAGCAGTCCGCCAAGCATGAACTGTTCAACGAATTCAAAAACTCTTTGCACTTTAAGATTGCAGAAGCCCTTATATGACACTGCCAAAATTTGATGGTGATCCAAAACAATCTCTATGACTTTGTTAAAATACAAGGTATGGAATTCTACTAAACTTTACAAGGACATTTGGAATAAATGGCTTCTTGTCGGTTTTGGAAACTCACTCCAATTGATTTCAATTGATTCTTTGTCTCTTCCATAAGTGTTTAAAATTTCAAGTGGTCCATATTACTTGAATTTAATTTCTAGTACCCTAAATGTGTGCGGAATTTCATTCATCTTTAAAAACTGTTAGGCGGCGCTATAGAGCTATTTTGCCACACCTACTTTTCAAACCCAAATCAGACATTAATTTTCACCAGTTCTGACAGCAAATTCTGTTTCTTTTCACGAAAGTTTAGACCCTTGAAACAATACTACTCTGATCAGTTACAACAGGGTTTCAGCCACTCCTTTTAGCCACCAAATTTAAGGGGCAAGGTGTAGGCTTAGGGGAAGAGCTAAGGGGTTTAGGAAAATGAGAAATGGAACTCAGCTTTGGTTGAAGCACTATACTTCCACTATGTAAATATGAAAACGGAAGGAATTGCATCAGTTTCAACTTTGTTTTGCACGCTAAACCAATTTTAATGAATCCATTAAAAGCACATAAAGCATCTGCATCAGATTCTTTCTGGCTCTGAAAGCCTACGCTCTCATAAACTGACACTGCGTGCTAAATCAGATGCAATAACTGCATTAAAAGCACTTGTGTGAGATGTTACTTTACGACAGTCTCTAGCATCTCATTAGCATAAGCAGCTTTTGTCCATCAGAGCCTCGGTGGAGCGACAGCAAAACAGATTATGCAGCATCTGTACTCCATTAAAGCGCAAACTACGAAGAGTGTGTGTCAGAGGGTCTCATAAAGAGCCTGAGTGTGTGTCACAGGGTCTCATAATGATGCTGCAGAGCTCAGAGATACACAGAAACAGGTGAATCTACCCGTCTGCCAGTGTGTGTGGAGGTGAGAGCGTGATTCTCCATCTGTTGCCATCACCAGTGAGTTCCTCCGGAGACCCAACACACACTTTATGCATGTTTCTAAGTACTTTGTGCAATTGAGCTTCTGGTAACAGACTGAGACGGCTTTTATGAGCCATTGAAGTTCAGAGTTTTAATCTGATTTTAGTATTTGTTAATGTATATTATACTATAGTATGTTTATCTTGTGAATTTTGGGGTGCATACATATTGTTTGCCATTTAAACTGTTTTTCATCATCAGGCTGAATGCCAAAAATCAGAATTAGATGCCATTTTTAGGAGGGGCTCTAAACCATTGCTGCTATCCTGATTACTGGTGGGCATGAGAAGCCTTCTTATGCTTCTCATCTCAGTGTCCCATTTTCACATCAAATGCTAAAGGTAGGAAGTGGCAATGGGTCAAAACATTTTTTGGGATGCCCATTCACGCTCCCCCACTCACCTTTAGTAGCCACACGAACACAATCGATCTTGGTTTCCTGTGGAAAAAAGGAAATAAATGCATTAATGGAAATTTTCAATGACGCAAATACATTAATAAAAAATAGGAATTATTAATTTGATCTCAAAGTTCTCATGTGAAACTTAGACAGATCACAAAAAGATTACCAACAGACTGACCAACCAATGGATCAACCAACCAACTGACCAATTAATAAACCAACATACTGAACTACCAATATATCAACCAACAAATGGACTGATCAACCACCCAATGGACAAATCGATCAATGGACCAACCAATCAACAGTCTGACCAACCAAAAACTGGACAAGCCAACCTATAAAAGGCTCACCAGCCACCCATTGTGTTGAGGAAAAAGTTTGCGTATCCAAGCCTTAAAAGCAGAAGACCCTACAAATGCAGAAGGTTTTTTTTTTTTATTATTTGCAGTTTGTTGTTTTGGACCCTCCAAATGTGCTTGGACCAATCAGGACAATTCATTTCTTTATACTTGCTCCCAAAAGCAGCAAAAGAATTGGTCCACGAATGGAGTCCTTGTCGATTAGTAGGAACAGATAAGAATTCTCTAAAGGAAATCTAAAAATCACAATGAAACTCACACATTTGGTGGCACATCTTCAGGGAGTGAAAATGTGACGCATTATACATTATGTTATTTAAATATTAAATAGAAAGCAAAACATTGTTTTGAATATGTTGCCATAAAATGTAAAAATGTTTCCAGTGACTGGTGTCCATGAGCAGTTTAATTAAGTCAGAAAAGGTCAGAGAGTCTGCGGTCTGCATCTCAGACTATTGTAATGTTGAAACACAAATTCAAGCATAGAGTGGATTTTCAGAAGAAAAATAACAAACTTTTGATCTCTGTTAGCAAGGACTTTATCAAGTGTAATGAGCACCCTACAAACCCACACATAACAAGACACTCCCCTTCAGATGCAATGCTCTAATGCTTTCTGCAACCAAGTGTGTTCTTTTCATTTGGGGCAATTTGCATATAAAGGAGAGAGATGGCTGATCATTCTAATTACCAATTAGATTGGAGTGTTAATAATGCATGCGTGAATGGTGCTTACTGTGACTCCGGCCAATGTGTATGAGTGTGTGTTCTCTAGTCAGGTTTATTGCTGCAGATTCAGCCTCTTCAGAACCAGACGGCGAATTAACGATTGCACTTCACAGAATGTAACACTTGCTACCTGCTTTACTGCTGTAATTTCTTAGTCTCTGATCACCTATCATGAATATTGGTGCTGAGAGGTAACCAGTTATTATTCATGTTTTCTGTCAAATTCTAATGTCTTTTTAAAAAGGTTTTGTTATTTGGAAACAGCCCAAGCATCACATGCATTTTAAAATGGAACATGTGTAACAAAAATCATGGTCTTTTTTTTTTTTTTTTTTTTTTACAAATAGTGTTCATTTTAATTAGTAACTGGATTAAGTCGGAAGAAAGCGGCAGAGCCCTATATGGGATTTTTGTATCAATATATAAAAGCAAGTGTACCTGTTCTCAAAAGAAGCAAACAAAAGTATCACACAAACCTCATTTAAAGAGCTTGCATAGGGACGCTAATACTGAGTATCTTGCTAAGGCATCTTCCTTTAGCAGCTCCCTGCATGCCAAGTCATTTAAACTCTTTCAATACTAGTCGCAACTCTATTTTGACACATCATAATCCCAATTACAGATATCTGTGACTAATAATTGACTAGTCTCAATTGGAAATCAGATGTCTACAATGTGATTGTGACTATTCATAATTCATAACATGCACTGAAGACATCTACAATGTTTATATGACTAGTTGCAAGGTACATTACAAATATTAGAGATTCTTTCATAACCATATGACCATTTAAGACATTGGTGCAGAAAATTTGTGTTCAATGCTATCTATATATATATATATATATATATATATATATATATACTATATATATATATATAAACAAATAAGTGAACTTTTCTCTGGCTTATACGCTAACCACCCATATCCTTAAATCTAATCTGCACTAGTCACAGGAAGCTAAGCCTCTGTGTAGATGGTTGGAGAAAGACAGGATTAACCACATCTTTAATGACTATGAATAAGTGGGAAAAGGAAAAAAAAATATGTATTATTCAATGGATAATCCTTATTGTTGACCCATCACCTTTTTGTTCTTCATTGGAAACTGTGAAGATGGCCAATTGCGTTAAAAACGTAAGAATCAGTCAAAAACTTCACGTAAATTCAAACGAAATTTTGAGAGTGCATATAACACAAATATAAGTCAACATTTAATAAATAATGCTTTTAAATCACAACCAACTCACCCCCGTCTATGTCTCAATGTTCTATTTATTTTCTTGTTATCAGGCACAAATAAACACATCAAATCCACGTTATTAGAAATAGCCACAAACTCTCCTTCAAAATGAGCAGAAAACAATGTGGAGTCTGAATCTGCTAATAAGCATCAGTGCAAACTAGAGGGCAGGAAGTGACCTCGACAAACACAGAGCTGTTGTTGAGAAGGAATACGGTAACGCTGGAGAATAAATCACTCTTTTGAAAGGAAATAATTGGAGGAGAAGAGAGGATGCAGAAGGTCAGCGCAGCCTCTCCACGGACGAGTGCGATTGTGTTTGAGTAAACTGGTGTCACCAGGGAGAACAGAAAGCTCTCGCTGTAATCGCTCGTGCTTTGCTAATTGGAAGCAATTAAACGACAACACAACAGAGTGTGAGACGTGAAGCATGGGAACATTTTAATGTTATAAACTGAAAAAATAAAAAGCAGCAAAATGGAGCAGGTTTGAGTCAACAAACTATTCTTCAAAGGCCAAGATGATGGGTTTTTACTAATTGTACAGCGCTTTGAGTTTATCTCGATTATAGAATCATGTGATTTCATACGATCAGTTTAATTTAACGGTAAATATAAACCAAATGCAAGTTTTCAAACATTTTTAGGATAAAAACTGTGTTCAAGTTATGAAAATCTGTGTTAATTATACGTTTGATTGGTGCTGATAATGCTACAAGCAAACCATATTTTCCAGTTCCACTCTCCAGTACCAAGGGTTGTGATGTATTCCCTAGGATTCAGAATTCTACATAGAAGTGTATGAATAATTTAAATAAAAAAAGAAACTTGCTGTTGGATAAAAGAAACCCAGCATAGCACTTTTAAATTTTAGATTAAACCGCCTGCATCTAGTGCATCTTGGAATCACATGATTTGTTCAGAAGATCTCAATCATTTAGAATCCAAACCAATGCAATGCAGACTTTTTCATAAATTATCTATGTCATGCCTACATATTAGCATGTTGTATACAATTACATTAAAGTACAAAAAACACTTGTTTATTCTCCCATAAAATCCTCCCTGGATCCCATTTCTCCCCATTTGCAGGCAATAAATACAGTAAACTATTAAATTACTATGGTTTCACTGAAAAGGGCAGAAAATGGCAGCATTTAAATTATTCTCACATCATTGGCCACTAATTAGCAGCCTCACTTTCAAACTGTGCATCCTCATGAGACAATTCTCAACCAGCGATAAACATTCTTTTTTTTGTATATTCAAGGATTTTCATACAATAGGGAAAATAACACGATGCTCGGATTGAATCTGGGAGCCATGGCAGTATAGAGCTATCTCTACATGTGAACATTAATTCATAAAAGCTCTATTGTATTTCTAGAGAAGTCTCAATGTAAAACACAAACGATTTGTGGAACCATTTTCAGAACGCAAATATATGCTACACTTCCACTTATGTATCCACCCATCCATCCATCATATTATATTTAGCTATTTTTTAAATGTATATACTTTTTTGTATATTTTATAAGTATATTTTTGTGTTACATTTTTTCATATAGTTTATTCATACCATTTAAAACTGTTTTTGTGGCAATTTTTTCCATTGCATTACACTATAATTCCACAAACTGTGAAATTTTGCACAACAAAATACAACTATTAATACTACATTGTCATTTTTTACTGGAAAAATCTTAAAAAAGAAAAAAAAATTTACTACAAACAGTTTTGGTGTTTTTATAACTGCAATCCTAAGTGTTGAGACAAAATTCAAATTCATAAATCCCCCAAAAGCAAGGTCAAAACAATGCGAAAAACCAGGTAAACAGCTCCAAAACCTCATACACCATTCCAAGTACTTTTTGTGTCATTCTGCTTTGTTTTGAGCCAGAACTTTGAGAAACACAAGCCATCTCACAGGTCTTGTATTTTCAAGGGTTATTACTTCTATTCACCACTATATGGCACCAATTTGAGGTCCATAAAATTAAACTGAAAGACGATTGTGCATTTTCTCACACCTTTTCACACAATTACCTTGCAATTTTTGCATCATAACTCTTGAAATGTTCGTTTAGAACCAAAAATAGCTTCTATGGCTTAAGCATGTCAATGAAAGCTAGGGGAGTTGCAAAACAGATATTTTCTAATATTTACAGACCAAAACAAATGTTAAAATATATAAACAAAATTTGTATAGTAGATAAAAAAAATAACCCATAAACTAAGATAGATCAGAAATGATTCAGTGCCAATGAAAAGCAGCAGTTGCCACAATAACAAGTTCTTATTCTCTTCACTGCACTGAGAAAGAACCAAAGATCCACAGCTGAACATTCCTTTAGTCAATTAAAAATGGAGCTAAGCATTTCTGAACTGAATATATTCATTCTATTAACCTTTATGAATATTATAATTCATGCATGTCTGATTTAGCCAGAGCCCCCCTAATTCAATTACTAATCCTCCGCCCTCAGATAATCGTCTGCTAATTACACTAATCACATATTTTAATAACCAGTCCAGTTTCAGCTCATTTCTCCTTTACATTACAGGGTTTGAAATGAACTCTTTCCCCTAACTTTAAATGGTTATCCAGACCACAACGTCTAGAAATGTTTATTTATTTATAAAACTGATACCTCAGTAACTTAACTGAACACTTTAGATAAGTCAACTGAACTAAATACAATGATACTAATAGTGAAACAATCAATTTTAATGCTCCACAGAGTCAAGCAACACCCTAGCAACCACCTAGCAACAAGTGAGTCAGTGTAGTGCTTGTGTGCTCACCCCGTTGGCAGTGCTAACAGCTTGATAGTAGATGCTGTAGCTCTTGTGCGGCTGCAGTGGAGTGTTCCAGAATCCGTCATAGCTGCGGTTGTCGCCAACTGTGAATGCTAACGGAGAATGTATGCTAGCAGATGGAAACTCTGCGCTGAAGTAGTACTGGTAGTTCAGTGAGCTAGCATTCAGGAAGTGAACGGGAACAGGATAACAGCGCAGGATCTCAGCTGCACCCCGGGAGCGGCGTGAACGCTCCTCCTCCACTACCACTTGATAGACACTGCACAAAGTTAAAGAAAAACAATAAAATCATTATGAACTGAATCACATTTAACTGAACTGAAAATGCAGTTTTTAAAAAACATTTTCCAAGTGATGTTTAACAATATGAAAATACATTTTTCAACATTTTTAAACAATGTTTAAACAAATAGTTTGTTCAGGAAGATTGCAGTGTTTGTAGTGCAAATTAAAATGATGAACCTTCTGATACCAATAGTGAATAACTTTTGCCTTTAGTTCCAAATTCCTGAGCAGATATCTCAAGCTCCTCTATATTTGTTGGTTTTCTGGAATGGACTCTGAGCCAATTTGGAACCATTTCTTCCTGAGAATTGAGGTATACTTTTGATTATTATCATTCTGAAAGATGAAATGCCAATCCAATCCAGTGTTCTTGTAGGTTCTCTTTTAAAATATTTTGGAAGTCTTCCCTTTTCATGTTTTCTTCAACCCTGTTCAGATTTCCAATACCAAACATATTGAAACATCACCATAGCATCATACTCCAACCACCATGGATCACTCTAGTGTTAAAGGGTTTGAACGTCCTTCTTTCTCCAAATATTGGCAACATCTTGATTGCCAAAAGGCTCAAGGTTTGATCCAGGATGCATCATTTGTCTCCAGTTTGCAAATTTCATTCAGGCTTGGATGCTTCGTAAACTGACTCGTAATGAATCAGAATCAGAATCAGAATGAGCTTTATTGCCAGGTATGTTTGCACATACTAGGAATTTGTTTTAGTGACAGAAGCTCCACAGTGCAACAGAATGACAATGACAAGACAAGACACATAATTAAAACGAACAATATACAAAAATACAAATATACAGAAAAGTGCAAAAAAGCAAACACTCACTATACAATTAAATAAGCAAAGATAGACAAATGTAAACAATTTACTATGTACAGAAACAAAAAACAGGAAAAACTAGCAAAAACACTAAAACAACTGAGGAGCTCAGCACAGAGGCTGCCATCCGCGGCGCCATCTTGGTCAAACAAAAAATCAAAAAACAAAAAACTTTTTTGATCTGACCTGAAAAAGTTTAAACTGAATCAAAATTATTTGACCTGCAGCATTTTAAGATGAACTGAATCAAATGATTGGCCCTGAATCATTTTATATTGAACTCAATGAAAATTATCTAACCTGAATAATTTTAAGTTGAACTGAATCAAATGATTGGACCTGAATTATTTCAAATTGAATCATGATTATCTGACCTGAATCATTTTAAACTCAACTGAATCATGATTATCGTACCTGACTCATTTTAAACTCAACTGAATCATGATTATCTACCTGAATCATTTTAAACTCAACTGAATCATGATTATCGTACCTGACTCATTTTAAACTCAACTGAATCATGATTATTTACCTGAATCATTTTAAACTCAACTGAATCATGATTATTTACCTGAATCATTTTAAACTCAACTGAATCATGATTATCTACCTGACTCATTTTAAACTCAACTGAATCATGATTATCGTACCTGACTCATTTTAAACTCAACTGAATCATGATAATCGTACCTGACTAATTTTAAACTCAACTGAATCATGATTATCTACCTGACTCATTTTAAACTCAACTGAATCATGATTATCGTACCTGAATCATTTTAAACTCAACTGAATCATGATTATCGTACCTGAATCATTTTAAACTCAACTGAATCATGATTATCATACCTGACTCATTTTAAACTCAACTGTTTTAAACTGAAATTAATCATGATTATCTGAACCGTATCATTTACAGCACAGCTGAATTATAATAGCCTTAATAAAATTATACAGTTAATTCAGCATTTTTGTTTTTTTCAGCAGCTGAGTTAAAGCAAAAAACCCATAGCTCGATGGGTCAGAAATAGTTCAGAGCACAGATTTTTCAATACTCCAACAGCGGCTGAGTTCATAACAACCCAATTTGTGAAAGTTTTTAGAGTGCAGCTTTTCAAAAAAAATTAAAGAGTGTCCAAAATATCCCTATAATTTGAATTCACAACATGCAATTCACAAGAAATGGTCAGATTCATCTCGATGGGATTTGAACAGAATGAACTAAAATCCAACCCAGATATTAAAACTCTGAACTCTGACATTAGCGGAGCTGAGCTGCCAGAAATAAAGACCCGAATGCAATGAACAAAGGGCCTATAATGTGAAAATGTGAAAGTAGGAAAATGTTATACGGACGCTGATACGAGTTCAAGGAGTCTCTCTAAACACACAACGCAGAGGAATGAAGGAAACGAATAGAGGAACGAAGGATCTTTCTGCAATGAAGAGCCAGAGTCTAGAGAAGAGTCTGAGACGAATTAAAAGAACATATTACACAGTATTAATTATTCATTCATTTTCCAGACCACTTATCCTTTCCAGCGCACATTGGGCGAGAGGCGGGGGTACACCCTGGACAGGTCGCCAGTCCCTCGAAGGGCAACATTAACACGTAAGGGGAATTGAGATTGTTCAGTTAACCTAACTGCATGTTTTTGGGATTGCAGGGGAAACCGGATACTTTCCTGCAAATGAAATATTGCTCAGTGTAGTGGTGAGGGTGTAATGTCTTTTTGACACTGAAATTGGAACACTGTCTTATCAGCTATGCTTTGAGTTTTTTTTTTTTTTGCTTTTACTGTATGTATGATAGTTAAGAAATGGCAGAAAGCAATGGTTAAGAAAAGATGGTCTCTATATAAAGTTCATTGTATTTTTAGGGTAATTTAAAAAATCCTATTAATTACAAAACAAGCAATTTGAAACTAAAAAGAACAGTCAAAGTACGCCACTGAACTAAGCCTTAAAAAAAAAAGAAGAGTAAATCTCCCACAAAATTCTGAAGCTATAGCTTAATTCAACACGTCCCCTCAACAAAGAAAGACGTTTTTGCAGCGTGCACACCCACCAATTACAGTTCTCTCTGAAAGCTTTCACTCGAAACGTGGATTTATCTTAGATCTTAGCTGTTTGAGGAGCCAGGATGAACTCTAAAGCCTGGTTGAACTCTGATTTATGTGAACTCAAGCCCCAGCAGGCGGAAATATCGATCAGTCGCGTGTGTTTTCAGAGTTTTTTCTTGATTTATGTCTGTGTTTGATAAAGCTGAGCATGCACTGAAAGCTGCTGAGGATCAGACACCAGATCCGGAGGATTCTGAGAGCAGCAGATTTTATAATTGAAAAGGTAAAAAATAGGACATGTGTTGGGATTCTAGTCAGATTTATAGTCTGCAGATATATATTGTGCTCGGTCCTGGCTTTTTTGGAATTTATGTAAAAAAAAAACTAAGAAAAAAAGACAATGAAACGTAAATGTACATTTGACAAGATTTAAAATAAATCAAATACATCACATACAAAACTATAAATGGGATTATAAAATTACTAAATAAAACTATATGATTCTAAATTAAATATAAAGCAAAACAAAAAGGGGAATAATTATTTAAATAATTACAAAAAAAAAATCTTTGTTCCAAAATCTTCAATTCCAAGGTTTGAATAGAGTTGCATTGGAAAGGGAAGTGTTCTTCCCCTCTAACCTTGCATCGCTGTCATACCCATCAAGTCTTCCAGTCTGGTCAGGAAACGGTACTGGCAGATACATTTTTCCTGAAAATTTCCTTTATTATTATATACTAGTTTTAAAAAGCAATCTTGTGACTCTCTGAACTCAGTAGCCTTGCTCTCTAAAGAGAAAGAACACAGGGAAGTCTCCATGTAAACATCTAAAAAAAAATGGAAAGAGAATATTCCTAACTGTGATTTTAGCGTCTTTCACCGGAGTAGAAACAATCTCAGTCAGCATTGTTTGGGCTTTAAAGGCCTTCTCATACTGATCCCAATTGAGTTTCCCACAAATGTTTGGGTGGATTCTCAGCAGGGTGCTCTTCCTCAGGATCAAGGAAATACTGATGCAATGACGCTCCCTGCTGGAAGGTACAACAGATGGACTTCACGCCACACAGGGAAACAGGAAATAAAAGGACGACGACAGCAGTTTATACTGCTGATCACAGGGTGCTATTTGAAAAAAATGTGAAGAAAAGAAAAGATTCCTGTGCAAAGTCGCTATAAAACGCTGTTTCATGGCACTCGTTCGGTTAGATGATGTCGAGTTGGCACCCATTTTTTTTGATCAAGGCACTTTGTCGCACAACCTTCAGACTGAAAACTCGGATCAATGTGTAGAGGCCTTGAGTTTTCGTTAAGAATTATCAAAATCTGAGCACCTAGTTTTAGTTTGTAAATGGCTGACAGGTTGTTAATTTTAGATTTATTGTAGATCTGTTTTAGAATGTAAGGGATCTTGGTTGGGCTGGTGGGACGGCTGGCAGTACGGCACTAGCACTGGTAAGCCCTGTAGAGTCTAGAGTGGGTATTCCCACTTTAATATTGCTTGGGAATGACTAACGAACTGCTGAATCACGTGATAGCCCTCTCTTCTGTTGGCCGGTGTTGGTGAAGTTAAACAACCCCAAACTATAGAATTATTTTTCTGTCAACCTAAACACAACCAAAACTATTGAAATATTTTGTTTCAAATTTTCCAAAACCCAACACACTAAACATTACTTCTGGTTCAATGTGCTGCCGATCACAATCTCACTAGCCAATAATAGTGAACCACTGCTAAGCCCATCCTCACAAGAGGTTTGTGCCAGACAGTCAATTTGAGAAGCATAAATTTCTATTGAAAATGCATTGAAAGTTGTAATTAGGGCAGGTTTAGTCTGCAAAAGTTTTCATTTTATTTAAACAATTGTTTCTTAAACATCATTCTATACATCATCCCCGCTCACTGGGCCAAACAAGGAAACGGAAAGAAAAATGGCAAGAAGAAGACAACAACAGAGAAGAACTCAAAGAACACAGGAAAAAAATCAAGGATGTTGAGGGGTTTATACTGTTGGTGGCTGATCACAGGGAGAGGATTTGTGGAGAGCCATTTCTTTCCTGTTTCCTGTACAAAGTCACTATAAAAATATGGGAGGAGCACCACCGAGCAGCTCTTTTACCTCCTCTTCACGTCATAAAAAAGAGCCAGCTTTCATTGGCCTTCTCCTTGCGGAAACCGAATCCGATATGTGAATCCAAAACTCTTTTTGTTGGCACCATTAGTTTCGGGCCGATGTGTGATGTCCCGCTGGCGCCCGTGGTTTAATATTGAGGCGTGTGGGAGCACGCAACTTTGCAACTAAAATTCTGGTCGATGTCAAGAGGCCTTAACGCTCACAATCCTACCATCCCATGTACTTTCTACAATACAATCCTACAATCCTACTCCAATTTCACTCAGATTGAAGCTGCGTTGCCCCATCTTCCACTCCTTGTCCACACAATGGGGGTTAACTGGGATGCATCCGAGTAGAGCGCTGGCCTGTACGTTTGTACCTGCCACATACAGTAAGTCATGAACCATACAAGGCCAGATAAGAGACTACCGAAAAGGATGTTCATAATGCTGCTATTTATTTATTTTTTTTGTTTGTTTGTTTGTTTTTCTCATTTATCAATTTAAAACATTTATTTTGTTTGGCAAAACACTAATTCCATATAAGTCAGGCTTTGCAAAGCGTAAAAAAAGAGTGATGTCACTCAATCATCAGAACAAAAACCCTTACATTTTAAGAACACAAAGTGCACAAAAAAAAGAAAACCAGAAACATTTTTGCCCTAAAAAGGAGAAACAAATTCAAATCCGTACTCTAAAGACTCTGATATTTACAGCTCAAAAGAAAAAAGAAAAATTTAAGGTCTATTCTCCAAAAAGAGAATGACAGTTAAGGGTTTTACACGATCAGGGGAAATAAAAAGCATCAAGATGATTATCGCTTTTTATTCATATCTCTCATCGTTTGATCCATCTGTAATAAATGTGACAAGAATGTGAAGTCTCTTGAATACGAGCAAAACCCTGCAGCATCGCTGAAAAACAAATAAACGAATAAATGACTGTCTGAAACAATCAAAACTGGCTTTCTGCTGGAGAAAGCTGCGATGCGCAGGACCCAGGGGGAGAAAGAGAACGGAATGAAAGAGTGCAAGAGCGATTAAATCCAGAAATAGAGAAGAGCTTTCAAATCATGCAACTGAGCAGAAAAAAATACATTTTAAAGCACTCATAAATGAAAAATTTGTATCATTTATTCATCCTCGAGTGGTTTCAAACCAGGCTGAAAAAGGTAAAAAACTTCTGTTTATTGTGCTGTTTACACGCGTACGGTCGGGGTTTCATGGAGACATGTTTAATCCGGAGCAGAGTTATGCATTGGTGTAAATGTAAACATAAACACACCAAAACAACGCAGACCGACTCAAATGAATGTAGGCGATGGCGTGGGAGCGCGGCATTGAATACAAAACAGATGAATACTGACACACGCTCACACTAATCCTGGCTCCATTGAACTAAGAGTGTGTTGATCTGCCAGTTAAATGAATAGAGGACTAAAATCTGTGCAAAGCGTGCGCATTCAGTCCTGCACACACTGCTACTGAGCAGTCCAACCACATTCAGCGGTGGCTTTTCTTCCTAATCAATGACTCCCTCACTCCTGCAGCAGCAGCTGAGGCTGATGTCTGGATAAATACATGACAAGTGTTTTTAAAGAGCTTTCAAAAGCAGGTTTCACGCAGCTGAGCTGATCTGATTCAATCGCTGTGCTTTATGCAAACAAGACTGAAGCCATGTTCATGGTTAAGGAGCATTGAGTACCAGCATTGTAATAGTTCGGTTCGTAAAATACAAAGCTTTATTTGATATAAATGGGATATTTCGATGACGACAACAACAACAAAAAGAGACTAGAAGTTTGTGCACAAACTTTGATGTTGGATTGGTTTCCAAGAAGATTTCCCAAGAAGATTTTTTGGTTGTTATGGAGGAGTCTGTGACATAACGTTTCCCAGGCTTATATGACTGTGTGTCGAGGAGCGAGGACAATCCGCGTCGACAGGTGCTTCCCGTTGACAGGGAACGCCAACGCCAACACATAGGGATCTGTAATGAGAGACCCGCACACCATTTGGAGGGAGTGCAGGGAGGACCTTGAGGGGCATGACTCAAACCCCACCGAGCATCGCCCATCTGTGACATCAGGAAGATAATGCCACTGAAGTAAGAGGAGCCTCTAAAGTTCTGTGAAGTCCGGAGAAAACAGGGCTCCGGTGCCCTCGGGATTCCGCACCGGAGGCTCAGGATACCCTGCGCTGCCAGTGCTATGGGCGGAGCAACGACACCGCCGGGGCATGGCTCCCCTGCGTTCCCTAATGGATCATGTAGTCCTCATTTTAAAGGCTAGATATGTGAGTGTGGCCATCTCTGCTGTTTTATCGCGTTTTTACCCTTTTGTTTTAATAAACTGCCGTCATAAAAATGTAACTTGCTACTATGATTAAAACAAGCGGATCCCTATTTCGATATGACGTATTGTCTTGGAGATTTTTTCGTGGTCACTTTTATTTAGTTAATGATGAATCTTTTTAGATTCTGGGACTCAAATACTTCAGTGGTTGGTATGTTCTTGCACGGACCGGTAACCTCCACAAGTGTGGCCTGTGTGAAGTTTCTATGGGGTTCTCAGTTTCAGTTACAGTTTTACAAAGTTTGACCCCATAATAAGGAAATAATGAAAAATCTCCCAGAGTTCCTTTTGTGGTACCAGTCTGAAAAGATATAACAACCAGAGTCAGACTGAACTCTGTTCAGTACAAAACCTGGGGTTTAAAAGTTGCTTTGGACAATGAAACTGAAACCCTGTACAGCATAGCACTGGAGGTTTGATAGCTGCGTTTGGACACTGAATCTGAAACACTTCAGTATAGCCCTGGATGTTTGAAAGCTATATCGGGGCAGACATGTTAACAATACAGTGGTACTCCGAGGTACAAAATTAATGCGTTCCAAAGGTGTCTAATCAGTGCAATGGAATCTCAGAAACAGCAGTAAAGTAGATGAAAAAAATGGAAAACCAGAGAAAAATCAAGTAAAGTTTCTTAAATCCTTAAATCTACACATTGTTATTGTAATAAATGTTAATAAAACAGAATAAAACACAAGCAAAATACATAATATGTACACAAATGTGAAACCTTACCTTGAGTGAAGCGATGTGTCGGAGGAGGAGGAACGGATGGCAGAAAACATTACGGCACTACGTATGAAAGTTAACTTTCTCAAGATATTTCACGAATTGCTAACACAAACACGGTTTCAAGCACAAGCAGAGACAGATGGAGAGAGCGCTTCTGAGAACGCATCACAGGGTTTCTCTAACTTGCGCTACAGAACAGCACTTTCCACAATATAAACGTTTTTTCTTTTACGACACCTTGACTCTAACATTTGTTATATCACATTATTAGTAATCGATACATAATGTTTCACTATGTTGTTGAAGTGTTTTGAAGAGAATCAGACCATTTTTGCACTGGGAGATAGGAGTGCAAGAACCCGGAAGCGCAGCGTGACGCCATGGCATCAAGCGGAAAATACAGCAGAACAGCTTGTATTTTTTTTCGCGAGACCTTGCGTATCTCGAACATTTCGTAACTCAAAGCATTCGTATCTCGGGGTACCACTGTATATAAGTGAGGTAAACAACACCTAAATAGCTCAATGCTAGTGAGTATAAAGAGCCTGTGTTTCTCAGAGCATTCACAGTGTACCACGAGTATCACCTCTCTGTCGATCTCCATTAAACTGGCCTCAGACACAAAGGCCTGTGAGAATCTCAAATTTGAGCACTGAGCTGAAAAAGTGCAAAAAACATCTGCTTTATTTATGTTTGTTCAAGCGCACCAGCTCTTTTCAGCTCTATTCATTTATTCATTCCATTCTTTATTGGTCTTTCCAGATTCATGGGTTTCAGAAAAAAAAAAAAAATCACAGTAGCCTTTCATCCGATGTTTAATCTTTTAGTTCTATTTCTGTAGTATACTCGATTTCTTCCTAACAAATAAAAGATGTCAAATAATAAGTATATAAGAACCATAAACTGATGCCAATTGACTTCTGATCAACAAATATTTATTGATTCTGATCAACTGCTCATCAATCTCATTGGCTAAAGCCCCACCACGGACGAGTTTATTGGCTCTTGTCCGATTGGAACGGTGTTAAGCGATAAACAGTTAAAAAAAAACATCTCTCGTTTGGTGTGCATCACCTGACAGGGGCTCCTCTGCTCTGTGCTGGTTTCAGTAGAACAGTCACGGTGCTCTCTGTTTGATTCAGTGGTAACTCCTGCTCATAGCCCGGCATACGAGGAGCTGTGAAGATGCACACAGAAGATGGTTCAGGACCTTAGTGAGAAGGCTACATGAGCGTCTCACAACCGCACACACTTACAGGAGATGCGAGTGGTGAACTGTTTGATGGCAGGTGGGCCGAAGCCCTTGACGGTGCTGGCTCTGATGGTGAAGGAATATGTTGATCCGGGAAACAGCCGAGTGAAGGTGTGCGATGTCTCATTGCTAGACTTTAACACCTTCCCGCTCTGATTGGACAGATTGAACTCTGGGTCGAAGGAGCTCACTGCCTTGAAATAGATCTAGAACACACACATACACACACACACACACACACACACGCAACATGCTTGAGTCATCATACAGTTAACATTACAATATGATACAGTCACATAAGAGATGATCCAACCACAATCAAACTTGAAGATCGGTTATGAGAAACTCCGCCCAGAAACTTGAAAGAAGCTCAGATGTAAAAAAGCACTGAAACTCCAACATTGGAGAGACAACTGTGGCTCCGCCCACACATTGAAACGATGAAGAGATATGAGAAGCTCCACCAACAATGTGATTTGGGGTATAGCTATAAGAAAACCCCACCCACAAACTCACAGGATGAAGACATGAGAAGCTCCTCCCACAAACATATACAATGAGCAGATTTGAGAAGCTCTTCCCACAGACACAAAATGCACAGATTTGAGAAGCTCTTCCCACAGACACAAAATGCACAGATTTGAGAAGCTCCTCCCACAAACACATACAATGAGCAGATATGAGAAGCTCCTCCCACAAACACATACAATGAGCAGATACGAGAAGCTCCTCCCACAAACACAAAATGCACAGATTTGAGAAGCTCCTCCCACAAACACATGCAATGAGCAGATACGAGAAGCTCCTCCCACAAACACATAAAATGCACGTATTTGAGAAGCTCTTCCCACAAACACATACAATGCGCAGATATGAGAAGCTCCTCCCACAAACATATAATGAACAGATATGAGAAGCTCCACCCAAACACATACAATAAGCAGATATGAGAAGCTCCACCCACAAATTCACATGGTAAATTAAAAGATATGTGAAACTCACAAATTAAAAGGAGGAAGACATGAGAAGCCCCAAGCAAAAATGCATGTGTTTAACAAATAAGAGAAACTTTACCCCACTAACGAACATGAAAAGCTCCACCCACAAATCAAATATAAAAAAGATATGGCAGGCTCCACGCACAAATGCATATGGTAAACAAATAAGAGAAGCTCCTACTTATTCTGAAAACATGAATAGCTCTTCCCACCAACGTATATGATACACTGATGTGTTAAGCTCCACCCATAAATGCATGATTACCAGATAAGAGAAACTCCACCAAACTAACAGTATGAAAACACGAGAAGCTCCTCCCACAAATGCATATGATAATCAGATATGGGAAGCTCCACCCACAAATGCATTTCATTAATGGATAAGAGAAGCTCCTCCCCAAAAACTAACAAAAGGAAAACATGAGAAGCTCCACCCACATCCATATGACGCCAGCTGGTATGCAATACTGTGCAGTGCATTAAGAGCCAGAGAAGAAAAGTTAAGAATAGATTAGGTCAACAACTGAATATAAATTAAATTCTATTTAAGTCAAGCCTAATAATTATAGTAAATTCTCATTGCCAAGATTGTTGATATTTTGATAATTGTTCTTAACATCTACAGATTGTGCTGTATTTACAAGAAGCATTGTTTTGTATCTTTAATATATTTGCACTGTAAAAATCTGAGAACATTTGGACTAGGGCTGTGCAATATGGACCGCGATATTGCGATTTTTCAAACTAATACTGCGATGTTATTTACAATTGTATTTTGTTTTTTTCTTTTCCCAACAAGCCACATCCATACATATATACATACATTCTAAATGTTTTCAAAAACTGTAATAAACTGTCTTTTAATTAACAGATAAAATTGCCGTCTCATGCGGTTTAGAAAATGCATGTGCTTAAATCGCAATTTTTTTTTTTTTTTGCAAATGTGATTAATTACACAGCCCTCTGCTCGCTTACTCTGCCAAAACAAAAAATAAATAAATAATCAAAAGGGGTTGATTAAAGGAAGCCCTGTCCACCAACTATCTAACTGTTTAAGATAAACACCCTCCCGCACAATCCCCCCCAAAATAAAAACCCATCAACCCTTATTGCATACAAAGGATTTACTCCTGAAATGTCCTGAGGCAGAGCCGGAGAGCCAGAACAAGGCAGGATTCGTTCGTTCCTTTGTTTTTCTCTGTGGAAATGTCAGCTGGTGTGACTCTGACACTCGCTCAGAACCGAATGTCTCTTCATAATGCGCAGCTGACAGATTAATTGCTCACATTTCCACCAGCGAAGCTGCACAACAATGAGGCTTTTCAGTTATGGGAAGTGAGTCACACACACTCTTCAAACCTTCACAAAAACAGCCCAGAGACACAGTTTGTATCCATCACACACTCAGAGCTCGAGAAACACAGCACAGCACAGAAAAGATCTAAGATTCGCAAAGAAAGGGGCATTTTGTACACTAATGGTTTCCGAAAAACATTAGCCTTAAGCTGTTATCATTCCACCACTTTGAACTACATTATTCGACTGAACATAAAGCAAGCTAGAAAACCAAACAGGGTTCAAGCCGGACAGTCGAACCTAACCAGAGCAGCTTTTTTTTTTTTGCAAAGACCAGCCCATGAGGGCGTTTGAGTGACATGAAAAACAACCAATCAAATTTCGATTCACATAGTTTGGGGGACGTATGAATGTCATCATTACAATTGACCAATGTGCAACAAACGTAACATATTTAAGGAGGCGAGAAGAAAAACGAACGAAATGAATAATTAAATGAATAAAATCTATGCAGAGGCATTCAAACAGTCGAAAACAAACACTGGTTATTTCATAAACTCTTCAGAAAAAGCAGAGAAAGTGTCAGCCAGGTTTGCAAAGTCTTGCAAAATCCAGCAAACTGGTCTAACTCGGATACTTCTGCAAATCCTATTTAGCTGTTATGCTTCGCTATAATCGTTAATTGTCAGTACAAACTAAAGATATACAAACTGAAAGAAAATAAATAAGTCGCTTCTCCGAGAAGTCTGTTTAGGGTGAACCAATCAGAACGCAACTTCAAGATTCTCTAAGTGCTCCCAGAAAACGTCAGATATCAGATACAGTACAAAGAATATTTAACAGTGTTATTAATTTAATTCCATCAATGAACGAAATGCGGTGAATTGAACAAAAGAGAAATCGAAATAATTTTATGTAACCACCCTGTCCCTTCAATACACCGGCTTCTAAGTACACATGACTTGGGCTAGTAGCTAACCAGAGATCTTCTGAGGATGTAGGTTTATGTTCTCACCACTCTATCTGTTCCTGGTGACTTTAGCTGTATGTTTGCGCCCATTGTCCGATTAAAGGCCAGCATGATGAATATGTATCATTTCTCACCATTCATTTCTGACCAAAAACTCCATTTGAAGAAATACAGCTCAAAATGTTCAATAAATCTCCACTATACTTGACAGCTGCCTGCAGACATCCATTGTTGTAAAACTGCTAGAATTCAGATTTTGTCTCATCAGTTAAGAGCCTCTGCTACTATTCCGACCTGGAAGGTATTGCTTTTTGGTCACAACATTTCTCCAGAGATTGGATGGTTGTTATGTGGGTCCCACTAGATTCTGCCCATTCTGAGCTGATGGTACTGCTAAACAATGATCAAGGTTTGCAGTTTCTTTGTTTTGTTCAAAAGAGCTTGAACAGCATGTCCTGAAACCCCAGCCTGCTTTAAAATCGTATTCTGGGAGAGACCTTGTTGCTGCAGTATAACTACCTTGTGTGTTGTTGCTATGACAAGACTTTCTCAACCTCTCCTTGGTAGCAAAGTTCCTGTTTTAAAGCCTTTGCACACCAGGCGCAAGATTAACATGGACTTTAATCGCAAAACAATTTTGAAGCAATACTTGCTAGTGGGCCCAATCACAATGCAGCTTGTTGTGGCATCTCGTAAACAATCTGGCAGAACGATTAATGGCGGAATGACTGCACTACTGCGGATTTATTGAAGGATTCATTTGTTGTGTTGTGCAAGGCTCTAATTTTGAAAGACATTGTTAGGTTGACCGTCACTGTGTACTTCCTGTTCCAGTCTATGATTGAGCACAGAAGACAGCTCAACGTTTTCTTTTGGTTTAAATCAGTATTGTGCTGTTTTTATTCTTCTCAATAAATACACAGAGGAAGGCTACAGAGTGAAGACACCAAGGACCATGAGCTGAAGGAGAATTTGTGGAGGAGATATGCTCAGGATCTTCAGTACGATGGCGGTGTTTGAGAGCAAACTGGTCGAATGGAAATGACACTATTAGCATTAATGTATTTGGCTAAAGCTAAATCAATATGTCAAAACATATCGCAACAAACTATGTTTTAATGCACAATAATATTCACCTCGCGTTTGATGTGTATAATGGTGCGTTTCATTTGCGTATTCAATATTCGCCTTTTTCGTATCGTACAGGCCTTTAAGCCTCCTACACAGCTGTTTCTAGTCGACCTCATGTCTGGGTTTTACCCTATGATGTATATTTGGTGGATCATACACCTTTGTGCAAGTGTACCTATAAAAATTGATCAAATATTTTGATCATTCTTTAATTCCCTCACGTTGCATTTTTTAAATGTACAAAAATAAACAACCGTTACTATTTATTGTGAAATAACTCTTTGTTTAGAGCTTTTTTTTACACCTGGCTACATTGTCTGCAGAGTACGTCTCTGATCAGAATGCAGCTTACTAGACTGGATTACATGACTCCGTCTGCATTTTCAACATCACACCAATCATTGGGCTCTATTTCGTTCTTGCATTTTAATTGAATCTCTGACCCGGAGAGCCCTGTCTGTTCACAAGCACACTCAGTCACATCTAAAGGTTACTCGCCCTGATTTATGACTCAATTATGAAACATTCACTGAATGAAATATGACACTCTCCTCCATCAATCTGAGGGGGTACTGTTGGAAGCTAGAACTTCAGCAAATGAACATTGTTTGGTTGAATGCTTTGTTCTGATTGATGGGGTTTCTTGATTTCGATTGGCTGATGAACATACTGTGATGATGTAGCCATTCCACCTTTTTGTACCTCATCATCCCCTGAGACAATCATTGTTCTGTTATTTTAGTTTATAAACAGAATCTTGTATTTTATGTCTGTTTTGTATGATATGTGAATTGTGTATGCCCTATTTTAGATTTTGTATGTGTTTTAATGAGTAAGTGTCTGTATAAGATCTGCAGATGTGTAACCTGATTGGCTGTCCAGGATCAGTCCACCTTCCAGGGAAAAGGGGACATTTGCATCAGTTAAAGGCAACGTGTGTTTATTTGCAGTTTATCATGATGATTGTGGTATTCCATGATATTGATTTATTGATGTGTAAATGTGTATGACTTTTTACCCAGTAGAGGATTATTTTGATTGTGTGCTATGTTTATGTTGCTTGTAGCTGTTTAATCAAGTAACCCCATTGTTGGTTTCACCTAATAATAGGAAGGGTATAAAATGGCTGCCATTAGTCTGTACAAAAAACGAGGGGCGGTGAGCATGGTGAAGCCATACCAGAGCTCTGGAAAAAGATTGAAAGAAAGAGTCTTCTTTTGGATTAGCTGAACTGTTGCTGGACTACACAATGTTGAATGTTACTGCCCTGCTCAGCTATTAGTTAGCATAGGGTTGCTTCGGCTCATGTGAGTTTATTGAGGTTTTTCTATATTGTATTTTCATTTCGGTTTTGTTAGGCCAGTATTTGTTTCCTTAGCTGATTTTTGATTGTTTATTGGGTTGTTTTGTTTGTTTTCACGTGTGGCTCACAATAAACACAATGCACTGCAAACTCCTGACTCTGGACCTCTGAATTTTAACACAAGACCCTCGGAGAAGATCACACTACATGACACACACCAAAGTTGAATTTTGAAATGATTCTGATTGGTTGTTTATAATCTAAAGTACTTAACTCTTAAATAGAACCACCTTTTACAACTAGATTGAAATAAAAAACTATTTTAAGTGAACTAAATGGCTAAAGTTCATAAACAAACTTTGGTGTTGGCTAGTAAAAGTGCCGTTTAAAATTATTTTTATTAACAAAAAGAATAGTAGAATTTTTGGTTTTTATAGAAGGGTCGGTCATATCATACAATGTTCTCCAGGCCAATGTGAGTAATATACTGTTTCCTGTGGCTCAAAGGTTGTGGGTTCAAATCCCAGGGAAAGCAAAAACTGACAGAAAAAATATGTTCATTCAAATGTAAGTCGCTTTGGATAAAAGCATCTGCCAAATGCATAAATGTAAATGTAAATAAAAACCAGCCCATATGTCTCTAGAATTTTCCTTAGCTGTGATAGTCATAATAGAAAAATGGTTGCTATGGTACACAGACTGGTTGCTAAGGAGGGGACATATTATATAATATAATATACCGGTAAGTTACATAAACCAATCCCCATGTCTCTATCATTTACAAAACTGAGATAGAGTTCAGCAAATTTGGCTGCTAGGGTAAGCAATTTGGTTGCTAGGGAGCTGTTGGTGACGTCATACAGATATTAATTTGATTAACTTAAACAAACCCCCATTCCTTTATTATTTTTTGTTGCCGTTTCCAATGTATTTTTAATGGCCATTATAAGTAAATGGGAATTTTTCAAAACCCTTCTTGAGTTCAAATACTTTTGCGCAGATATGTTCTTGTACTGACTGAAAACATCCAGAGGTGTAGTCAGTTTGAAGTTTCTATGATGTACCCAAAATGGTACCATTCTGAAAAGAAATAGCAAACCGAGTCAGAGCATGTCTTGGCAAAGTTTGGTGGTTGTAGCTCAAGTGGTCTAGGATGAAATTTTGTCCAAAGCAACAGAAGAAAAACAATGATAAGTTTTGATTAATCAACCACATACTCAAAGTAGATCATTTACCAGCCCCAACAGTCACACTGACCTCATACTGTTTGATGATGCCGTATGTGTGCAGTGGTTCTCTCCAGCGCAACGAGATCTTCTCCTCATGGGTGTTTCCCTGAATGGACTCCAGTGGCACGGGGCCAGGAACTGCAGAATCAGGGAGAAAACAGACGAAAAAGAAAAACCTAAATCAATCTAAAATGCTTGATTCTGATTGGTGGATGAACATTTTGCAGCATGCACAGACATGTCTTTGATTGGTATCCTCAGCATCTCAACATGCCTGGATGCGTTCAGACTCACACACTGAACTGAAGGCACACACTTTGTTCATGATTTCCTTAGGAGTCAAACCCTCAACCTTGACATGGCAAAAAAACATTAATTGCGTGTTTGGAAAGCAAGCACTCCAATGAAGCCACGGTTACACCGCGCACATACGCTTTTCATTTGCTTGTCTTCAATATATAAAACAAGCGTCTTGATTCAAACTGGAAAAAAAAAATGAAATAAATAATAAATACGCTTAAAAATAAAATTCTCAAGGTCTGTTTCTGCTCCTTGAGCTAGCTCAGCCTTGCCTGGAGTGTTTCTGAACAACTGTGTGGAAAAAAGATACACATTAACAGCGCAGAGCCAAACAACAACAGCGGCCTCAACAACGACGACCTTCTGAGGCTGCTGTCACACAGCTTTCAAAATGTCTTTGCACGAACGAATGAAACCCTACAAAATGCACTAAAAACGTAAAGTTACTAATATCTAACTTCTCAAAGCAGTTGTTGCTGTGCTAGAACTTGGAAAAGATAACACTGCAAGGGTCTGTAGTGTTCAGGGCAACAAAAAAATCAACAAGACATTTAATGTTGCTTGCTGAAAAGAATTATTTGACCTAGAGTTCCGTAGGCCAGAGATCTAATAAAAAAAAAAAAAAATTATATTAACAAAAGATCCTCAATTCAGCAAACAGCAGGTGGAGTAGACATTGCTAGGTGTAATGTAAAGGAGGCATAACTTGAAGCTATCGAAACAACAATAATTAACGTGATAATGCTAAATAAAAACAAATATATATATATATACAGTGGTACCCCGAGATACGAATGGTTCCAGTTACGAAAAGTTCGAGATACGAAAAGTCTCACAGGAAATATTTTGCTTCGAGATACAAACATTTTTTTTCTCAGTGTAGATGGTTGGAGAAAGTTTTTATAATTGACATAATCTTTTATGGGTGTCTCCATCCCTTGGTTTTACACTTAAGGCTACAGGCATTTATGGGAAAATTTTCAATAAATGTTTGGAAACTAAAAAAAAACCTTACTGAGTGATATTTTATAATATTTCACCTAAAGCATGAAAACTAAAACTAAGCGTTTTGAGAAAAACAAAAAACCAAAATGGCTATCTCACATTTTTGTTTAAGTAAATTTGACAGCTTCAAGTCACGCCCCCATTCAGTTTCAGGTCCCGCCTTGGATCCCACAGACAGACACAAACCCAATAATTTGGTCAGTTGTCCAGAAGGTGGTGGAATAACTGTAATTGACTCACTGTAAACCACTCCCCAGGAAATTCAGCCAATCACACTTTAGCATTTCACAACACTAGACATTCTTAGCTTTTAGTTATTAGTCAACACCGAGGCACCAGTAAGTGTTACTCACCGTCCTCCTGTGTGAGAACCTGCAGCTCCTCACTCTCTTTGTCTCCTTCTCTGTTCCTCAGGACGAGTTTGAGGCTGACGTTGGTGAACGGAGGTAGGTTTCGAACGGTGTGCTGTGGTGACACACTTTGGATGTCATAGCACAGCTCCTCACGTATGTCTTCTTTACCGTTAGCATTGTAGCGATACTGTAGTGTCAGGTTATAGCTGTAGCAGCGTGTCACATTGTATCCAAACGGCTCCCAGCGAACTGTGAACTGCTTGGATTTAACGTCTACCACTTGTAGCTGCCGCGGGCCATGCATTGGGTCTGAAACACAACACACATGGTATTTCTGTCAGTGATGTCTTACATATTTTAATTTGTTACTATGATTAGCATAAACAAAACCCAATTTCTCTATGATGTTTCATCTTGAAGTCAGTTTTGTTGCCATTTCCCATTTATTTTCAATGGCCATTATAAATCTATGGTTAACATTTAACCCATACTAGAGCATGGGGTTCAAATACTTTTGTACAGTGCTCGGTAGGTTCTTGCACAGACTGATAACTTTCACAAGCGTTGTCTGTTTGAAGTTTCTTAGTATGAGTAACAGTTTCCGAAGTTTGACACCATGTTAAGTCAATGGAAAATTAAAATCTTGTAGAAAACATATAAACATAATAACGTTTTACCAAAGCTAAATTTGAATTTCAAGATGAGATCTCAGTAAGCTTGAAGATTTGTGTGGTTGAAAAATTTTTCAGGTAACGCCAAATAATTTCATGTAACATCCCCGACATACTTGGATTTTAAAATAATGTTGCTCTCAGAATGCATTTGGTTCATGTAATCAATGTAATGCTTCAGAGAAAGAACCAAAGACAATTCTTTTACATAAAATTCATGATCACATGAGAAAAGTACTTTTCTGATCTGCTTTCTATTTCTTTCCCAAGACCCCAGCAGTGTTTCAACTTTAATAGAAACTCCTCAAGACCACCGACTCCACTAACACAATCAATTTCCATCCAGACTTCAATCTGAGCCTCGATTCAGAGAAGCTGGAGAGGCAATCTGTGATTCATTAAAGTACTCTGTTCCCCGAGACACAAGAGAAAACTGCTCAGCTCTTAGCTCCTAGAGATTCTAGAAGCTCTAAAGCGATAAAACTGAATAAAATAGTCATGTAAATAACGTTTACGAGTGTCTGGAGACAAGAACACGGCTCTGTAAACACCTGCTCATCTGAATCATTTGCATTACAGTGAATCATTGGCTGCTATAACTCAATGCAAGGTGTACACTAAGGAAATGACAGTGTTTCAATTTCACTGTCCGAAAGCAGATATAAAACTTCAAAACTATAAAGTTTCAGTTTAACTGTCCAAAAACAGAAACACAACCTCCTTTACTGAACAGCCTTTCAGTTTCACTGTCCAAAAGCAGATATAAAACCTCTAGTCATATGCCGTACAGTGTTTCAGTTTCCCTGTCCAATAACATTATTAAAACCTCAAGAACTGTCCTGGCCCATGGTGTAGTGGACGGTGCGCAGGACATGTAAGCGCGGTCCCACCCCATTCTCTCTCCGCCTTTCTTCCTGTCTCCCTCTACAGTCCTATCTGTTCAACTGAAAAACCAATAAAGATATAAAAAAAAAAACCTCAAGTCTATAAAGTTTCAGTTTAACTGTCCAAAAACAGAAACAAAACCTCCTTTACTGAACAGCCTTTCAGATTCACTGTCCAAAAGCAGATATAAAACCTCTAGTCGTATGCCGTACAGTGTTTCAGTTTCACTGTCCAATAAATTCATAAAACTTCATAAACTATAAAGTTTTAGTTTAACTGTCCAAAAACAGAAACAAAAACTCCTTTACTGAACAGCCTTTCAGTTTCACTGCCCAAAAGCAGATATAAAACCTCTAGTCGTATGCCGTACAGTGTTTCAGTTTCACTGTCCAAGAAATTCATAAAACTTCAAAAACTATAAAGTTTCAGTTTCACCGTCCAAAAACAGAAATAAAACCTCCATTTTTTTCTTTCTATATATTATCCGGCATTGACAGGTTTTATTCTGCTCACTCTTAGATCTCTGTTCACCGCCATTCTCCTCCACTCCTTTTAGTTTTAACCTAAAACCCAAGTCAGGATGAAAATCAGCGGGTTTCTTTTTCTCAACAATATCGGCTCTTAGTTCACCGGTCCTTATATTCTTTTAAAAGCACAGCGCTGAGGACCCGACTGTACTGCTCAATGCAGAGGAGAGAGAGAAAAAGCGAACGCTCCAGGAACGTCTGCTTTATTGTCAGCGTCACGTGGAAATTAAAAGCTTTGACTCTTGCGAGCAGGAACAGATGCCGATGGTAGTTTGATAAGTGCTCTTTCATTCACTGAGAAATCTGAATAAAGCTTTTATAAGAATACAGTTAAATTACAGGAAAGGCATTGTTATAAGAATCCCCATCACAAAGTATCCATCCATCCATCCATCCTGAGAACAACTGGACATTCCTAATTCACCCTTTTCAGCGTCACCGTCCAATCCCTGAGTGTATACCGTGAATAGATCTACAGTAGCTCATTAATGAACAGAGTTGTACTGATGAAGTCGCTCGAGAGTCCACGTCATTATTTCTTCCTACAAACTGTTTTACTCATTGATTTCCTGCCCACCTACACGGAACATTCTATTAACTATCTATCGATTAACACGAGCAGAAAGAGAGAAAACTCCAGGAAACAAATCACTGCTGTTTACACACCGACACCATCTGCTGATGAAGCAAATCCAAGACGTTTCATTCGATGCCGTAAACAAAACAACCCGAGCAAACTGCCAGGACAAAACACTCTTGTACGGCTTTGGACTTAAATGCATCACATTTACTGTTTAGATTCATGTTTATTAGATTCAATTATATTCAACATTCTAAATATATTATCTGTTTATATGGGTTAAGTTGTTGTTATTATGAAGAGTGTTTATATTTGTATCTATGGAATTTATTCTAAGGCTAAATTGTAATGTTTTTCTAAAAATATACAGGTAATTACCAGTAAAATCCCAAATTTGATTTTAAAGTAGAATTCCCTAAACAGTTGCAGTTTTGCTTTGCTGTGCATTTCTATACAGTGGTGCTCTCAAGTTTACAAAATAGTAATTCTTTCAGAAAATATACATGAGAACACAAAAAGATTTTCCCAACTCATAGTTTAGTGGTTGGGTGAAGCCACTTCTTATCAAGCAACTGTGTTTAATATTTAATATGTCGGATTCTTCACCAATAACAGCCTGAAGTCTCTTGAGGTAGTTGTCGATGAGGTTGTTTATCTTCTCTGTTAGTAAAGCAGCCAGAGTGATTCAACGATATTGAGATCCCTTCCAGAACCTTCACTTTGTTCTGGTAGAACTAACGAAAAGTAGACTTGGCCTTTTGTTTTGGATCGTTGTCATGTTGGAATGTCCAGTAGCTTCCAGGCTGATTGATGTTAAACATTTTCCTCCAGTATCCTTTGAAAGCGTGCCACATTCATCTTCCCTTCAATTTTGACCTTTCTTATGCCTTTGGAGCTCAGACAACATCTGTGTTTCACAGTGGGGATGGTGTTCAGCTCATGTTGAACGCTCTCCAAATGTAGTTTTTATGGTTGTGGCCAAAAAGATCAATATTGGCCTCATTGCTCCAAATTTATTCCAGAAGTTTGGCTTGTTTGGCACATCTTTAGCACCTTTTTTTCAAAATGCTTTTGTGTTCTTATTTATATTTTCTGAAAAATGATCAGAAATTACATTTTTTTGCAAACGTATGAACACAACTGTACATACAGTATTGTAGACCACTGTTTATTTATATATTTATACGTTGAAATTAAGTAATTTTACAACTAAAACAATCTAACTTAAACGGCACAAACAGATTTTAGCATTACCTTTATTTAATACACTTTTGAAATGCAGACATATTTTACTGAGATTTAAAAAAAAAATAACTTGGTTTCTTCAAATCTTTAACAACTTTTATATGTATATATTAAAAAAAGTTCAATTAAAATACAGTACCTATTAAAATTGCATTTTAAACACATTTTAAGTGCCTTCATTTCAGCAAAATCAACTTTTAATACGAAGACTACTCCAACACCCTTAGTTATGAAATTTTGAATATGAGCCCCACCAAATATATATGCGGGGTGGGAAGTGGAAGAGTAATTTTAAACCGTGGGGGTCATAAACATTTGTCACCACACACACAAAGTTGCGCTATTGGAATTTCCGACACATCAAAAAAACTAAATAAATGTAAAAAGTTTGCAGCACAATTCGACGGATTATGGAGTTTGTATTGAGGGTGTGCAAAAGCCCATTATTGCTTTCAACATTGGTTAGATTTGGGAAAACTGACAGAAGTGCAAATATCTACATTTTTGTGGAGGTCTTCTGTTGTTCTTTTGTAAAGCAGCACAAGGAAATATTCCGTTAATCAGTATTCAGACATAGGAGAAGACACGGTAGAACTTTTCACAGCAGCTTAATCTCAAAAAGAATGAACAACAGTAAAAGAGGAAGCAGTTTCAGCACTTCCTGTGTTTCTTGTAAGCTTCTATGATGCTGACTCTACCATATAAAATATAATACGCTATAAAACACATCCAATAAAACTGTTATAAGATATAAAAGTGAACATTTAATCCTTCACGCTGTAAATCGGAAACACTTTATATGTTAAACTGCAGAACTGTAAGTTTCTCCAAGACCTCTAACCTCCAATCTCCAAACGACCAATCAGAATCCAGCTGGAGTTCAAAGGTCAAGGTTGGGCGCATGGTGAGATGGATGAATCCTATTATGTTATGAAGGCCATATTGTACAATCCCAATTTTACCCACAATCCTTTGCTGATGGGAAACGGGTCTGAGAGGAGAATGATGTTCAACTGGAGACGAATGAGAAGAGAGAGAGGTCAGCTCAGCAGATTCCACCAGTATAAGGGTAGTAATGGGATTCTGCTGGGTGGGTGGATGAGTGTGTTTCATTGGTATTCCCTCCACTGGTTTGTCTCCAGCGTTCAGATCTTTCTAACTGACATTTAAAGTGTGTGATTCTGTGTGTATAGGCTTGGCATTTCCACAAAGCTGGAATGATCATCCTCATAATCCTTCTTCCTCCTTATCATCATCACATTCCCTCTTGCAGGGTCTTTTCAGACCTAATAGTTACCAGTCTCTCCCCCGGTTTACCATCTTATTACTGAGCTTTAAACCAGACAAACTATCATTTGACAGTATTTTTCAGACTATAAGGTGCGATTAAAATCTCTTAATTTTATCAAAAAGCGTCAGTTTCAGTATTTTTTTTTTTATTAAATAATATAAATGTATTATTAGCGTGATATTAAGCGCAGCGGAACATTATTCCTAGGCGAGTTTCCGCACGGACGTTATTGAGTGACGCACAGTAGAGCTGCACGAGTAATGGCTACAGCGAAAGAGAAGCCAGAGCTTGAAGACCCTCCCATCTCACTACGGTCTCCTGTTTGGGAACACTTTGGCTTCTCTGTTAAAATACATAACGGGGATAGACGAGTGGATACATTTAAAGTTGTATGCCGACATTGTTCCACGGAGATCGGGCAACACATCTAACATTTTCTACTGCTGGAGATATTGTCACTGCAACCAGATCTGTGCTCTCTTCAGAAAATGTGGATAGGGTAATCTTTTTATCCAAAAACTTAAAAACTTGAATAGTTAGTTTTGTTTATATACAAGCTGAAGCTGTTGCTAGTGTTAAAAGTTTTCAGGTCCTAACTAGTTGCAGTATTTCATTTTTTTATTTTAAAAATAAATGCAATAAGTGCAATTTATTTAAAATATCACCCAAATGTGTCACTTTTATATATTTTATGCAAGAATTCTGTTGTGTATTGGCAGCTTTTCAAAATAAAGATTTTGTAAGCTCTTATTGTTTTGTACCGAAAATTAACCGAACCGAGCTCTCCAAGACACTGTACCGAACCGAATACGATTTTAGCGTACCGTTACACCCCTAATAATAAGATAAGTAAATGTCAGGGGCCAGTCTACATCGCTTTCAATGACCTCACAAAGACGTTCAATCCGGTCAGTTGAAGCGGACTCTTCTGATTGCTTCAGAAGATTGGAGAGTGTTCTCATGTTCTTCTACGCTATGGTTTGCTACAACGGCGTAACCTCAGAGAACTTCCCAGTAAAGCTGGGATGCGTCTTCTTCAAGCTCCTCCAATAAGCCTTCAAGGACTGCAGCGAGGCTTTCAACATCCACACTAGGTATAATGGCAAGCTCTACGAGACCAAAGTCACAGAGGTACTCATCCGAGAGATGCTCGTTGCTGATAACGCAGCCTTGACATCACACACCGAAGACACAGCCACAGTCACGGCCAAACTGAACCAGTGAGTGTGGAACAACTCCAGCCTCACTGAGAAGTCCAGACTGTGCGTCTATCAAGCCTGTGTACTCAGCACTCTCCTCTATGGCAGCGAATCAAGGACCACAAAGGTAACTGTACAGCTTCCACATGAGGTGCCCACTGCGCATACTGCAGATCAAGTGGAAGGATAGGGTCTCAGGTTGCTCTGCCATGCCATGAGAATCGGCGCAGAGAAATGTCTAAACAATTAGGAATGTGAAGATAAAGCAAAAGTGCGACCGGTCAGATTCTAGGTAATGCAGAAACTAGGAAGTTGGTACTAGAGCATGACACAGGAGAGGATTTTCACTCCTGTCTAAACCCACTCCCAGAGAAAAAAATCCCATACCATCCCAATCCTGGACCGTTGTAAAAAAAATAAATCCTGTCCCACTCCTGTTGAATTGCCTCCTGGTCCCATCCCACTCACATTACTTCCACTCCTATCCAACTCCTGCCAGCTTACAAAGAACTGTAGTCTTTTGGAATGGATTCCAGTTTAAACACTGGTCAACCATCTCAGTTGAATTAACCAAACTTCAAGAATGTACAGAAACAAGATTACAGAAATTAACCTTAACCTATTGTGCATCGACTCAAAAAGGTCCAGGTGATTTTTTTTTGTTGATCAAATTCAAAAATGCCACTATGTATTTAAAAACATAATTGTTGGGAATATACTCTGCGTATAAAAACTTTTATTACATATGACTGTGATTGAGACGGTGACACGCCCCCTGCTGCTGCTGTTGTTTGTGTTAGACAAAACTCGCAGGTGCTCTTGATGATGGTATAAACATCTTCTTTCACTATTTACGAGTGTTTTGGCACTGAAATCTAACACTGGTGTGCCAAAAACGGTGGAAGAATGCGAGCAAATAAAGAAGAAAAGACGCACTTACACAAATGCGGAAGAAGAATCACGGACAGAATACGGTAAAAAAAAAAGTCCAATCTAACACTTATAAACCTATTACTGCTACTAAGGCGATGTTATTCTATTATATACACTATAAATATTATATTTACAATCAAATATCAGCTAAAACGATCACTGGAAGTCAATCCCTCATCCGTCACTGTGCTCCTGGCGAAAGGGACCCGCCGCCGGGTTAACTTCTGTTGCAGACGCGAAAAAACGTGCTCTTTGGACTGCCGTGTTTTGACGCGCTGAAAGATTTACAAAAATCGACTCTTCTCGTTTGGAATGCTTAACACAGAAAATGATAATCTATTAATGGTGTTCCCGCTGCTGCCCGCTCTCATTGATTTTTATTCCTGTCCCATCTCGATCACGAGATTAATAAACAAAATTTATCCCATCCCACAGGAATCACAAGACCCGTGGGAAATCCCGACAAATGTCAACCTCTAGTTGGTACAAACAATCAGGAATAGGGAGATTAAGCAACAATTGGTAGAGGTCAGGTTTAGGATGCAAGTACACTACTGTAGAAACTAAGAAAGGGGAACGGGTAGATTAATCACAATAGGTAGATGTCTAGTAAAAAGGACAATCAAGACGAACTGGGGAATGTAGTCTAGAAAGGGGTGTGGTAAGTTTAAGTCACAACCACTGTTGTCGTAATGCTTGCTTAAGTCCAATTTTGTCCTTGATGGCGTGTTACGGACAGATTGAAACCAAACTAAATTTCAAATATTTACTGGTATGTATTAAAAAAAAATTTAAATTCAAAACAGAAACAAGGAAATTATCAGACCATAGCACAGTTAGTACAAACCTGGAGTGCAGCCTTGATATTATTTCTATAAAATGCATTCATATGAGAAGAGTAGAGAAAATCTGCTGACCTGGTGAAAGCCAGCGAAAGAGACAGAATTTTGCGCCATTGAAACATCCCCATTAAAAATCACAACCAGATGCCTTCATTTCTAGCTCACAAAGAGCAAGTGTGTGGAGAAGCGGGTGTATGTATGCGTGTTTGTGTGAGAATTAGGAGAGCGGATGCAGTGGGTTCGAGGACGCCGCCATCTTTTGTACAGAAGTGCATTCTGGGAAGAGTAATTGAGTTGTGATTGTGGGTTTGAAAGCGTTCATTATTGCAGCGCTTCCAGTCCATATGAAAAGGGCTTTGATGAGGATGAAAGAAGAGCATCTCACAGACACACACTAGCACACAAACACACTCTCAAACGCACACAGCTGAGTTTATATCGCACAATCCACCAGGGTCTTTCACTAACAATAAACCTGATTCTGAGAGTTTGCTCTTTTCTGTTCTCTAAACGACACACCGGGGACACTACACACACGCACCCACGAGTCAGTTTGCGTTTATGCTCGCGCATTTCAGTGCGCTTTTATAGTTTACTTAGAAATGTTACTTTCAGGAGACTGACCGGTAAATTGAGACATTCAGATCAGTTTATCAATGTCTTGCTTTATCCAAACCACACTTATTACATATACTTCCACATCTAAACTGACCTGCAGAACCCCCTAGCAACACCAAACAACCATAGCAACGACCAAAACACCAACAACCCTTCAATTAAATGTAATACGTTCACAGTGAAAACATATTCCAAACTAAAGTACTCTTGAAAACACTTGAAAATAGCCTTTTCAAACACGTAAGTATCACTAGAAACATCAGCAACCACTTTTATCCTTATAACAACCTCCTTTGTCCCTCATCCTTCTATTAATTTATCTTAAAAAACAGAACGTCCTTGCAACCATCTAAACACCCTAGCAACCCTTTATAACACAACACCCCCTAGCAACAAATTACGAGCATACATATCATAGAAACCCATTAAAACATCCTACAAACTAGTATTTAGATTCTAGTGCAGCAAACACTTGCATCCTCACAGACTCACTACCCCGTTGTGGCTCCACCCTAGTCATCAGTTTAGTGGCATGTCTTCCGGTTTAGTTGTGTGTCTGACTCTGGCAGTGCATCTGGCAGGTCTGGACAGGATGATTAATTTACATGGAGGCACTAGCATCAGCACAGGGGTATTGTGGGAGAATGAGTTTCTGCCCTGAGGGATCTAGCTAATCTGAGTCAGAAAGAAACTCCTCAAAGACCTTCAGCAGATAAAACCTTCCCTGAAGAAACAACTCAAGACTCGGATTCAAGCTGCATGTCAAGCATGGCCTGAGTGAATCATACACAGAACTCGCTCTATATTACACAGGGATGGGGATGACTTAGCCTCCAGTCACATGACCAAAAATAAACTTTAAGATGAACAACAAGCAGAGTTACAAATGTCAGCTTAGTTCAATAGCTTCTGCAAAAGCATATCCAGAGCAGTATAATATAAGAAGAAGCAGGCGAAGAGAAGAGATAAACTAGATGAGAGGAGACAGAATAGAGACTAGAACTAAGAGGAGAGATGAAAATAAAAAAAAATGGCAAAAGAGGATAAACCAATATAAAGATAAGACTAGATTAATGAAATGAAGGGAGATGAGAAAAGGGGACGGAAAAAAAATGGAAGATACGTACAGAAACAGCCCAGAACATGGATGGAAGAAGACAATGGATGACAAAAGAGACGTGAAAAGGAAAGACACAAGATTGAATATGAAACAAAACTGGAATAGAGACAAGAACTAAGAGATGGGAGGACAAAATAGACAGACAATTTAACAGAAACCAATACATACGATAAGAGAGACAAAAAGAGACATAGTGAGACGAGAAACAATACCAAACAGAGACGAGAAGTGAGGAGAGATGGAATGTGAAACAAAACTTGATTAGAGACAAGAACTAAGAGGAGAGATTGGAGGAAAAAATATACTGAGACAATAAAGTAAAAATTAATACACAAGTTATGAGAGACCAAACGAGACCATGTGAGACGAGAAACAATACCGGAACAGACACGAGAAGAGAGGAGAGATGGAATGTGAATCAAAACCTGATTAGAGACAAAAACTAACAGGAAAGATGGGAGGAAAAAATATACCGAGACAATAAAATAAAAATTAATACACAAGTTATGAGAGACAAAATGAGACCAAGTGAGACGAGAAACAATACCGGAACAGACACGAGAAGAGAGGAGAGATGGAATGTGAATCAAAACCTGATTAGAGACAAGAACTAAGAGGAGAGATGGGAGGAAAAAATATACTGAGACAATAAAATAAAAATTAATACACAAGTTATGAGAGACCAAACGAGACCAAGTGAGACGAGAAACAATACCGGAACAGACACGAGAAGAGAGGAGAGATGGAATGTGAAACAAAACCTGATTAGAGACAAGAACTAAGAGGAGAGAAGGTAGGACATGCTAAGACAATAAAAGAGAAACCAATACATACGATAAGAGAGACAAAATGAGACGTAGTGAGACGAGAAACAATACCAAGCAGAGACAAGATGAGAAGTGAGGAGAGATGGAATGTGAAACAAAACTTGATTAGAGGAGACAATAACTAAGAGGAGAGATTGGAGGAAAAAAATATACTGAGACAATAAAGTAAAAATTAATACTCAAGTTATGAGAGACAAAATGAGACCAAGTGAGACGAGAAACAATACCAGAACAGACAGGAGAAGAGAGGAGAGATGGAATGTGAAACAAACCTGATTAGAGACAAGAACTAAGAGGAGAGATAGTAGGACATGCTAAGAAGATAAAAGAGAAACCAATAAACAAGATAAGAGACACAAGATGAGTGAAATGAGAAACAATAGTAGAATATACAAAAAGGAGAGGAGAGGAGAGATTTACGAGAAACAAAACCTGACCAGAGATAAGAACTAAAAGGAGAGATGGCAGGAAAAAATATTGTCTCTCGGACCAAAACCCGAGAGACAAGATGAGACAAAGAGAAATGGAAAATAATAGCAGAACAGAAAAGAAGAGAGGGGAGATGAGACCAAACAGAGATGAAAAGAGATTAAGTGAGAAATGAAAGCTTAACAGAAACAAAAAAAGAGGAGAAGCGAAGGAAAAAAAAGACAAAATGAGATGAGAAACAAGACCAAAACAGACACAAGAGGAGAGATGAGAGATACGAGATGAGAAGAGATGAGAAAGAAGGGAGAGGAGAGACATGACCAGAGCAGAGACCAGAGGAGATAAGTGAAAGATGATTAAAGAGGGATAAGATCAGAACAGAGAAAAGAGAATATATTTTTAAATCATTTAAAAGAACGTTAAGAGAAAAAAGCTGAGCCTAGAGATGACGAGATGAAAAGAATATGAGTGATGAGAGACGAAAAGTGGCAAGAAGACAACAAGACAAAAGGTGATAAGCATATGATAAGTAAAAGTAAAAGAATTGAGACGAGACGACAAATGCATACACGAAGCACCACAAGAGATTTTTGTCCCGATGGAAACCTATGGCACGAGTTACAGAGCTCTGATTTACAGCAATTATGAGGAAAATTATAACAAAATCAAAACTTATAAATAAATGTTTAATATGCATTTTGCTGCTGCATGTCCTCCCTTTTCTCAATTGAGATCATTATCATCATGTGGCTCTGAAGGTGACTTTCAAGAGTGTGTGAGAGAGTGGGTTTTTTCATTTCCCCCTCGGTACAGTCAGAGAGCTGCGAGAGATTTAGTTTTTCATTTCCAGAGGGATCAGCACAGTCTTTAATTCTGCTTCTGGGAGACACAAAGCACTGAGAGAAGGAATACGATGAGAGAAATCAGAGGAGTAAAAGACGAGACGTGCGTGTCCTTCACACACAACCATTTCATAAACACATTCAACCTGTTTTACCTGAGTGTCAGATATGCAGGAAAGTACAACCCTGAAGACTTCCACAGAAAAACATAACTGACTTTTAATTAAGAAAAACTATTTATCCGATGACAGAGCTGTAACAAGAATGTACACCCCCACTATATTTGTCAGAAAACCCTCAGCTTCTTTTCAGAATCAACATTTTTATGAGATATGACTATACTACAATGTACTCCAACAAATGTGAGCCATTGACTGCAACACAATCTCCTAAAAATTAAATTCAAGCTCAAGTTGCAAAAATGACAACCCCCCAGATAATAATCTTAAGAAAACAAAATTCGACACGCAGTCAACCGGAAGAAGAATTTAAGATTTAAGAAGAATGGAAGTGCAACCATCTTACAGAGATGTCCCGACATCATGACAAGAAGGGTCTTCTGATGAGAAGAGTTGAAAAAAATCCCCTGTAAGTTAGCTAAAGCAATGGAAAGCCAAACTGGAGTGACTGTTTCCTGTGACATCATATGGCGCACGCTGCAGAGGAATTCCATGCAGGGCCCATGCGGGAAAGGTTGACGACCCCTGGGTCTCTAAACTCTGGAGTGGTGAGACAAAGACACTGTTTTTGAAACTGATGGTTTTAAAAGTGTATGGCGTCGTAAAGGTGAGAGTTTTCCAACACGACAATAATCCAAAACACACGTCTAAAGCTACTGCTGTACTTCTGAAGAAGAACAGGGTGAAGGTGATCGATTCGAATCCTGATCTGAACCCAATCGAACAAGCTGAGCATCACTCTCTATCCGGATTCCGTGAAGAATGAAAAAAGAAAGACGTCTTTAAAAATCACGGAGCTCATACAATATACTAGAAGTTTTTGTTGCGGAGTGTATTCATTTTTACTAGTAAAACTTTTTGTTGATGATCTTAGTTCCATCATTAATCTTAATTCCATGTTATGAAGTTAAATAAGTGTTAAATAAACATTTGGAAGTTCTTTGAGTTACTGATTGAATACATACTTTTTAAAAGGCGTGTACTCCATTATGGTGAGCACTGTGTATTACTCTTGTGAACACACAAAACAATAACTTACAAGGGTCTTTGACTTGAAAAGACATTTATGCGTCTTTTTAGAAAAAGAAAAAAAAGAATAAGTCTTCTAATTTACCAGTGTATTAGAAACAAACATGTAGATTTTTATTTATTTTTTTATTTAATTGTTTCAACTAAAAAAACATGCCAAATGTCTCAAGATGACATCTGGTATTGATCAATAATTAAAATGATAAATAAATAAATAAATACAGAGTGCAGCATTTAAGGGCAGACAAGTCATTCAGAGCGGAAAAATAAGAGAGCAATGGAAAAAAGAGGAGATTTTAGGAAGAGATGAGCGTGAAATCAGACGTGTAAAGAGAAGTGAATTGAATGGAGAAGAAAACTCAGATGTGACGCTTTAAACGACTCAAATGGATAAGTTCAGATCACACAATGCTACTGCTGCTACTTCCACCGTTACAGCTAGTTCCATCTAGTTCCATCTAGTTTATTTCATATGAATTTTAAGTTAAAAAAAGTTTATTTATAGTTTTTTATTTATATTACACACAAATATACACACACTGTATATTGCTGAATTTTGAAGTTTTGATGGTGTAACCGATTTGAAACATGGATTTTTAATGATATAAATGTATAATGTTGAATTTAATGTTGAAGTGTTCTTTTCATATGATGGATTGTCCTAGCTTCTGTTCTCTCTCTGGCTTTTTCTTTCTCTCTCCCTCTCTCTCTACTGACTGATGGATGCTTCTGGCCGTCAGGGTAAATAAATGCTAATCACTGTTCGACTAGCTGAAATCAAATGATAATTTATGTAAATTCAATTTGGTCTTTCCTCTCTTCATGGACCACAGCATCTCTCTTCTGATTGGCTGATGATTCCTGTGATGCGTTAATGGGCAGCTACCGTAGAGGCTAATGGAAAAGCGATTAGCCTGGTGTTGTGTGTCATTAGACTTACAGTGAGTAGAGGGGATGGGAATACGAGTCACTGCAGTGGGTTAATGACCGATCAGCGTGCGTGTGTATCCGTGTGTGTGTATGAGGTTGTGTTGGCTCATGCCCCTGGGGCTCCTGTAGCATTATGCTAATGTGACTAACCACAGACAATTCCATCCACCTGAGTCTTTCGTTCATTTCTCTGATCAAACAGAAAACTCATTTGAATTTGAAAGCTTTCCACCTCTTTACTGCTGGCTGCGCCAGATCCTACTATATATCTGCCCTACAAAGGAAAAAGACTATATAGAAATTTTACTTTCAATTGCCACCTCAGCGGGGGGCCTTCACACGTCACTTTTGAAAAACCCATGGAAATGGAACTTGCATAAAAGGAGGAGTGCATAAAAAGTGTCACACTGCTGTGAGATGGAGATTTTCTGAGATTTGCATGTGTTCAAGACATTCTTTATAACAAGTTATCTTTTATTTTGGAGAGAAACTGGGTAATGTCTATTTTTATTTGCTGTTTCCTGCTTCCTGTTTGAAAACACATTTCTCCGGACATGACATATTCTGTACCAGTCCATTTCTATGGTCCATAGGAAGATGCAGTGGTATAAAAGTTTGGATTTGTAGCAATAAGCGGTTCAAATTCTGAACGGTTCAAAAGGCTAAATGCCTTTAAACATCAGGCATGATTTTAATGTGCATTTTAATCACAATAATATATTTCAAAACAATATTTGTTGGTGACCCATTTCACATCAAGAAAATTGCGTTAATGTATTGGTGTCCGCCGGATCTTTCGCGGCGCTCTTACATCCTTCCTTGCCCGTCACAGCAGCCTTGTGTACTTTGTGTTCACTGTGTTGTTTAATGCAAAGTTTATTATTTTGATGCACTTTTTACATAATATATGACTATTTTTAGTTAGATGTTCCGTTTCTGAGATGGAATGGACAGGCACCAGCAGTCTTAAAATGATTCATTTAAAAGACAATTGAATTGAAAAGAGAATTTAAAGAAAAGTGTTTTTTGGATGCATTTCAACCTGTTTTTGGAGACTACCAAAACCAAATAACTTTTCAAAATGATGATTTTAAATTGGCTTCTTATGATGAAACGAACCTTTATAATAAACTCCATAACTGGGAATGTTTACCCGTTGTGATCAAGCGCTTCACACTTTACCATTGTAGACGTATCGACTACTCGAAGAAAGTCAGTTAACATCCGAAATAAACCTATTCTGTCTGACCTGCACACTTGGTCCGGGCACTCAGTGGGGGTCCTGGTGCTCCGGTGCCACCCTCATTGGGACGGGTCAGCAGAACGCTGATCTGGTACTCAGTGTCTGGGTCCAGATGGCCGATCTTGTGATTAGGTTTATCTACTGGTTGATTATCAATCAGGCTTCCGGACACAGTTCGGTACTCCACCTCCCTCTCGATGATCGGCCCATCGCCATTGATGGAGTTAGCGTTGAGCTGGATCCACAGATAGGTGGCACCGACGGCCATGAGTTGAGGGGGAGCGATTGGCACTGGGGGCTCTGGAAGAAAAACAAAGAAAAGGATGAGGAGATTATTAAGATAAATGAGCTTTTTTTGTTTGTTTGTTGTGAAACGTCAACTGACACAGCTGATTTTCAAGCAGCATTTTCAGTTGCTTTGTTATGAGCAATTTAAGGAAATTAGCATGAATCTCAAACCACGTGTTTTACCAAAAAATAAAGCACAAGGGATCAGAGTTGTGCTTCTTAATTTATTAAACACGCTGCATTATTTCCACAAGTTGGCAAATAAACAAACAGGAAAGCATTATTTAGGAAGCCGTGAAAAAATACTGCTCATATATTTAATCTGAACTGTATGGAATGAAAAAAAGAGAAATTTTTGTTGCATCCTCTCATTTAGATCAAAGCTCTGTTGAGGCCATCGTTTCCAGTACTTCCATTTTCAGTTGAGGCACATAAGCGTCCTTGATGGTATTACATGATTGAGAAGCATCAATTCTCAGGATTGGGAACACCATTAATCTTCACTTAATCTCCTTTTGTAGAGATGCAGTCCAAAACGTTCACAGAACCTCCACCATGCTTCACTGTTGCCTGCAGACATTCATTATCAAACTAATTTGAAACCATTAAAATAAGAAAACTATGTCTGCTACAAACAAATATTTTGACTCATCTGTCCAGATTAGTCACCTGGTTGTTGTCCTTCTCCACAGCTGTTTCTGTATCAACTGGATTTCAACTAGCAATGCACAGATACCATTTTTTAAGAAACCAATATTTTTATTCTGGTCCTTTTTTTTAGATGTGGCAGTTTTCCAAGTAATGAACTTATTTCAAAACGTTGTATCACGTATTTATAGTAATACCCCATCATTGACATGACAGCGACTTGAAATCTCATACTTCGTGACAATATACCACGTAATCTGAAAGTGGTTGATCTTAAAAAACAATTAATTGGGTAAGCACCTCGGTTATTTGTTTGGCTCTTACGTTATCTCTTGCCATTTCTCCAGGTGGGTATATTATTTTATCATATTACTCGTATTATAAGTACTGCTTTCTGTACCTCCCCTTGATATTTTCTGAAAATGTCTGCCCACTGTGGGTTGTCATCATCAGTTCTAAAATATTTCCACACCAATGAGGCACACATTCTGTTGATGCTGATGAAGTCTCTGTGCACTGAAAGTTTCGGACTTTGGCATCGGAATGCGTTGGTATCTGAGAGTACATGCGCTCAGTATTGGGCCCGGTATCAGTGCATCCCTAGTTTCAACCGTGATGATCATTAGCGCCTGTTTGGTATGATAAGTGGATCATACGTCTGACTATAATCCTACAAAATACCTGCCTTTGTACAAGTGTTCCTATAAGAATTGGTGCCTTTAATAATAATTATTAACTTAAAAAAAAGCGCAAACACATAAAATAAATCAGTCTCTTTATGATGTCTTTGTTCTGCATTCAGCAGCAGTATCAATGAACCGTAGACAGGCATTGATTTGGTACTGCACGAGGTAGTGTGTCGTAAGCAGGTGTGTGTGTGTGTGTAGTATTGGAGTGTGAGTGTTGTAACGCGAGTTGCTGATGTTCATTTCTGTTTAGGTTCATTCTACACTGAAGCAGATTGTCTCTTAACACTAATGGATTTTCACGCTCTGCTGCCTTGTTCATCTCACTGTGAGGTAGAGGGGGAAGAGAGATTTTGGATGTGTGTGCGCGTGTGCGTGCATGTGTTTTTGCATCTACAGGTAGAACTAAAAATTAAAGATATCTATGAAAATCCCTTGAAAGGTTGTGCTTTGGTTCGTTTGTTCTGGAATAGGGGCGTGATGCATTGTTTAATTCTTGTAGAGAAGCCCCATAATGAACATTCTGATCTAGACTAGTTGAAATGAATCAAAACGAAATCATGTGATGTGATCCTCATCACTCGCATTACATATATTTCATAAAACAGCTTTTCATAATTAATTAGTAGGTACCATCAGAGAAAACCAAAAGCCTGTGGATAACACAACATTTTCATAAATCACTGAAGACAAATGATACATTTTAAGATAAACCATTTTCTATGAATGCTCCTTTAAAAATACAGTTAATGTAGATCGAAATGTGCATCCTTTAGTTTCACTGCGGATCATTTTTTGAATAGAAATTAATCGCTTCATGGGTTGCTTGGAACATATGTAGATACCTATAGAATTGGGGTTTGGCTGCAGCAGGGATGATGATCTTGTCTAAAAGCATGATGTGGGATTATGGCATGGGGTTGTTTTTTAGGAGCTTGGTTTGGACCTTTCAAGGAACTCTGAACGCTTCTGTACACCATAAGATTATTGAAAAGCGCACAATTATTAAACTTTAGTGAGTGGTGCAAAAGAACTTAGTCATGCCTAATAAAACATTGTGTGGCAAGCCTTCTTTTCCAACATCAACATCACAAACCTTGTGTAAAGCCAGAAAAGTCTAAGCTGTACAGCAATGTTTCAGTGGGGACCACCAGGGCTTGCTAGAAGTGTCTGCTTGTAACCACATCCCTACATACAACTAACCAACCAACCAGAGAATCTTCAATATTTGTTCAAGCAACCCTTTCCTGGATTGATTACTGATTTGCTAAGTATGTTTTATATAGACGCCAAACATGCTTACAATATTTGGCTTAAAAATAAACATTCTTTAAGACAAACAGATTTCACAAAAAATGAAATAGATTAGACCTTTGGCCAAAAGGAGCAGCCCTTTTGGATACTGTATAACGTCAACGCTCTGGTTAAAAGCTACATTAAGAAAAATGAAAACTTTCAGAGGGAAGAAGAACTATCCCCTCTTGGTAATATAGGTGTTTTCCTCTGATGGCCTTTCCCTCTCAAGTGGAGCACCAGTGTAGAACAGGCACTAATGAAATTGAACTAAACTAGAACAATCAAGGTCAGGAAATTAATTGCCTGAGCTCATTAACCTCCTCCCCCTCAAATACACCAGATCACACAGACTGGGCATCATGCCTTCTGGGGACTTAATTACCCCCTCTCAAGATTAAAGCCTGGAGATGCGGGGCAGAATTAAACAGCTCTTTGTTGATCTGAAGCTGTTCAATGATCTCAGAGTTTCATTAGTGAAATTACTAGACCTCTGAGCTCCACTGGCAACACACTCCTGTTTTCATGTATCTATTTGTTTTTGAAAAGATGCATTGCGATAACATAGGATTCCATTGGGAAATAGCCCAATGATGGAAAGATGGACAATTCTTTTTCAGATATCAAATGATCAAACTTTATTTCTTTTTTTTTTTTAATAGAATTTTATAGTCAGTTCCAGTGACTCTATATGTATCTATTTGGGATGTAACAGTTCACGGGAGTGTATTGAACCGTTTCGGTGTGGCCTTTATTAGCACGATATTAAGCGCAGCGGAACATTATTCCTAGGCGAGTTTCCGCACGGACGTTATTGAGTGACGCACAGTAGAGCTGCACGGGTAATGGCTACAGCGAAAGAGAAGCCAGAGCTTGAAGACCCTCCCACCTCACTACGGTCTCCTGTTTGAGAACACTTTGGCTTCTCTGTTAAAATACATAACGGGGATAGACGAGTGGATACATTTAAAGTTGTATGCCGACATTGTTCCATGGAGATCAGGCAGGCAACACTTCTAACATTTTCTACTGCTGGAGATATTGTCACTGGAACCAGATCTGTGCTCTCTTCAGAAAATGTGGATAGGTTAATCTTTTTAGCCAAAAACTTAAAACTTGAATAGTTAGTTTTGTTGATATAAAAGCTGAAGCTGTTGCTAGTGTTAAAAGTTTTCAGGTTCTAACTAGTTGCAGTATTTAATTTTGTATTTTAAAAATGTGTATTTCTTTATAGAGTGCAATTTATTTAAAATATCACCCAAATGTGTCACTTTTATATTTTATGCAAGAATTCTACTGTGTATTGGCAGCTTTTCAAAATAAAGATTTTGTAAGTTCTTATTGTTTTGTGCAGAAAATTAACCGAACCGAACTCTCCAAGACACTGTACCGAACCGAATACGATTTTAGCGTACCGTTACACCCCTAGTATCTATACATAGGCACAACCTAGTAATCAACATGAAATCTCCTGCACGCTAATGAAAACATACTCTACTACAGCCAGGACCTTTAAAACAAATGTTTGGCTTTACTACACACTTATTAGCCCGAATGCAAATTGTAAGTGTTAATTATGATTGTGTTCTCCACTAATCCAATCAGGCTTTATGTTAAATCCATATTGTATGAGGCTCAGATTAAAAAGTAAAATTAAAATGTGTTCTCCAGCTGATGACCACACAAGCACTAACATACACACACACACACACACACACACACACAAGCACACGCAGAGAGAGAGGGAGAGAGACACCTGAAGCATGGAGAATGCCAATTACAGTGTTGTAATGGGGCATCCATCATCCTGGCAGCTCTGTGCAGGTGTGACCAAACACACACCCCACTGCACTCACAAACAACACTAATAACAACATGCGCATCTACATCTCTCTCTCTCCTTCTCCATATATTGTTGTGACCCAATGCTGCAGCACCTGTCCCCTAGGGGGCATTGTGAAGTTGAAATGTGGTTGGCTGGGCACTCAACCTTAATTCGCACCCGTTTTAAAAGCAAATGGTACTGAGGAGGCTTTTTAAACTGTGCCGTGTTTATATTCTTCTTTTTTTTTATTCCCTAGATTTCATATACATGAATAATTTGCAACCAAGAAATCTAGCTTAATATTACATAACAAACTGCAAAACTATCATGTTTGCCATTTTCAAAAAACACCCCTGACCTAGAACAACCTTGCAGCCACAGGAAAATACGTAAATTAAAAAATAACACACTATTAAAAGCCTAGCAACAAAGACCTAAACAAAAACAAAGCATTTTTATAAACAAACACAAATAAAAACAACTATCTCTAAACAAATAACCTTTTAGAACACCACAGTAACAACAGAACAAGAAAGTAAATGAAAAATAGACAAATAACCCAAACAAAATAAGATTCTAGAGCACAATAGTCCGCACTTAACAAAACATAAGCAAAAAGAACCATCGCTAAACAAATATCAGTGAGAACACCCAAACAACAACTGAACAAAAACTATAGAAAAACAATCTTCCAGAAAACCCCAGAACAAAAACAAAAACACTTTAAATTCTAGAAGACCCTAGCAACACCTGAACAAAAATGTAAATGAAAACAGCCCAAACAAACAAGCTTCTAGAGCACCCTAGAAAAAACATAACAGAAAATAAGCAAAAGTAATCATCTCTAAACAAAATAAAATATATATAATCGAATATATATATAAAACAAACAACCTATCGCAATTATTAGCACCCCATTAGCAAAAGTTTGGTAAACAAAGCATCAGTGTGAGGCTGTCTGACCACAAATGTGAAGAGTGTTCATCTGAAACACTTGTCACTACAGCTGTATCATCATGCATCTGCGTGTTCTTTCATTCCTCTGAATCGAATGTAATGAGTCCCCAGTGCATAATGAACTAGTCTGCGTGTGCGCAAGTGTGTGTGTGTGTGTTACACAGGATCAGAGCGGCGTCCGACAGCTCAATATGACTGAGCCGAAGCAAAACAGGTGTTGAGCTGACAGCGAGCCGACACTCTTCTGCTCACATCACAGCCCTACACAACATTCGAGAGGCTGTCAGGATCACGTTCTCTCTTTCCTAAACACAGCCATGGATATAGAAAGACAAGATTTGGACCAAAATGTTACAACAAATAGATGCTGCATTAAAAACAAGAAATATTAAACAAATTTTGCCCAATTATGAGATAGGCACTTGTTTAACAAGCAAGGTAAGGTCATGTTGAGTCATGGATTTTAAATGATATCCCATATTTAATGCTTTAACTGACGATCCCCTGAATGAAAAACCTGATGTGCTTGTCTTTGACCCTGTCTGACCCCCTGAGACATTTGCTTCAAAGAAACTCTACCCGCAGCAGCTGAGGAGATGAAAGAGGGCGTGTTTATGACATTACTGTAGTTGCTGCTCAGCAAAAACTCAGAGGTCACATGGTCTTCAGCTGTTGCAGTGTGTGTGTGTGTGTGTGTGAAAGGGACCATCACAGCTGTGTGTACATGCGTGTACAAGCTGTGTGTATACATACATGGGCCGGACGTCCCAACACATGAACAGCTGTATGTTCAGGGTTTTGATACATTTTCAGGATATATTGAATATTAAAGCGCCATATCACTTTTGTGCTCTAGAGCAGTGCTTCCCAACCATTAAAAGATAAAAAGAAGGAGTTCAGAATGAGCCAGTAATATTTAGAAACATGTTATAGAAGTGAAACAATTGTTTTGGTTTGGGAGAGAGATTGTCGTAATCGTCATTTTCATCTGCATCTTGGTTTGAGCGCCTTCAATATAACTTTCAACCTCTACAGGTTCTATAGGATAATTTGAGCTTCCTGTAGAGCAGGCACACAACCGTTTGACTTAATAATAGTAATGTTTTAAAGTACAGAAAGTTAAAAACTGATGGTGGAATATGTTTGGCACAATCTGCTGTACAATTGTTTAGAGGCGAAAACCTCAAGTTAATGAAGAATACATCAAAGATAACGACATGAATAGCGTCCTTACAATATTCTAATCATTTGTTATGCTAAGAGTCACAGAATCATGATTAACGAGCGAGTTTCCATGTACACGAGTAACGCGTTTAGTTTTTTAAGGTAAACGCAGATAGTAACCTAATTTCTCTTTGAAAGCCTTACATTTCTTTGTAAAAGATTCTCAAGTGAGCACATCATTATAATGACCAATGCTTGCAGAGACATTTTTTAAATTCTACCCCCCCCCCTCCCCCGGCCAGTCCATACTGCGGACACGTATTCGCCATGAGCAGTCACTTGTAGACGGTGGCAGCAATAGTAGGTAGTGTAGGGTCTCTGCAGGTTTCACAATGTCATATTTTAAGACCTTTTGAAATCCATCAAAATCACATTCAAGACCAATACCGTACGTATGTTTATCCAACAAACTGTAAAATGTAAATCAATATAAAAAAATTATTGCTCAAAAGCATTTAAAAAAATAAAAATACCCGCAACTTGAAAAATGTTGAACTAATTGGGGGAAAAAACAAAATTCCAACATTTTCTGGAACATCTTATAAAGGTTTAAAAAAAGTCCCAGAGTCAAAGAAAAAGGAACAAAATCAATTTGACACTTGAGAGTTTTGGAATGAAATCCAGAGTAGCACCCAAATGGTTCTGAAGGATCAGCAAATTGCATAACTTCTGGCTGTTTGTACATTTTAGAACATTTAAACATGTGTCATACTTGAGACGAAATTGTTAATGTTATTGGTCTAAATGTTTTCTTTAAAACTAGCATTCAGACCTTTTATATCTACTTACGACATGAAATCCAACGCGAAACAATGGACTTCATCATTTTACAGCTTTTCAAAATGTGTTTTATAAAGAGGTTCATCTCATGAGCGAAAAATTACTGCTAACAATGACGCATTTTTTTTTTCAATTTAAAACTATTCAGTGTTTCCCCTAGGATCATGGCCTTGGGGGGGGGGGGGTTGTGGTGTTATGGGTGGTGCGGCAAAACACTCACACAAACACTTAATAGTGTTTATATGTTTCTTTTAATTGCAGTATACCAATATATTATAATGTCTGAACAATTACTGTACAATAACTAAACAACTGTACACTGAACTAAACACTAAACATCAGATTTATTTTAATATGTTAATTATTCACAAAGTGTGCAGCTTTTGTCACTGCAGTGCATCTTTCTGGGCTTCTGAAAGAACATTTCCAGAGCATCTTGGTATGGATCGTCTGAAACTTCTGGCCCATTTATTGAGATCCGCATGCAGGCTGCAAGATGGTCCGCATTGCAGCCTATTGCGAATGTCTGTTTTGACCTGTAAATACATTAACTGTTAGGCTTTAAAAGTGATAACTGATAGTAACAACAGTAAATATCAACTTAACATAGTGATAATTTAAAGCAGGAAATGCCATTGTATAACTAACTAGCTAGCTATTAATTAAGCAATTTATTTATCAATTCGTTCATTCATGCATGTGTGTATTTACTTACTTACCAAGATCAGTCTTGTACAGCCAGGGGGAGTATTTCGCCTCTGACAGCCAAGCTGGGTCAAAACCTGTCGTTCTGTGGTGGCTAGACTTTTGCTGCTTGTCAGGGGCAGGACATGCAGCACTTGGGCTCTTTTCTGTACTTTGATTCGGAGTAGGAAAGCTACACCGGCTGCTGCTCGCAGCAGAACACGTGCTGTCATCGTCACCACCTTGGGAGCGTTTAAAAAACGCGGATATTTTTGCCTGCTGCGACATACTCTCCGACGCGCGGTCTAGTCCGCTGATGGGTATGTGTGTGCGCGCGCATCGGAGCGGAACTCCGCGGTGCGCGCGCATCGGGGCGGAACTCCGCCGTGCGCGATACGGAGGACAATTGTAAACGCGCAAACGTTGAGACAGAAATTACATGCCATCGTATAAATAACATAATGCTATTTAGTTTAATAAAAGAAAAAAGCAAAGACCTGTTATATATAAATTACTTCTGTCGTTATTCGACGAAAATAAAATAAAATTAACTTGACCTTCAAGGGGGGCGGGGGGTGCCTTTGGGGGGGCGGGGCGCCCCCTTAATATAATGGTAAGGGAAACACTGCTATTGATTTTTTTGTGATTTCAAATACATTTCCGGACATATATGTGTATTGTTTACATGATAAACATAAAACAATTGCGTTCATAATCAAAATTTCAGTGACAAAAATACTATTTGTGGTTGCTATGGCAGCCATCTTTGTTAATGTGCTGGAAAATCAAAGACACTTCATCTGAAGTGTATTGGAAAATTAAAGTGTGTTGGTGGAGGAGGGGTAGCTTGAAAGGCTATTGACATGTCTTGAGTTTGATTTGGTTTATCGGCAAGTCTTGATAAGCTCCTCCCGAACCTTGTTAAATAAACAATATTAATTGCTACATGCTCAGAGTGCATGTTATGGACCCATGTGTATTAGTCTTTAAATTTTTTTAAGTGCAATTTTATTTGCCATTGACGGTTTAAACGTTGAAAATGTTTCAAACATAGACAATAACAGTGTTGTAAAGCTTATGTTTCCAGTTTAGTTTATAATGTTTTGTTTAATATCATGATGCATATCACACAATCAGTATATCGTCACACCCCTAGAAATTACAAAAGTGGCATAACATTTAGCTGTAAAATATTTGAAGACTAACAAATAATGAATTAAATTTGCTGCAGAATACACTTTTTTTTGTTGACGATCAATTTTTCTTTTGGTAGGAGATTTTGGTAGCTGACCCTTGGGTTCAGACAATGTGTTGTATCTGTTCAAGCCAATATTGCATAACAATATGTCAATGTTTAATATTAATTTAATGTTAATCATGTAAAATGTTGAGTATCGATGTTAGAAATGTAGTTAAAATTAACACTCATACAAACTATTTGTTATACGTTGTATTAACTGTGTACATACAGAGATATATGCAAGTGGTGTGTGTGGGGGGGGGGGGGGGGCGACATATAAATGTGAACCTCCTTAAATTAGTGAACCAAATTAAATTAATGCCCTTCAATGCTGAGTTTGATATTGTTCTGTACATCGGGAGCAGTGGGCTCGGGGGTGGGGGTGCCGTTGGCTGGGTTGCGTCAAGACGAAGGGCCACTCTTCTAGACGTTGAGAACTCCTGCTCTAAGCTACTCTCTCTGCTCTGGTCATGTTTGAGGGCGAGTCGGAGTCTGTTCAGGCTAATTTGAGGAGACAAACGTCCTGACTCGTCATCTGAAGCTGGAGTGTGTGAGTGTCTACGGGCCAAAACTGCTCTGTGAAGGACAAGGAAGCGCATTTATCTCCTTGCTCTCTTGCCCTCGGTGATGCTTCTCCTTCACAAAGGAGCAAACAAATAACTAGTATCTAAATACTGACCAGCAGTCCACATCTGACACTTAAAATATTCCTCAAAATAGCATTTTCATCCAATTTAAGCAATAATTATAACCTTTTAAGCACATTATTGATCAAACTGGACGAACAACTTTAAAATAACCATCTGAAAAATCGAAGATATGAGTCAGAGATGGAGCAGGTGGACATTCGCTCTGAGGTAAAGACTATTTTTATTCTAAGCTTTCTGACTTCTTGTGCAAATGGATTTAGAGTTTAGAAGACACTGGCCACACTTTACACAATCGCTCTGTGTAGGATTCTAGTTTCTGTTCAGGTTGACAATGAATAAGATTTTGAATACGGTCTCTTCTGGCAATTTACTATTAAAGCAGATATAATGTTTGTATTTAACAAGTAAACAGAATGAACAATTCTGTTTGATAATTAGTCTGTTGATTTACATTAAATAATGCTAAAAATTATGTAAATTGTCTTGAAAGAGATAGCTTTATCAATTTGAGTTTCACAGCAAAACAAATGTACCACCAACAGCATAACTCATCAAAATTAGCTCAAATTTGAAGATATTCTGTGCAACTCCATCCTCAAATGGTTGAAATGTGTGGCATTATTTCAGAATATGTACAAAACAATTGAATTAACACATGAAAACAATGCAACACTGATTGCATTGGGAAACAACTTAATAAACCCAATAAACACGCATAACAGCATCCAAAAACGACAAACCTGAGTGATGACACAACCTGACTGTTCACCATTCAGAACCCTTTAAGGATCTGCCAATCTTCACAATATGAAGCTCATTCTGTATTTTGCGTTTGAGTTTAATTTAAATTTTTTGTGGCCACTAGGTGTTCAAATAGGTGTTCAGCTTGCTTTGTAAATCAACCGGAGAACTCTTAAACTAAAGCCGGGAATACACTGTGCGATTTTTCAGCCACGCGATTCAGCAATAATGTAAACTGTAGGAGTGAATCTCAGGGGTTAAAAGTTCAACGCTCACAATTCACGTTGCACGTTACGATGTTAATTATCACTCAAACTTGACGACAACTGCAACGGAATCCCAGAGGTTGATAGACGGTTACTTAAAAATGGCAAAAAAAAATCTGATCAAACAAGGAAATAGATGGGCAGACGTGGCCAGTGCGGTAACTTAAAATAAACTGTTAAATAAACAAAAAATTACTAATGTCATCCATCCAACATTGCTGCTGTGTTTATGCCGGTTCTGTGTAGATAGATGATTTGAAGAGATTCCGGGACGCCATTCTTCGTGTCATGTGCTCCGTTTTGATAAATTTCACTTTGTCTCTTGTTGCGCGGAGTTTGGGAGGATGAGTGAAATCTGCTCGTAGTGCTGCTTCAAAAGTGTGATAACCCCATGATAGGCTACGATATTTTTCTAATGACTATACGAATGCGAGGAGTAAATCGCTTATCGTGACCTCATGTACACTGCACCAAATATGACCGAAAAATGGGCAGATTTCCAAAATTGTTGCCTCAAAATGGGTAAAAAATTCATTAAAAAAAAAGTATGGAAAGAGTGGCATGAGAGTGACTTCCCTCAACATGTGGCACATAAACGTTTGTTAATGCTTTGGAGCAACTTCTCTTTCCCCTCGATTTCAAAAAGAAATACAAATACAACATCCTCCAATAAGCTTATTGATGTCAGTGTTTCCCTTACCATTATATTAGGGGGGCGCCCCGCCCCCCCAACGACACCCCCCGCCCCCCTTGAAGGTCAAGTTAATTTTATTTTATTTTCGTCGAAAAATGACAGAAGTAATTTATATATAACAGGTCTTTGCTTTTTTCTTTTATTAAACTAAATAGCATTATGTTATTTATACGATGGCATGTCATTTCTGTCTCAACGTTTGCGCGTTTACAATTGTCCTCCGTATCGCGCACGGCGGAGTTCCGCCTCGATGCGCGCGCACACAGTTTCAGACTATCCATACCAAGATGCTCTGGAAATGTTCTTTCAGAAGCCCAGAAAGATGCACTGCAGTGACAAAAGCTGCACACTTTGTGAATAATTAACATATTAAAATAAATCTGATGTTTAGTGTTTAGTTCAGTGTACAGTTGTTTAGTTATTGTACAGTAATTGTTCAGACATTATAATATATTGGTATACTGCAATTAAAAGAAACATATAAACACTATTAAGTGTTTGTGTGAGTGTTTTGCTGCACCACCCATAACCCCCCCCCCCCCCCCAGGCCATGATCCTAGGGGAAACACTGGATGTTAAGCATATTTGACATATTCAATATAGTTGAAAAGTTCCAAAATTTGCGAAAGTCGTAAAGCTTGTCCGACGAAAAAAAATTAACTAAAAATATCCATCAATACTAACCATATAAATAATACATTAAACAGAGCAAACAAGAACAAAAAAAAAAAAACACAAATGGGGTTGTCCAAAATGGCCAATCACTGAGCTCCAACCCAAAGGGAGACCTCACCCAATCACATTTGAGTATCAACTGCTTGAAATCGAAACTTGGACAGTATCCCAACTATGTTTCATTGAAATAAATCAGAGAATGCTACATTCTTAGCTGATTGTTGTTTTTATAAAAGCAAAAATGATTTGTGTTAAGATATGTTCAGTCAACACAGCTGTGTGCTTTCACAAATTATGTCAAATCAACCAAAATTACCATAGATGAAGTTGTAGGATCATCTGAAGGATGCTGAGGGCTAACTGATTCCTTGCTAAGGCTGCGATTGATTGTGTACATCATTTTTTAATGATTAAGAATCAACTTTTACACTTTGTATTTAGGTTATAAATATTATCATTAACATGAAACTAAACGTTTTAAAAAACACAGCACTGGGAAATCTTTCCGAATGAACCGCATATCATTAATTATAGCATAAATTTCATGATGTAAAATAAATGGTTTACAAATGGTGTACAAGCACTGAATAAATGTGATGAACAATCAATAACTTCATCCTAATTCACTGACCAACATTATTTTTAAAGCTAATGACTGTTTGTGCTATCATGTACATGTGTCTGAGTGAGCAGAAACAGAAAACAAAGCGTGCAGTAAATGATTGATGGTGCTCAGCGTGGCGTCGGGTCAGTCTTGTTAACCTGCAGCACCATTCTGGAGGAAACAGAGCGAGAGAAGCCCAACATTCATCCATTCATCTCCTGTAGATGCCTACGAATCCTGAGCGAGGTTAACTGGAGCCATTCCCAGTTCTGACTGGATGATCAACAGGTTGCCAGAGCAACATGAATGTGTGTGCGTGCGTGCGCGTACAAAAAAAGGAGACTCACGTTTGACCACCAGCGGGCCATAGCTGGACACACCTACACCCCGCTCTGATTGGACGATGCAGCGGTAGCGCCCAGAGTCAGTACGGCTGGTGTTAACAATGTCGAAGCTGGCTGTATATCGTCTAGAATTCACAGGTTTGGTGTCCTTCAGAGGAGCCTCGCGCCCACCGACCCCCTGAGAGAAACACACACAGAGAAACATTTGCGACATAAATCACATACTCCTTCTAGCTGATTAAAACAGGTTTCAGTTCTAATCTACAGACAATCGAATCTATTTTTAATCAGGCGTCTGAAACAATCAAACCAGAGGGTCCTCTCCTTTTCTACATTGAACTTAATGAGTGAATATATTTGCATTAAATGGTAAAAAAAACTCTATTTGGTGCTACCATTGCTATCGATAAAACAGGACAACACCATGGAGAACACCACGGCCCTCTTCATAGGGCTAACATTAATATTTCTATTTTGAAAACTTTATATTAAGACATTTTGACAGACATTAAACTGTGGTTTAGTACGGCTAAGCCATAGTTTGCCTTGTGTTTATTCCAACTTCCTATTGGATGTTCATAACACGACGTAAATGTGCAATTCCTACGAAAACATTTTAATTTCTTGCATTTTTAGAGCTCTCTCTGGACATGGACTAGAAAGCAAGGCCTATACTAGAGACTTGCATGCCTGCAGGACTACCGTGGGACAAAATTTGATGAGTGGACACAGATGCGGGAGGTAGGATTATCGTTAGGAGGATCAAACTATTTTCAAAAGTCCCACAAAATAGACATATCTGATTATTTTACTTAAAAAAACATAAAATGAACATTAAGAGCATGACATTATTGGAACGGTTAAAACTACTGATAATGGTTCATTAGTAAAAAAAAAAAAATGGTTAATTGGTTTTTTAACCATTTCTATTCAAGGGAAACAATTGAACCAAATAAAATGGCAAGTGGGGATGAGACACAAGTTTGCCTCTCTCAAGTAGGAACCGAAAAATGTGTCCCACACAGTCGGCCCGTGCTGTTACTAAAAAGGCCTGTAAAAAAGCAACAGTCTATAAAACAGGAAGTAGTTCTCCAACCTGCAGCCAGAGTCGGTAGTGAGCGTGATCTCGCGGCTGGCCGTTGATGGTGCACTGGAATGTTGCTGTCTGTCGAGCGTTCACCTCTACACCTTTGATATGCAGGAAGTGGGGTGTGTTCACTAAAAAAACACAATGAAACATTTATTAGTGAGTCGGTTCCACACTCTCTAGGTATTGAAATAGAAAGAGTTTCCTGATTGGCATTAAATTAAAAAGTTCAGAAGTTAAATGTGAATCAAATTCCTTGAATCATGAGGACTAAGCGAATTTAATCTAATGAATCAGATCAGACAACTCTTAATTTGATCTCACAACTCCAATTTAACTACCCAGTGAATCATATCTTAATGACCAAGTGAATCATATCTTAATGACTCAGAGTATCATATCTGACAAAGCTTGCCTCAAGATCTAAAGATTCTATGAACTGCATTTCAAGAATAATATAGAAAAGGAAAACTTGACAATCAAAAAGTATCAAACTTCATTTATTTTTCATATTTCTGTTTTTAATATGCTCAATACCAATGGTTCATTATTTTTATACTTTATACCTTTTATACAATAAAGACTCTGTATTATTGTACTCGTGTAATGACTCAGTGAATCAGATTTGAAGACTCAGTGAATCTAAGGACTCTTTGTGTGAAGGTCCTCCAGACAACTTTCACCCCAGACCTAAGTGAGTGAGTGAATGGAAAAAGCGAACGAGGGCGAGTTAGACCTATCTCACACTGACCCTGCAGTCAACCAATCAGAAAATGGTTCTGCATCAAGATATTAGACGAAGGAGAGAGAACACCGGGGTTCAAGGGTACATGGGAAGCTTTTCTGTGGCTACGCCATGTTGGCTTGGCAGTGCACCTTCCCCTCCACACTTTCAAGATTGATATGGAGAGTGAAACCATAAACAGCTGCGGAAGATGATCAACCTGACCAAAAATCACTGGACATTAATTAACAAGTAAAAATATTCATTATGACTCTAGATGAATGTGAGATGTTTTCATCTATTTTCATAACAACTTGTACAGATTACTAGGGATATAATTCCTTCTGCGAACAACAGATTGTTTTTGGGTATTTAATGAATAAATGCGATCAGTAAAGATGCGGACATTGATGTTGATGATTTTATTTAGATATCAGGAGAAAGGATGAAAGGAATGCTCATAAAAAAAACTTCCAAAAGAAATGCTTTTTTTTTCAAGCATGTAAGATTCGTTTTAAAATGTGAGAGAGATGCTCTATTTCGGATGAAGACTTGAAGAGAATCCACCGGCTGAGAACAGTGAATGAGACGGTTCTGGTGAAAGATTAATTAACTTTCTGGATTGAAGCACTCAGTGTTTTTATTTTCTAAAAGAAGGCTTCTGGTGGCAATGTAGGACTGTGACGGTAGGAAGGTACTGATCTGGTGACTGTTCTTTACCTGGACCTACACCAACTCTCGCTTGGCTCTTGGTGGAGCAAACTGCATCTTCTCGCTCTCCTTTCTTTATCTCTCCTTGCTGGCACCCTTGTATTTCGTCTGTATGTCTGTCTGAAAAACGCCAGCTGTCCTGCTTTCCAAATAATGGAACTACAGATCTAATCAATTGGTCTATAAAAGCAATTGAACCCATTTACTTGACAAGGAGCATGGGATCAGGGAACATTTGTGGCTGGCTACATGATGGGCGGTTGGGTGGAATGGCACATTGCATGCCTTGCTGTTCTGTCCCTAGAGGATTCCTAGATGTTCTACATATAGAGATATCTACATATTCTTAGCATTAATAACAGGGGTTCGGCTGGTCGGATTATGTGGAACCCTCAGTTGTCAGCCATTATTAAAAATGGTCAGTGTTCAACACCCCATTAAGCTGGCCGGCTGGATGGTGATCGCGATGACAAAGCTGTTGGGACTCACTCTGTGGTTTTTGACTAGAAAGTGAACCTCATCAGAGAGAGATTGATGGTCATGCAATAGACATTGGAGGGCATTAAATATCTGTGAAATTTATAGATACTGAAAAAAACCTCACAAGAACTTCCTTTCTCATTCAGCTTTCAATCATCTCTTCAAGACGGCCATTGTTAGAGTCCAAACAACTCCCCAGTAAGAACAAGATAACGAGAGGCTCTCATTCCCTCTCAAGGACATTAAGCCTCTGCATGCTTTGTAAGTTATTTTAAAATCAAATGCGTCAGACCACCACGGGAAGTAAGGCTGCAGGAAAGACAGCTGTTTTTGACTTGAAGAGCTTGTGACGGTAGAAAAGTACTGATCCAGTGACCGTTCTATACATGAACATACACCAACTCTCATATCTCAACCTGCTGTTTCAGAAACTGACCAAAACCTCACCGAAAACTTCCTTTCTCATTCGGCTTTCCCTCGTCTCTTCAAGATGGCCTCAGACAAGGCTGTTGTTGGAGTCAAAACAACTCCTCAGTGAGAACAAGAAGTTCTAATTCCTTCTCAAGGGCATTAAGGCTTTGCATGTTTCTACCCACTGGTGTAAATAAAACTGGTCAGACCGGCACTAGAAGAAAGGCTGTAGGAAAGATTTAGCTGGAAACATTTTCCGATTTTGCTGCATGGTAGCATGAGCTGCAAATGGGAGCCAGTGAAAAAAGTTCTTGTGGATTCCATGAAAACTAATCAAGCTGCACAGGAAGGTAGTCCATTGAGAAGATCACTCAAAGGTTCAGGAATGATGCAGATGGGGAGATTGTTGGTGTCTCTTTTTGTTTGGTGGACAGTGGGATTGTCAGGATGAGCATGTTGAGCTGTAGGTGATGCATGTCGAGAGGTCATTCAGACAGCCTGTTATGTGGTTGCCACATCCGAGTCATCAGGACTGAAGGGCAGATGAATGCTATCAGCATTGCAATGACAACAGAAGCCATGTTTGTAGATGATGGCACCCAGAGAAGTGGTGTTGGACGATAAGAGGACCAAAAATTGAACCTGGTGGAACCCAGTTGCTGAGCCCTCCGGCCAACTCTGAAGCATCTGGCAGTGAGCTAAGACACAAAATGTTACTAACTTTTATAGCTTCTTTACCTAACATCGAAGGAAAACTGGGGGTCAACTGAGAGCAAAAGAGCAGCCAGTTTCTGGATCTGAACAACACTCAGCTGTTGAGGAAGCAGCTTGTCCAAGTCTATTAAGTCAATCTCTCTGGTTGAAGACACTCCAGAAATATGAGGTGATATAATATCAGATCAGTTTGCTTCGTTTGAATTGTTGAATTGGCGACCGTCTACGGTGTACCCCCAACTATCGCCTGATGTGTGCTGGAGATGACCCCAATGACCCGAAAGGTATTGAGCGGGACAGAAAATGGTTTGAATTAAACATTAATCTTTGAATCACACTCATTCCAAAATCCAAAAGTCCTGTTTTCTTGCTAAATGTACTATTCAGATTCATTTTTGTTATGTACATACTTTTCACTAGTAGCACACGTAAAATTTCAGATTTTGCATTTCATCATTTAATGAGTGCTTTAATTACAAACATAATTAATTTCAAAACTTTGTATAAAACAGAACATTTTGTGGAATGTGTTTATTTTGCATATAGATTCACCAGGTTTCAAGATTTAACACATCATTTTCTCCAAGGCATTGCAAAAGTGAAAAACTCCTGTGGGAAACACTGCGTGCACACACCAGAGCAAAAGACTGTGGGATTCATGGAGCCTGGTCTTTAATCAGTTTTCAAAGGAAGCGCAGGGTGTGTGTCTGAGGTCAGAACAGCTGCTATGTGACAGAGGGAGAGAGAGAGAGAGAGAGAGAGAGAGAGAGAGAGAGACTCACTGCACTGGTGTCCCTGTCGAGTGATTCCTCTGACAGCGATCAGACCTCGATCTCCTGATGCCACGGCTTCAAACACCAGCTGAAAACCAGTGAAAAGGATAAAAATCGAAACGTTAAGGTCCATTCAGTGGAGTCACGTAGACTGTTTCGATGTGGTGGGTGCTGTTTATTAAGTGAAGCATCACATTAACCGATGTTGTCTAGGAGAATCTGAAGGACACACCGCGAATGCAGATTGAACAATAGAGTAAATGAAGTGCGTCATTAGCATTAGCTCTTTATTAGCAGCAGCTCGTTGATTTTCATCGTTTTGTGAACAATAACGAGAAGCTCGTTATGTATAGATAAGTTAGGCGCGAGATTGCTGCCCTCTCAGAAAAGCTCAAACTATAGAGCGATTCTAGTGCTAATTCTTGATATTGAGATACTGATGTCCACAGTTGAACACAAAAAGCACTGATTGCAATAATTAAACTAATTAGCTGAACGCTAAGCTACAATTAAACATTAATCTAGGATTTCAGTTTTCTTTCTCGCACAATACCATTAAATATAGAGCTTGGCTTATTCATGAAAACTTAAAATATGCAACTGTTTGATAATTGATGGAATTATCTAATGATGCAATTAGTTGAGGGATGAACACCTTTCCAGTTAAACACTGGACTTATGAACGCTGCCGCAGAATTCGGTTTATGAACTCATCTAGAGATTGATCTAAGTGTAAAACATTTAGTTCAATTATTTTGCAGAACCACAGACATATCAAATCAATATTTGCTGTAGTCACCCTGTAACTCTTCTAGCTACACTGACACACAGTTTTAGAAAAACCTTGTCTGGTGGACCTTCTATGGATGTAGCTTTTCATGGTCTCCCAGTCGTACTTGAGGATGCCATGCCATCAATTCCAGTATGTCTTGTTCCTCTCTCAATTATATGCCTCCCTGATGTTATTGCATGATGAATACATATCTGCTTGTATTTCTCACCATTGACTGCACCATTTATCCTAGAGGGTTTTTCAGCTGATCTCAGAATGCCAAAACTTTTTCGGCAGATCACCAATCACAGGGGCCGTCTGAAGCCTAAGCAGTATTTTTATTAAGCCATTTTAACAATACATCATAATTACTAAAATTAAGAACATTTATTGTAAAGTATCATTTGATAACAACAAAAAAAAACTTTAGCTTTAAAGATGGTAAAACATCGGTTAGAAATGTTAATTCATGTTAATGATTAATTGTTAGATGATTAGATATGTTAGATAATAATTGTGAAACATAAACAAAAAACTCCAACGCTCTACATCACAAATTGATTTATTGCAGAAGCAAAGCCTAAATAAAAGCTAAACACTTTCATCAAAGTTTTTTAATTAAACAGATAATGCCTGCGAGTATAAGTCCAGCAGTTGATTACTACGCTGAGAGGAAGTAGAGTTGTTTACATTGCAGTCTGGAGTAAACAAGTGGGAATTGTATAAAATGACAGATTCAAACATTTAATAAACCTCCACCATGCTTCACTCATTAAAACCCCTCTCAAGACGTTCAACCTAGGGGTGGGCGATATCTCGATATTTAAAATATATTAAGATATTTTTTAAACTCGCTATGAATTCTGGCATATCGTACATATCGATATAATGTCTATATTTAATTTTCGCCACTTCGCTTGTTTGTTTTCTCTGTGCTGCGCTCGTCCTCGCCTCCTTGCTTTTGTTCCTCCTCCCCCTACCTGTCGTCTCATTCAACATGGCGGCGCCCGCAACCAGCCCGGAAGTTACAGAATTGCTGGCTCCATTATATGGAAATACTTTGGTTTTAAGTCGTGAATGCCGTGAAAGTTGCTGCCAACCAAATCTCCACTAATCTACACAATTCTATAACGCGGAGTGTAGAATATGAGAGACAGAGCGCAAGGTGGTGTAGCATCACAGAGTCCGTGGCATTTCACATAGCGGTGGACATGGCACCCATATTTTAAACGTATCAAAACACTTGATCCCAGTCAGATACAGTTTACCCAGTCGGCATTACTTTTCGAGACAGGAACTCCCGCGACTGTACACTACAGAGAGAGCGCGGCTTGCTGCTGAATTGGAAAAGGTTACTTACAACAGAGGTCCTGCAAAGATGAGCTTGAGTTAAGTTGTTTTATTTTTGAATGAAAAGAAGGCGGCAATGTGTATTATTTTACAGTTAAATTATTATTTATGTTATCAGGGATATATTTGTTATTTTTTTATATCTTAAATGTTATAGAAGCATTTTGTCCCTTTGCACTGCCTGTTTTTTTGTTTTATTTTTGAATGAAAAGGCAATATGTATTTCTTTATTGTTTAATAATATGTATGCAAGGATTCCTGAATGAAAATTCACAGAAGCACTTTTTTTGGAACCACCTACCTCTGAGCTTCAATAAAAAACAACTTTGAAATTTGTAATATTTGTTTTTGTAGTAGGTTTTTTGGGGGGTTATAAATCCTGTAAAGATATTGAGATATATATCGTATATCGAGATATAGCAAAATATATCGAGATATATTTTTTGCCTCATATCGCCCAGCCCTAGTTCAACCAACAAACCTCTGTCATATGCCATAGCCACATTTGACCCACCTGAGCACTTCTGGCTCTATTTTTGGCACCCCAGCACCCAATATTTCTAGGCATACTTGATTTGCTCATTCCTTGTTATCCAATCGGAGGTATAGCTTTTTGGTTGCAACTCTTTCACGAAGACCACTTCTGGCTTCCAGACTTCTCCGGGCAGTCGATACTTGTACCTAATGGCACTGCTGGATTTTGATGGGTAAATAGCTCGATGTGCACTACTTTCAACAACTGACCACTGCGTCTAATGAAAAAGCTTTATCAGCACATCTTAAAACAACAGTCTGCTTTGGAAAATTTGTCTGAGAGAGACTTGTTGCTTGTCTTGTTGATGTTCCCAATCTTCCATGACAGGAAACTTTCTCAACAGCACCTTGGTCACAGCTGTTTCCGTTTCTATGATCATTTGCATGTTCAGTTTGGTATAATTGGTTGATGATAGATTTGCATAAAATCCTACAAAGTGTACCTATTAGAATTGATATTGGTTTGAGCAAATATTGATTACATTTCAATTTTGGGGGGGGGTCTGCTCACTTTGCATATAGCAGCATTCTCACATCTGATTAAAACTTTATTTACATTCCAAGACAAGAGACATTTCCGAACTTTATGAATAGACAACGTCCATTGCTCTGTAACAACATCTGAATCTGCAAGCTTCAATTTGTGATCTTCTAGAACACCAATGAACCACTTGAAAGGGCAGAGGATCCTAATAACAGTAGCTCAGATGTGACCTCAAGAAGTGCATCTGTCTAAACACTGTTTATCATCTGCACATCTATTTTTGTCCTGTGTTAATAAGCATGTGCTTTTCCCAAAGCCTGAAGCCTCATCTGATTATTCAGAAGTGATAAACCCAGGTTTAATGCTCAGTGTGAACAAAGAAGAGGTCAAAGGTCAGTTTGGATCACAGCGTAGCAGTTTGAAACATGGAACAGATAAAACCGGCAGAACCTACAATTACAAAATAAGAGTCGGTAGTGCTTCCTCTCCTGCAGGTGGGTTTATATCTACAAGTAAAACTCTTATAGATGCAGCACAATTACACAAAGCTGTAATTACCATAGCTTGGCTAATTAGCCACCATTCTGGCAATCTGGAGGATGTACTGTTAAAGGATTTCCTGACAGTCTTTGTTTCATCCTCAAAACATAATTGAACAGATGTACTCAAGTATTAAACAATTCTATTCTGTAAATCTCATATTTTGAATAAACCTAAATAGCTTTACTTATCTTTAAGTTCAACACCAGGAGGGGATCCCAGGCAGATTCTGTTTATTAGCTGCCGTTCCACAAGGGTCTGTACTAAGTCTCGTGTGATTTTCATTCTAAATTTGATACCAGCTCAGAATGTTGGTTCATGCACATCACCAGCATGAATGTTCAAAAATCCTCAAACCCTCAAAAATCCTTTAGGTGCTGATTACCAGACACTATGGCAACACTTGCAAATAATTTTTGTTGTCGTTGTTGTTCACTGCTTCAAGCCCAAAATACTGTTTGGGAGTGTTTAGGCACCCCTACATTTTCCTGATTTTCATAAATAAATCACTGGTTGTCTTTGCATAAATCATATCAACTTTATTTCACTGTGTTTGGCTCTTATAGGATCTATTTTTCCCAGACTTTTGCATACATCTGTATATGTTACCCTTTTGTCATGTTCACCTATAGAACTACCTTTGGACATAACAACTGTATATGAGCTGGATACTTCCTAAACAACAAGTTTCAGGAGGAGCTTATCAGGACAAGTCGGTTAAAGTGGGTATTTTAAGGGTTTTTATTCAGTTAATTTGGTTTCACAGTATTTGAACATATCCCTGCATGTCTCCTTAAGCACCCACTGTTTCGTCTGTTAGAACATCTGGTCATTTTCAGCCCAAACTAACATCACATATCATCGACTGACATTATTAAACATTAAAGGGGAGTAGTGGTGGGCGATATGACGATATATATCGTGGGGACGACAGAAAAGTGTCTATCGTCCTATTTCTCGTCTATCGTTTCGAACCTAATTTGATCAATTACTAAAGAAAATATTGCATTAAATAAGCTATGACAAATGTATGATACGTCTTGTGGCTATGCAATGCATACTCTACCCTTTATCTAAGTGATAATCAAGAATAAAAAGGAACTTTTTCGCAAAGAAACTCTGTCTTGTGATTTTGCGACGTGACGCTTTACGTTGTTGCGACATGCTTTACGCTAGTTAACTCGTGAGTGCTTAAAGATGGAGACGCAAGAGGTTGAAGATGAATGCCCGGAGTCGCAACAAATTGAAACTGCTACGCAGGCAGCAGCCCAAGAAGTTCTTTTACCAAAACGTCAGTAATTTGGTTGCATTTTGGCTTCAAGAGCTCTGACACAGAGCAGAAGATAGTCATCTGCAAACTCTGCCAAAAAACTGTTTCCGTGCCCGACGCTAACACAACAAACCTCTTTTACCACTTGAAGAAGGTTCACGAAAAAGAATACTGGAGAATCGAAGAAATGCGACGTAAAGAAAGTTGTGAAACAGCCCGGGCAAGTGGCGAGAAAAAATATAGCCAGCCTAAAATTAAAGAGTCTTTCATAAAATGCACACCGTATGAAAAAACGTCCCAGCGCCATAAAGAAATTACATGTGCCATCATGCATTACTGTTGTAAAGGCATGATCCCCGTTTATGCAGTTGAGATTTTGACCTCGTCAAAGTGCTTGACCCGAGGTACGTTATGCCCAGTCGTAAGCACTTCAGTAATGTCGAGTGATATATATCGTTATCGTGATATAAAATAATCCATATCGTGATATATGATTTTTCCATATCGCCCAGCACTAAAGGGGAGTAGGGCACACAGCATTTAATAACAGAGACGGATGTTTACATATTTATCTAAGTTTGTTTTTTGAATGAATCATGTACATCATACAAGTATCAAATGTCTAAAATTTTACACTTTTTACAGTAAAAAAAAAAAAACTCTTTTTCTTAAGTGTCAGTGCTTTGCGACAGGTCATTAATTTTCCGATGAGGAACTAAACACTCAGGTGGATCACTGACACCAAGAAGACAAATTAATGAGAACAATTTCTCTGAATTATCCCTTTACTTCAGGAACAGTGAAAGCCATGGTCGTGTCTGAGGCTGGGGGGTGTGGGTGTTTCCTGATATAATAATTGCTCTAATAACTTCAGCTGTTCATTAATCAGCATGAACACACTCTCACTCACACACTCTGCAGGTGTCGGGTGTCTCACATGCAGGTTTGAGACAGAGCAACAGGAAACAGAATTAATGAACGAGACGCTCTGCGGCGCTTGATGGCAGAGGGAAAATAGAGATCTAGACATCAGAGACACACCAAACTCTATTCCAGAGCGGCCATGTGCTGAATGTAACGATTATTTTATACATTTCATTTCAAATGCAAAGTGTGCTGTCACCTGGTAGTAGTTTGGCCAGAAAGTGCTGATGGCAAGCTCCACCTGCCTCCATCCCTGAGACTCTGGGTTTGAATCCGAGTTCCAGACGGCCACGCCCAGCGGGCTGTTGTTCTCCCTTACATACACAAGCAACCTTGCAGGATTCGATCCTGGAGCACTGGTGCTGCTGTAGAGCTGAAAGATGATGCAGTGTGTATCGTTCTCCTTGAACTGAGGGAGATAGAGCTGAGCTTTCTGGCCAGATGAGCGACCGGAGGAATTCGCCATCAGGAACACCGAACCTGTGAACACAGGAACACTCATTAGCAAGGAAACATGTGCATTTTGGGCAAAAAAAGGCAACAATTTCCATTATTGTACTAAATCCTGAACTTAGAGAGGTACAGTACAGTAAGCCATAGAGAGAGAGAGATTTGTTCTGTTTATTTATTTCACACAGATCCCATATAGATATCCTATTTACACATCAGCAAGAATTTCCAGTTTTTAATGCTTTTCTTAAAAAGTAATAGCATGTTTCCTTATATATGAATACTTTTTAAAACCCTGCAGATACCAGGGATGCAACGGTACACAAAGCTCACGTTTCTGTACATACTTCTGTTTTTAACAACAGTTTTCGGTTCAGTTTGGTTCTGATGGCTTAGCAAATTGTAATTTTATAAATCATTCTTTGTATATATCACATGAACAGATAAACAATGTGCTTAATCCAACTTTAATTAAAAGAATAAAAAATACAATTATAGTAAAATGGGCATGAGCTTCTAACAGCAGCGAGTGGATTAGCACAGGATGAGAAGGATTTTAGCCAGGCAAAGTTATGGATACCCAGGGGTCCTGAAACCAGGAACAGTGCGCAGAACAGCGCTTGTGTTTTATATGTTGCCTTTTACATAATTCCATCTGATAAAACATTGCTGGCACACAGAGACGTTTTTTTTTTCATCTTTGTTGTACTGGTCAGCAATCTGATCTGAGTCTGAAGTGTCACAAAATGAAGACCTGTGAACTTTAGACCTGAACTGAGACCTGTGGACCGAAATTAAAGACTTAAAGCAAATGTAATTAAATGTAAGACAACGGCATGAAATGTGTTTTTTTTATTATTATTATTTTAGACTGTAAGACCCTTTGGAAACCTTGGCTGTTACCTTGGGTGTACTTAAGCCTTATTTATTGGAATCGCATAGATATGCAACACAGACACAGGAAAGCAAACCTCAAGCCAGTTTTACTGGTCACATGGGTGTGACGCTCAGTTTCCTGTCTAAGAGGAAGTGATGTGTTTGTTCAAAGACCTTGGTCTGTCTGTGCCAGAGTCATAAAACAGTGTTCTTCCACTTCCTGTCGGTGCTGATACACTTAAAAACATGGTGAGTCTGATAAGAAGGGACTGAAGGTTTCCTCTCGCACTGATTTCCCCTCACAGTCTAAACCATGAGATTCAGGTCAGAGTGGAAGTGAATGTGAACCACTTTTTAAAATAATGGTCTCCTGTGACCCTCATTAGGATTCAAAAGCCGCTCTAAAAGATAAATGAAGGAACGACAGACATGGATGAACGAAACGTGTGTCGTTGCTGTTTGACTGTGAAGTGTTTGCTCAAGACACACAGCTACAAGCTGCTAAAGTGCTTTCTAACACGGATAATGCCTCAGCGAGGCCTCTGCAGTGATGGAAAGCAAATGTTGAGTTAAACAGTGTTTGAACAGACTCAGAACGACTCAAAACTCATTTTATACACGGTTACGCTGATGAACACAAAACAGATCTCTGAGCGAACAACTGAAGTCCTTTTCAGTTCTGCAGTGCTGCAGAATGCAGCAGCTAGAGTTCTAACTAGAACAAAAAAATATGACCATATAACCCCAGTTTTATCGTCTTTACATTGGCTACCCGTCAAATTTCGCATTGATTACAAAATAATGCTATTGACTTATAAAGCCCATAATGGATTAGCGCCCAGTTATCCATCAAACCTCCTAACACGGTACAACCCCACACGCACTTTAAGATCCCAAAACTCTGGACTTCTAGTAGTTCCTAGAATAGCAAAGAGCACTAAAGGCGGTAGAGCGTTCTCACATTTAGCCCCTAAACTCTGGAATAGCCTCCCTGACAGTGTCCGTGGCTCAGACTCACTCGCCCAGTTTAAGTGTAGATTAAAGACGTATCTTTTCAGCAAAGCCTATACTTTACTCCGCGAAAAACTGCGATCTTACATTAAACTTTATTAATATTATGAAGAGCAGCTGCGCTAATTCCGCTCCACTCTTCTTTTCTTCTTTTCCATACTCATCCTGAGATTCGCGGAGGCTTCGCTCACCAGCACCTCACCCTACAACCAGATCTACCTGGAGATGTTCCGGCGCCCCCCTGGACCTCCGCCCACCAGCTCCACTCTTCTTCCCATACTCATCCTGAGGCTCCGGGAGGCCCCGCCCACCAGCTCCTCATCCTAACAACCTGACTCATCAGGAGATGTTCCGGCGCCCCTGGACCTACACCTAACACAGTCATCATCTGTTTATACTATATTATCTGTTTATGTTAATATTGTTATATCATCTGTTTATACTACATTATCTGTTTATACTATAGTTTATATAAATCACACTGCTGTTGTTGCCCAAATGAGGATGGGTTTCCCTTTTGAGTCCAAAAAGGGAGTTTTTCCTTGCCACAGTCGCCCCAGGCTTGCTCAGCAGGGACATATACACCACTTATTAATAAATTTTTTTCATTGTTGAGTTTTAAACTTGTTGATTTACTGTAAAGCTGCTTTGAGACAATGTCTGTTGTGAAAAGCGCTATATAATTTAAACGAACTTGAACTTGAACTTTTATACGCAGAAAAAGCAGCCGATTATAAAAAAAAAATCAAACGAGGTCCTAGAAGAGCTATGTTTTTTTTACATCAAGCCCCCAACTTCAGCCTGTTATCTACTGTTAGACGCGCAATCAGAGTTGTTTGTTTCCTTCCAATGGAAGTAAGAGGAAGCAAGTAGGCTTTTTCCAAGATGTTTAACGAATTAAGGAATTAAATACAATTGCAGGAGACAACATCCAGGATCAACACTTTTCAGCACATATACACCACAAAGGACTCAGTCTTGTGCTATTGTTAGTTGGTTATACATCTTCCAGTAGTTGCAAAGCTTAATACCAGTCAGATTTAACAAAAATAGATGGTGAATAACTTTTCAATATTTACGACGAACTAAATAAGTCTAAGATCTAAATTCACTAGTATCGTATAACGAAGCAGTGCAAAAAGAACTCCCATAAAGACATATCCAAGTCTTTCAAGTATGAAACTTTTCTATGGGACAAAAGCAGAGGAGAAGGAAACTGGCCTAACTTGTAGTAGGTCACACGTTAATGGGTTAAAAACAGTGGCAGCTTTATTAAAAGGTAGATATCTGGATGTCAGGGTTCTGTGGTGAGCGTACAGAGAGGCAGGACAACGATGTAATGGTAATAGTTGATGGTTGTATTTCAATGCAGATGTTACTGAATAACTCAGGGAATCTTCATTGCCCAGGAGAGCAAGAAGGTGAGTCCAAGAATGCCAGAACCAAGAGATCCAGGAACAATAGGACACGTCACTTCTGGGGATGAAGCAAATTCCACAGATGACCAACAATTTCAGGCAGGAAATAGTGAGTAATCATTAACCCTCCTGTCGTGTTCGGGTCAAATCTGACCGTTTTACAACTTATAATACTCATAAATATTATGTTTTACATCTGATTACCTCAAGACCTTATGATATCCTTCACACTGTGTACTTGAACATATAAAAGTGATGATCACCTATTTCATTCAATTTTGAGTGTTTTAATCAACCTTGTTACACCTGTGGTGTTCCCGGTCAAAAGTGACCGTCATAGGAAATGAATGGGTATCCAGAGTAAATTCATTCAACATACAGAAAACATCCCCATACACACTGCCCCAGCTCACTCACACACTCTCTCACACACACACACACACACACACGCACTCACGCACACACACCCACACACACACAATGTCTTTTGTGGGTACACATGTCTTTCTGCTTATGTGCCGATCCTCTCACGTGAACCAACTTCCTAATGATACAATGTATCATATGTTTACACAGACTAGACAGGTGTCTATTATGTGAACCCATTTCTTTCCCACGCTTCTGTACCTATCACACGTGAACCACACCTTCCAGACTAATCAATGTATCATTTTTACACAACCCCATACTATATATAGCTCGATGTTTGCCTTGCATTCCTTTTACTCTGAGCACAATGAGTAGAGGACTGAAGCGTTTATCTGTGGAAGAGGTTCTGGTCCAGGTTCTTGGGCATGATGAAGAGGGCACTGAAATTGAACCAGAGATAGAGGAGGATGTCTCGGAATTGGAAGACATCACAGATTTTGAACCAGACTCTGAGGAGACTGACCAGTCAACAGATGGAGAGGGAGAGGCACCTGAAGAACAGGCACCTGAGGAAACATTTCAGTCCAAAAGTGGACACTTGCTCTGGTCATCATCCCCCCAGGACCGAGGAGGTAGAGCGAGAGTGGAAAACATCATAAAGATGACACCAGGACCAACGCGTTATGCAGCATCTCGTGTGGATGACATCAAGTCCAGCTTCCAACTCTTTTTCTGTGTCAGCTTTCAACGCGTATGTGGTGTGGACAGCAATCGACCCAACCTGGAATCAGGGGAAAAGTTTCAAGAGGAGACTTTTCCTCGCAGACCTGGGGAAAGCTTTGGTGACTCCTCTTATACAGCGACGGCAGCACATTCCCCGCACACCAGCCTCTGCCAGTCTGGTTAGGAGCATGCGCACTCCAGCCCCAGCCGCTGCCCTGGCTGCTCTCCCCCAACAAGGACATTGCCAGAAAAGGAAGCGTTGTGGCCTCTGTGCCCCTAGAGACATCAAAACGAGCCTGACTTGCTGCAAATGTAATGCTTATGTTTGCAAGGCCCACTCTGACCTGAGTGTCACATGCCACTCATGTGCATGAATACACACACAAACACACACACACACACAAACACACACACGCGCACACACACACACACACACACACACACACGCACACGCACACAAACACACCCTGTTGAGTTTGGTGTTTGGTTTTCCATTTATTTTTTGTATTTTATGTTCATTTTGTAGTTCATTTTCAGTGCCCAATTGTATTTTCACTGATGTTATTTAATGTTTACATCTATAAATTGTTGTTAGACACTACTTTTAAATGTTGTTCTCAACTAAAGAATGTTTAATAAAAAAATTGGTGGTGAAATTTTTTTTGTGTGCTAATTTAAGAGCAGTTAAAACAGACCGGTCAATTTTGACCGGGAACACTAAAGTAGGGGGCTGAATGCGAACACGACCGGAGGGTTAAACAGCGGAAGGGATCCACCTGGGTAAGGGCGCGAAGTCTGGAGGTAAAGCAGAGCACAGGTGAGAGGTTTGCAAAGATCGTGGGGAACACTGGCGAAGGAGTCCAGGAAGTCGTGGGGAAATGACATCGACGTCAGACATCAAGTCCTTTTACACTTGGGCTCACTGATTTCTTGAAGGCACAGAGCAACATCATCAACAATGGAAAAGTTCTGTGAGGAAATGTGCAATAGTTAGAGGATAAAGTGTGTGTGAAGAAAGAAGCTGATAAGGGAGACAGGTGAAGGCGATGATTAAAAAGAGCAAGAAGTAGCTCAAAGCAAGATCTTTTTCATTTTGCCTTGAGTGTCTACATTGTTTTTACCTAAATAGCATCAAGCAACTTCCCTGCTACCATCACAGTTATGTGATGTATGTAACTACATGGCATCTACCACAGCCGTCACTAGCTAGATAATCTTGCCATTACCATGCCGACAATGGTCTCCATTGATTTTGCAAACATCTAAACACAATGCTACATAGTGCATCTTTAAGATCTAATTGCAAGAAAAAGATTTCGTTTTCCAAACCTTTTCTGATGACCAGGGTTCAAGCAGTTTCAAATAAATATTCCTTCAAAAGCTTTAATTTCTTTCAAGAAACTTTTGTGCATAGTAACTCTACGTTATTGGTCTTCAATGAACACCTCAAACACAGTTCCTTTGAGGAGGCTTTAACATTGTGTGCATAATGTTCAATAAAACACAGATACGCATTTATTAATTGTGATTATGTTTCCCAAGTGTTTTGTCTGAAGCTTCTCTAAGCTGTTTTTAATCTCTGCTGATCTGGAGACAGACGAGAACAGCAGATGCCAAAGCTAGCGTCCCCATCAGTTCAGTACACAAACTGCTGACACACACAAACACACCAACAATACTGTACAACCACCTCTCCGTCACCCCTCACATCCGTGAGTCTCTCTTTTTCTCTCAAAGATATCTATCAGCGATGGAGAAGTTTTCATTCTCATATCTATGTCTCCATCCATTTCTGCTACATTCAATACAAGCAGTAACCTCCAACATTCCTTCCGGATGCATAATAGGAAATGACTAAAACTGCAATTCATCAACTGACCACTTGAGGCTGGCCCTAGGATGGAGAAGATTTGCACATTAGAGTACCTAATTGTTTTATTCAGTCATTTTTTTCATTCATTTTTTCAATCCAGATTCGAAACCTGGATTTGGTCTCAATTTTTTATCTGGACTTTTGATGAAATCACTAAATTTGCTAAATGTTTTTTCATCTTCATGCCATATCCAATAAAAAAATGCTTTGTTTTAATCGTTAATTAAATGGGACAAACAGCGTTTCATTTCAAAAATTGTTAAAAAAATCGCCCGAAGCTTTCCTGTGGCTCAGTCAGAAGGGCATTGCGTTAGCCAGACTAAGGTTGGGGGTTCAATAGGGAAGGAAAGAAATGTTGAAATAAGAATTAAATGTTATTTTGGTATATTATTGTGTGCAGTTGATGTGAATGTACAGCTGTTAGAAGTAGTGCTGTCATGATTATGAAGTTTGGCTGATGATTAATTGTCCAATAAATAATTGCGATCATGACGATTAATTGTCTGTTTTAGAGCTTTTTAGGGCCCTGGCAATTCATATTCATATATGTTGTAAAGCATTTCTTTAAATGCTGGTTTCTCCACAGTATTAAAAGGCTGCATGTCCTTAGCGTTGTATCTCATGACACTGTCGTTCAGCGTGCACCATTTCATACTGTCACATTTATATTTTGTTACCCGTTCGAAGGCCTGCGCTTTTGTCACCTGACTGGAAGTATGAGCGTCTCTGGATTTCTTCGGCGAACTCTGTCAGGTGATTCCTAAGATTTGTGGTGTTGCCAGCTTTCGCTGGTAGTTCTCTCCTACAAATTTCCACGTGTCAACGTCTTTTGGCTGTCCTTTATCATTGGGTGTAAAACTAAAGCAGACAGATCGGCGGTGTCGTTTTCGGCTTCAAAACTAAATCTAACTCAAAATGATGGAGAAACCAACAGGGCAATATCCATTGAATGTAATGCTCGTAATTGCTCAGCGTAATGAGTTCAGAAGGAGACCGGTAGAAGTAGAGTACTACAGCGCCCCCTTGTGTCTTCTAATAGTGGGCAATAATAACGATCATCTGTAATGACCGCGATTAGACCAATTAATCGCAATCAAGCGCTTATTTAATAAACGTGACAGGTCTAGTTAGAAGTCGTTTTTTTTTTGTCATATGCTTTTGAAGATTGCTTTGTGTTTTTTGGCAATATTGAAATATGGATGTCAGGAAATCCCATTTCTGGTCAAATCTCTATTTCTATGGAAATTTGGTAAGTCGTCGGTTCAATTCTTTTTACCTAAAGCATGTCATTTTCAGAACATCTCACAGTTCTGCACTTTTTACACAGCAAACAGTGATTTTGCCACTCAGTCTCAGTGAAGGGGTAGTGGCCCGTTGGGAAAGTGACATCAACCCACAGCCTTTAATTATGACTACCCATTAGTGATGCACTTCCATGGCTAGATCCGTCTAATTCAAACATCCGTCCATTACAGAGACCTATGGGAGACATCACAGACTCTCCATCTACAGCATTAAATTCAACAGAACAACAGTAAAAACTAAATCCAAGTTTTAATGTCTGTTTGTGTCAATGATGACAGAACAGCATGAGGTTATGGTTCAATTAACAGTTCAAGACTCGGCAAGCAGGCTGGGGTTCCGTCTGCTTTTGCACACAGTTCAGACCCATTAGTCAGGATGACCAGGAAGAGGACGTTAGGTTGTAAAGCTAACAATCATTCAAATAACTAGGGGTGTAACGGTTCACGGTACGTATTGAACCGTTTCGGTACGGCCTGTTCGGTTCGGTACACTTGCGTACCGTTTCGGTATTCTGTATTTTTATTAAATGTATTATTAGCGCGATATTAAGTGCAGCGGAACAATGTTCCTATGCGAGTTTCCGTACGGACGCTATTGAGTGAAGCACAGCTGCACGCCGGGTAGCTGTGAGAAATGAACACAGAGAAAGAGAAGCCAGCGCTTGAAGACCCTCCCACCTCACTACGCTCTCCTGTTTTGGAACACTTTGGCTTCTCTATTAAAATACATAACGGAGATAGACGAGTGGATAAATTTAAAGTTGTATGCCGACATTGTTCCACGGAGATCAGGCAGGCAACACATCTAACATTTTGCTGCTGGAGATATTGTCACTGCAACCAGATCTATGTTCTCTTCAGAAAATGTGGATAGGTAATCTATCCTAACTAGTTGCAGTATTTCATTTTTTATTTAAAAAAATGTGTTTTTCTTAATAAAGAGTGCAATTTATTTAAAATATCACCCAAAAGTGTCACTTTTATTTATTTTATGCAAGAATTCTATTGTGTATTGGCAGCTTTTCAAAATAAAGATTATGTAAGTTCTTATTGTTTTGTACCGAACCGCCGAATGAACCGAACCGAGCTCTCCAAGACACTGTACCGAACCGAATACGATTTTAGCGTACCGTTACACCCCTACAAATAACTACTTCTCGCTAATTAGTGATATCTTTTGTATTATCTATATAATTTCACCTTACAGTGGCATCATTGTTCCCTGCTTTAGTCTGGATTCTTATCAAAGTGTTTGTATCTTGACAGTACTTTGATTTTTCCAGTGCGGCGTTAAACCTGCCCTGACCAGCAGAGTTTGTATAGTCTCTCACAAACACATGCACACACTCGACATCTGTGTTATCAGAAAAACACGCTCAGGCTCGTCTTGTCTGTATATTCGTAGATTACAGGTTGAGCTGTCAAAATTTCCAAAGCCCGAGGACAAAAGTAGAGCAAAAATTTCATTCGTTCATTCATCGCTGAGCTCAGTCTGACAAACTACCGGCCCGAGGGTGCAGAGAGAAAAACCAAAAGGTTGAATTGAAGGTTTATTACAGGGTTTGCTCTGCCAAATAAACACAAACTCAGTCATCACTTTACTGCACTGCTGTCATTTCAAAGCCTTGTGCATTTCATTCAAGCGTAAAACACAGAAGAGTATAAGAAACGTAGATGAACAAGGGAGTCACCGGTTAACCGAGTAACCACATTGACGGATCTTACAACACTCTAGAACCAAATAAAACATCAAGAATAACTTGAAGAAATGCGTATAAAACACCTGACCCATTGTGTTGTTGGCAGTTTTTTCAGACACTTCAGGGTTTCATCAAATTTTACGATTTTAAGTGACATCTTATTTTTACACGTTTTAAGATAAAGCTTTGAAACTTTTACAAATCTCCAAAATGCACTCTGGGCAAATTTACTACGCTTTTGAAGGGTGTACCAATTGTACGAGCAGCCTCCGCAATTCTTCACTGTTCCCTGCAGACACTCATTATTGTTCCAATCTCCAGCTCTTCAACGAACAAACAGCTTCTGCTACAAAAAAAAAAACATTTCAAAGTTTGACTTGCCATTTTAGAACACCTGATGGCATTTTTCCACACCCTAGTTTTATGTTTATGTGCATACTAGCTACCTTATGTCTCAATTTTGTTGAGTTTGGATTTTCCTCAATCAGTTGTAAACCTCTTACCCAGCTGTTTCTGTGTCAAGTTATGATTGATGATCAATATAATTGGTGGATCATATTTTTGACTATAATCCTACAAAATCCTTGACATTGTGTAAGTGTACCTTTAAGAATTGATGCTGGTTTGAGGCAAAAAGTCACCAAATATTGATAATACCAACAAATAATTCCTATTTATTAGTTTTGTTTTGTTTTGTTGATTTAATTACCTATTTTTCTTGTTTGCACACTTTGGCTTTTGTAAATTTATGAAAATGAGCATTCCTTCAGCATTTATTCTGCCAAAACGTGTGCATACTACCTGTAAGGTATAAACATGAATTAAATGTTAAAGTGGTTGGCCGGTTGATCAATGTCTATTTATGGTTATCCTTTGTAGTGTAGTTTATAAAGAACAAAATATGAATAAACGTTTTGTAGTTGTGCTTATATTTTGATTGAGTTCTTTAACATACGGTATCATAACCTTCACAAGTACACTCCTAGAGAAGTGTACATTGCTCCGATGCCTTTGATAACAAGATTATTCTTGAGGGGAATAGGAAACATGCTTTTTCTGTAGCACTGCTTTGAAATTATATTAATCATGAAAAGCACTCTACTAATAAATGTGAGTTGAATTGGTTCAGTCTGGCATCGCTCTTCATCGCTCATGGATATTGTACAACTTCAAGTCTAACAGCAAACAAAGAGAGCCTTGTGTCTCTGAAAGCGTCGCTCTGTTCCTCACAGCACCTTCATCTTCAGACTGCTTTCATAGATGTTTTATTTCATCAGCGAGACGCGAGTAGAAGTAGAGAAACACAATCAGATGTATTGACTCTCATGGGGAAACCGTGCAAGTTGAGAAGTGTGTAAGGATGAAACAAAAACACAAGGTCATTGAGACTGGTATGGGAAGCAAAAAAGAAATGAAATCCAAACAAACCCACATGAAAACATCACTAACCACCTGGAAACCAACTAAACGCATAGAATCTACAACAGAATATAACTACATTGAAACAACCTAAAACCCAGTAACCACACTAACAAAATACCCTCGCAACCAAATCGAAAATGCCAAAATAACTTAGAAAACAAACTCATTAGTAGAATTCCACTGACCACTATTGTAACCTTGGTTACAAAATCCATGTAAACCACATGGAACTGTCTCCCAGAGAACTCTAGCAACAATCTTCTCTCATACTTTGTAAAAACCACCTGGAACACCCTAGCAACCACCTAATATATCATAGATACACTGTAAACACCACTTAGAACATGCTATTAATCCCCTACTAGATTGATCACACTCTGTGGCAAGCACAAAGAACACCCTAGCAACCGTCTACTGTAGTACACAATTAAAACCTTCCAGACGATCAAATCACCACTAACTAGAAGGCTAAAGAGTGTACACAAACTTTGATGTTGGCTTGTAAGTGATGTTTGAAACTATTTTATAAAATGTGCCCCTTGTAATAAGAAGTGCTATAAACTTTACCCCATTTATCTATGATTTTCCTGAGCTGAACAATAGATTTTTTTTAAATTCGTTGCTGAGGTAAACAGTCCGGTTGCTAGGAAGAAATCAAAGATGTCATTAAAAGGTTCCCTTCTCACAAAGAGTGATATATACCAAGACATATTCCCTGGAGCTGGGATATAGATCTGCTTAATTGGTTGTTATATTAAACAGCCTGGATCTGTGACATAATATAATAGACCTCATGTCAATATGAGTAAAAAAAAAAAACAACCCCTATGCATCTATTACCTTTTTATGCTGTGATAGAGCAATGCCAAAGTGGTTACTATGGTAAACAGTCTGGTTGCTATGGAGGGCTCACTATGAGTAACAAACTAAATCCCATGTCTCTATCATTTACTCAAATTTGGTTGCTAGGGTAAGCAGTTTGGTTATTTAGTTATTACTATACATAACATAATCAAATCCCATTTCTCGTGACTTTTAATGTTGATATATTAATTGCCTTATCTCATTTTCTTTCAAGGGCCATTTTAAGTCAATGGTAAACCTCTGTACTGCTACCACTCTGAAAATGGATAGCAACCTGAGTCAGACCAGTTTGGATGTCTTGGCAAAGTTTGGTGGCGTAAGATTTAAGAGGGTAAATGTATTCTGAAATGCTCCAGAAGTGAGTTTTAGTAGAAGATTAAACTTTTATTCCAGTAAACGCTGCCTCTGTCTCATGAGGTGTGTGTGAGTACGTGTTCCTCTCTTCAGGAGTTTTTAAGCTCCATTATCATGTTCCATCAGCATTCATTTCATCTGCATTGATCTCTGGGAATTATGGGATGGCAGATCTTGTTAAGGCTGGAGGTACAAGGTGAAATTGAGTTTGTGTGTGTGATTGGTGCATGTTAACACACTCCGCTCATCTCTGTGTGAGGGATTTGGTGCATGTTAACACTTTCTGTGGTTTTAACGGTCTGTTAATGCTCTGCTCTGGGATCAGGTGACGGCTGTGGAAATGCACGCTTAGGAAATAAAACCACTAATGGACTTCTGCCTCGCAGACAAACACACACCTGCTGGGCACGCTTTTAGCATGTGGATATGCTGTGGTTCTACCATGAGCCATCAGCAAGAGACATTCGCCTCAGTTCTGTGTTTTGGGGGGTTGACTAAATCTGCCTTTGCAGAGTGCTCAGTATAAATGAGTACAGCCTCTACATTTGTCAGAAAACTTTTAGATTCCTTTCAGAATCCACCTTTTCTATGCAATACTATACTACAAAATACTCCCACAAATGTGGATGATCGCAAACAAGATTTCAAGCCACTGTTGTAGATATCAATACACCCCAACTATAATCTTAGGAGAAAAGTCACAATTAAGACTATAGAATTATAAATAACAGGCGTTCAACCACAGGTTAGTCTAATGATTCATTTAAGAGGTGTCTATAAAAAAAGTACATTATATGACAGAGAAAATCATGATGTCAGAGCAACGACTCCTCCTGGAAGAGAAATGTCACAAAACCTTAAAAAAAGGAAATAATTTCTTTACACAAAAAAGGTGAGGGCTACAAGAAAATCAGCAAAGCTTCACATATCAGTAAAATACTCTGGCAAAACACACGTCTAAAGCTACTGCTGCATTTCTGAAGATGAACAGTTCAAGTTCAAATCATTGATGCTGGCAAACAGGACAGTCACAGGCTCCGCTCCTTCATACCTCCATGAACTCCTCCAGCACTACGTCCCCTCCAGACGCCTCCGTTCAGAAAATGACCAGCGTCTTGTGGTCCCATCTCAGAGCGGCAAAAAAATCTCTCACCAGGACCTTCTCCTTCACAGTTCCTGGCTGGTGGAATTCCATTGCCGTCCCATTATGGAAAGCTGAATCTCTTTACACCTTCAAAAAGCAGCTAAAAACTCTACTCTTTCGAGAGCACTTACTAACTTAACCTACTTACTTACTAACTAACTTAACATAAGCACTTACTTACTAACTTAACTTAAAAAAAAAAAACCTCTGAAGCACTGATTTGAATTCCCTTTCTGTACTAGCTTGAAAGTGTTCTATGTGTATGTCTACTGATCAATCCACTTTGTACCAAACTGCTTGATGTTTACTCCCAATGTAAGTCGCTTTGGATAAAAGCGTCTGCTAAATACATAAATGTAAATGTAATGTAAATGAACAGTGTCACCTGATCTGAACCCAAACGAACCCCTGTGGGGAATTCTGAAACAGCATCTCACTCCATCCAGCATCCAGCTCTAAAAGAGGTTCTTCTTGAAGAATGGAAAGAGATAGCCGCTGCAATTTGACACCAACTTCCATGCCGTTTGCTTGTAAAACCGAAGGTTTTGTGATCCGTGTTAGATTATTAACCTTAATTTCATGTTCTAGAGTTCGTGCTCAGCAGACCACGATACTCCACACACAAATTCAGAGCTTCTTTCTTCCGTGTGTGTGAGGGTATCTGGGTTTGATCAGCAGTCAGTACATCTCAGATTATCAGTCGAGAGTTGGAAGAGTGCATCAGTCTGTTCGTGTTCTCCACATCTCAAGGCAATTATTTCTGATCACTTTGAAGGGTTCGACCATTTCACAGATAATAAGTGAGCGGCTTCTGCTAACGAGGAGTCACTACATACTCAACTGGACACAAACACAAGAGTGTACGGTGGGCTAAACGAGTAATGAGAGTGAAAGAAAGTGAACGAGACAGGAAACTGATGAAGCCGCTCATTAGCCCGCGCACAGATTGAACAAATCAAAGAGGAACCCTCTGAAAGAGCCGTCTGCTCTCCGCCTGTGCTTCTCTCACACCTGGAGAGGGTCTCAAACTGCTCAATCCCTCACAAGCTAGTGCATTAGTCAAATTAGCTACTGATAATTCTATTAAATGCATGATATGACTGCCATTCCACTGAATCCTCCGGGAAGCCGTTTTTTCAGCAGGAAGTTGCATCTCTTGGATCTTCATAAGGCCATGGGAAGAGTGACAGTAAGTTCTCCCTTTTTCTTTTTTGCATATTTCATGATTGTGTGATTATCTTGGAATGTAATTAAATAAAAATGTGATCCTGTCACAAATTATTTCAAAGAATATTTGGTAAATAACTGAATTTGCAGAATTTCCTTCTATAATAATGTGCATCATGTGGCTATTTAGCATGTATTTGCTAATTCTTTGCTAAATACTCTTTCAGCCCTGTCCCCCATCATTTAATGATAAAACATTTAAATAAGTTACTTAAGATGGAACATTTGAAATACTTGAGTATATATGCTACAGGAATCTGTTTTGAAATCAAGTGAAAAATTTAAATAAAAAGTAAAATAAATGGCACTGATCTGGTGGAATGTCTCTTGAAATACTACCTGTCGTTAAAATAACTTCTTTTACAAAAAGTCCAAATTCAGATCTCAAACCTCCAGCACAAACCCGTGTTTCAGTTTCACAGTCATTTATAGCCATCAAACCTACTGAACACTATTTCTTTTTCACCATGACAAACTCGAAACCAATCTACGCACTCATGCCCAAAGCACTAAAGCAGTGCACACTAAACATTAACTAATAAGCAGAGTCTGAAAGCCTGAGAATGAGGCACAAGAGCTGAAAAAAGGCACATTGCTGCAGGAAATCACATCACCGAGAGAAAGAACAGAGGATTTTCCTTAGCTGAAGGTTAAAACACCCCCAGATCAGATGAAGTGTGTTTCTACGCTCCAGCGAGTCACGGGTCACTGGTCAGAGGTCAGTCTTTGACCCTTTTAGAGGATTAGTCTTGAATGTAAACCTCATTTTAACCCCCGTTTTCCACCTTCAGCTGAATTGTGCTTTATTCTCTGATCGTGAGTGGTTTTATTTGATCTTCTGAGATGCTCTGCTGCTCAAACGTGTCTCCTGCTCTGGCTTTGATCAGAAACGCAGCACAGCATGTAAAATATGAATATACACGGAAGCGTAACGTATTGCAGTGATTAAAGGCAGGTTTTCAGCATCATTACTGGAGTCACATGATGCTCCAGTCATCGTTAGAACGTGTGTCTCTGTAATGTACTGGTGGCTTGATTGGACGCTATACCTCTGAACAGCAAATCGTAGACAACTTCCAAAGCAGACTTAAATAAAATGGGTGCAAATTCACTCCAATACTTCTCTATGAAACAGCAACAGAAAGCCAGAGTGCCATGAAATGCTCAAATAGGATTTACTGACCCTTGGGGTGGGGCTTAGCGATAAGCCCATAAGTATTCGCAAGCAGGTACGCCATAGAATAGAATATGAGTAAATGAAGACCTAGGAAGTTGGGGTGAGAATTAAGATTTAAATGCAAAACATCATTAAACCTTTCTTGGCAGCACAATCACTTCTAAAAAAAAAAAAAAGTGTATTGTAGATTAAAAACTTACATTTAAAAAAATGTGTGCATTTACTGTTGAGATATGCTCTTTAAATGCATTAAAGATTACACAAAAATGTCTCTATATGACTCAATTCCATACAATTTTGAAAATTAGAACACGTTTAATTACTGCGTTTCTAAAAAAGTAAACTTATTAAAGTAACTAACAGCTAAGTAATGCCATACTGCCCAATGCTGTTGGTGATGCAGCCTTTAGTATAACATTTGGTGGGATTCACCATCTATTTGATCTATCTATCGATCTGATCTATCTATCACCATCTATTCACCATCTACATGATTGAAAATCATGGCAGCAGTTCAGAGAAGGACCAAAAACAGTCCGAACAGAGTTAATGTTTAGGTATTTTTCATCATTAATGATGATGAGCATTTAGGGTTATCAAGCCTATACAAAACTAATACAAAAACAATTCATTCACAGATTCGGAAAAATAAATGAAAGAAACTCAATTAAATAACTCTTCTTCAGAGTTGGTTTATCTCTGTATAGGATGGAGGATTTTAATTCTTGGGATTTTACTGTGCTGGTTGGTTATCCACACCATGAACTTTCCATTCTAAATGGCAACTTCATGAAACAGAAGAATTTCAAATATTTCTTAATAATAATAATAATTTTTCCCTTTCCAGATGCTTTACAATTTTCAGAGCAGTATTGGTTCACTCCACATTTATGGTGATGAGCTACGTTGATAGCCCTCAACTGCCTATCACCAAATATACCCAACCTTTCGCACACATCCATACAGGGAAATGTGGGTGGGGTGGGCTTGCTCAAGGCCACAGTGGCAAAATGGACCTGGTGAGGATCAAACCGCCAACCCTTTGGTTGCAGGATGTCCAAATCCACCACTATGCCACTTGACACCTTTCTAATCAGTGCTTGAACTTTTTGGAAATGGTTTAAGTTGTCCTGGAATTAAAATCACCTTGCTTTTTTTCTTGCACTGGTTCTACAAGCATTTCCTGTCCTGAATGAGTCAAAGTCAACCCGAAATCCATGCGTTTCCATTAGAAAAATCCATCAGAAAAAAAAGAGTGTCAAGCCCAAGTGTCTGCATGCACACAGTCAAGGCACTCCTTGATTAAACCTGATGCGCCTTCGCCCGGGCACACCACAAACATTACACCACCTCAGCATCACATGTTTCACTGCCCCGGGTTACATATGTGTTCAACAACAGTATTCACACCAGTGAACCCCATCACCAGAAGTTTCCATCAACGCAGTACACAAACACCACCTGTCGATCCCAACCTCTTAGCTGCCTCTATCTCATTCCCCAACACTGAGTGCTGCTGATGTTACACCAGTCAGGTGAGATAGAGAGAACACTCCACTCTCTGTTTCAACACCACACCTAATTCTGTGCTCTAAGATACAGCCACTTTCATTCACTCGTTTTATTATATTCACACTAGTTATACATTTTCATATCCTGCTTTCAGGAATATAAACAATGTAGGATTATAATCAGGTGTATGACCCACCAATCCTACCAAGCAGGTGCTGATAGATAGCCCACAAAGGTTGAAACCATGTCATGAAACTTAAAACTGCTATCAAGGTAAGGTTGAGAAAGACAGACTCTTGTCATGGCAAGATTGAAGACAGCAACAAGACACAGAGTAGTTCTACTACATCAACAAGGTCTTTCCCAGTCAAATATTTTAAAGCTGATTGGGGTTTCAAGATTTGCTGTTCAAGCTCTTTAGACGAAGCTTTTATTTTTGAATCAAAAGTTGTCAAGTAGTGTCATAAGGTCACAAAGGGCCAACGCCATGGGCACCGAGGTAAACTGATCTATAGTCCAGAGATGTCTGGAGGGAAGAGGTCTTCGTGGAAGAGCTGAAAGGCCATACCCCTGTTGTGGGAACATGTACAAGCAACTCAAGTATGGATGAAATCATAGGAACTATTGCGTATAAAAATAGCAAAAGGTTTGGATGAGTCAATCCCACTTAAAAAATAATGTAAATTGTAAAATTTAGGGATGGGCGATAAATCGACTTATCATACTTTTCGCCATATAAGACGCACCAGTATATAAGACGCACCTAATTTTAAATGAGGAAGATCTAGAAAAAAAAGATTCTGAACCAAATACTGTAGTAAAATATTTTATATCAGCTGTGTAAAAGTTAACAGCAGTTTAAGAACAATTATATGCCAAACATGTAACATGAACAGTCAGTTAACAGTAAAATTAACAAAAAAGGCTGTAATGTTTCATACCTGCTCCTTACGATACGAGCAGAGATGGGCGATGACGTCAGCGCGCACCGATGGCTCCGGAGTGTGATGGGAATTTTCCTATATAATACTACCATCTAGTGGTCATTTAGAGAAATGTAATTTGAGAAACTTTTAAGAGACACGTCATACTTCAGTCCCGCCCTTCTTCCGGCGCTTGTCTTACTTTGAGAGGCTCAAGGTTCTTTTCCAATGCGGATAACACGTGTGTAGGAAATGCGTTGAGACTGTTAAATCTTTACAATAAATAGCTGCATTTGCTGTGTTCTCTCTCAAACGGTCTCCAGTGTTTATTATCAATTGAGAAGGTATATTTTTACCATAACAGGAGCTAGGCTGAAGCCGTGGCCTCTCTTACACCTCTCCTACGGCCGTGACCGCCCTCCGCTTCGCGGCGCTCTGCATTCGCCGTATTAGATGCACCAACTTTTCCCCCTCAGTTTTACGGAAGAAAAAGTGCGTCTTATACGGCGAAAAATACTGTAATCGATTAAGTCGACTCTGTAGTGTACATTGATGTGCTTGAATAAAAATCGATTTTATCTTTGATGTAATATGCAGATGCTGCCCTGTTCCCGTAGAATGTGAGCTCGCCTTCTGAGCTTCCATGGAATACGCGTGGCATACCTTCTGCCCCTTGCGTTTAATGATTTAATAATATTACAGAGATACTATTATTATTCATATTATTATTAAAGTTATAGCTTGTTTTAAATATTTGAAAAAAATCTAAAAATATAAATCATTAATCGAATTCATGTGAAGAAATTGTTTATTTTTTTTACCATACCGCCCAGCCCGATACAAATGTTAAGTAATTAACACATACAATTTAAACTTCTATTTAAGGACATATTTTAAATTTGCAGATGTGAATTTGCTATTTGATGTGAAATTTCATTGATTTTTTTATGTTTTAGTGGACAAAAAAATACTTCTGAGTAGCATCAGTTTCACAGATTCATAATCAAAAGTTTCATCATTGACCTTTACAATTTTTAAATAGATAAAAAAATAGGACAAAATCACCAAGAACTAGCAAACAATCATCAAAAAAAACCTTTTGGCCCAAAAAACGCTTTAATTTGTAGACACTCTGGTCTGCACCAGTTTTTAACTCATTAGTGCAGCGCACTGCAGGATTCATCGTTGTTAACAATGTAACCGTATTGGCTTCTGATCTCCACTGGCACATGAAGGAAGAAAGAGAGAAGTGTAGGAAGAAAAGATGAATGTGCGACACCTTTCACTGAAGGCCTACACGTGTCCGATCACACACGAACAAGGCAGCTACACACAGAGAGCTGGTTAGCGCAGTGTTTTATAGCCCATCACACAGGAACACCACTCCTCTGATTTAAAGAGACGTGATCCTGCATTAAATCACGCTCTCCTCCAGCGCAATCCCAGCATGCACCCCTGAGCAAGCTTCATTCTGCGCTAATCAATCCAGCTAACGGCGCCATAAACATACAATGAGATTCAAACGCCAACCATAGGGTGAAATGGAATTCAATAGCCATTAGTTTACAACCTTTTCCAGAATATCACAGCAGAAGAACAGAGACTTATAAAGGCTTATCGAGGTGAGATCATTTACATTTTCTGCCTGAACTCACCAATTTTTCACCTAATGTCATTCATCCCTGATTCGGGTTGATTCTCAGAACAAGATTGAATGTGTTACATCAACTAGAAGAAACCCTTTCAACTAGTCTCCCAATTACCCAAAATTAAATAACGGTTTAGATTTAATTTTGATTTAATTTAAAACAAAATAATAATTAGACCAAAAATGTTTAATTTTTATATAATTACAACTCTATTATTTAAAACCAAATAATGCTAATATGTTTAATTTCAATTTACTTTACAAAAAAATAACAATTAGACAGACATTTTATATTTTTATTATTATTATAGCTCAATAATTTATTATATTACTTATTTATTATTTTAACTCAATAATTAATAAAAAAATTACTTGTTTGTTGTGTGTAATAATCATTAATTTTACAAATAACAACAAGACAGAAAACCTGACATTTAATATTATTACAGCGTTATTATTATTATTAATAATAGCATTATTCTTATTAAAGTTTGTTTTGAACATTTTCTTGGTCATCTGTAGATTGATTTAAAGTCATTTTTTATTGTGGATTTTTGAGACCATATCCCGTAGTCTATAATAAACAAAATAAATAAAATGTCATACTGTGCCTTTACTTGTGAATGAAAAGGCATTCATTTGATAACTACTGTAGATATTTGCATATGCATAAACATTTTTTTTAAATGGTGAATTAGTAAAATATCCCCCCAAAAAATTTATTACGACCACTGCTGCTGCGTGTTGGAGGTCATTGCTGTTTTCATTCACTCATTTTCCAACTCGCTTATTTCCTTTTCGGGGTCACGGGGGTCTGCTGGTACCAATCTCCAGTGCACATTGGGCGAGAGGCGGGGGTACACCCTGGACAGGTCGCCAGTCCATCGCAGGGCAACATCCACTCACACATTCACACCTAAAGGGGAATTTAGATTATTCAATAAACCTAACCGCATGTTTTGGTATTGTGGAGGAAACCGGAGTACCCGGAGGAAACACACACAAGCACAAGGAGAACATGCAAACTCCTTCCAGGAAGGTAACTGGCAAGCCTCGAACCGGCATCCTTTAAACTGGAAAGCCACAGTGCTACCCACTAAGCCAACATGCCGCCTGTCATTGCTTTCTTAAAGCTCCAAAATCAGTCAGTGATATCAATTTGTGGCTCACAGCAGTCATCACTGTAGTCCGGTGGAGTCACATGATATCACTTTGCCCTTTAAAAAAAACCCTAGAAACAGATCAGACTTTGTTTTCTTCCCTCAGAAACCGTTTATTAAAATCAAGGTTGGACCACATGGACTGAGTCAATATTTCAAGACGGTTTTAAAACAACACGCAATGTGTTACAGCTCAGACTGAACTTCATTCTGAGTTAAAGCCTCACTGGATACACAACGACAACAACAGAGTTTCATTTTTGGGTGAACTATCCCAGTAGTAATCAAGTGTTTGTTCTTCCAAATGCCTGCGCCGGGTTCTTGCGGCTCGCTGATAAACACACCGGACACGGAGAATTATCAGCGCTCACTCGGCTCACAGCTTTAATGCAGAGGATGCCCGCAGGACTGATGGAGAATGTAATCAAATATAATCCTAAATAAGGCACTATCACGGGCATGAACGCGATTCGTCAGAGTTCAGGCGGCTTGATCACATTAACTCTAACGGCACAAACATCCTCGCCTTGATTTATATTCTCTAGTTTATAATCCATAGTTAATATTTCTGATGCTCAAGGTCAGTTTACTGCACCGAAAGCGACAATAAGAGGCACTTGTGATGGTTAAAATGGTTAGACTTTTTTGTTATTCAATTGCATATAACAGATTTTATCTCTTACTATAAAAGGAAACACTGCTCACAATATCTTCTTCTGTGTTCTGTAAGAAGAATATGAAATGATTGTTTCCGGGAGACCTGCTCCTTTAAATCTTGTGAAACGACTCTGTAATGACTGCACAAACAGAAACAAGCAGCCAGCATTTGACCTAAGACCTCCAGTAATGTAATGAAGTCATTCCTGTGCCCCTGCTGGCCCCAATTACCCCCCTCACCCCAATCTGTAATAAGTAGGAGAATGTGGGGCAGCAGAAGCAGGTCAGGAATGAAGCGAAAGGTCAGTGTGTCGAGCGCACAGGAAATGATCCATCTCATTAATTTTTTTCAACAATATTCTCCACCAGACTATTTTTAAAATATTATACATTTTGAGGTTGGCACATAATGGAAAGCTCAAGTAAAATGAACCCGTTTCAGTTTCAATGTCCAAATGTTCACTTTCAGATAATCGAATGTTGACTGGATTTTAATTATTGGGTAAGCTTTGCGTTTGAGAGTGAGGACTAAATGGATTGTTTAGTGGCCGGCAAAGATGTTAGTGCTTGGGTTTAAAAAATAATACCTTTATTTATTCATTTATTTTGCGAGTTGTGTCTGACCAGATGAAAGCATGGTGTGTTTCGCTGCTCAACTCATCCCGATCTTTATTTATCCGGCAGCAGCTGTGTTTGGCTGATAACATGCTGCATTTGAAATATTAATAACCGCGTATGAAGCATGGAGCGGTGTTAGCCACATGACACTGGGTCGCACTGATATTAGCCGAGATGACGAATGGAGCTGTTCAACCTCAGTGTGATGCTACTGCTCATCATTAGATTTACCACTGCTCTCGGAGAGGGGCTTCATATCATATGGTTAATATTTAAATATCTGTTCTTACGTCAACAACCTGTTCCTCCTGGAGGTTGGCGATAATATAATGATGTTACTAGATCTGCTTCTGACGTCAAAAGCTTTGAATTAGTTGTTTACTCTTTATGAAGCAAACGGTAAAATCAGTGGAACGAATATATATTAAGGTCCGATTTCATTTGCATCCCCTAGGGAAACGCCAGTACAGATGCATCTTTTTTCTTTTTGCCAGATGATTTGTCAAATGCTAAACAAAACTCTCTAAAACCAAACTTAGTTTATTTGCTATTTAAGATCCATTTCACCAAATGGTTGCCTTTGCTTGTTGTAACTTTTTTTTACTTGATTCCAATAGCTTACATAGTTAAGTATTCCAAACGAGTATTAATCTGACTTATTTAAATGTTTTATTAGATTTATAATCAAAAGATTGGTGCTGTTTTTTCTTGTCACTAACCCAGTTGCCATTCTTTATAAAAGTAACAGGACTGAGTTTTAGGGAAAGAATGACCAAGAACGTGCTACATAGACACATTTTGCACATTAGTATAGAACCGGGAAATTCTGTAAATTCAGTTATTTACCAAATATGAGCATTTTTAGACTCAACCGATTAATCTCAAGAATAGTTAGAGTAATAGGGTAGTATTTTCTAAATGACACCCCAAGATATCATCACAAAATCATCAAATACGTTTACAGCCATTTAGAAAATGCAATCATTTAGAAAATACTACCCCATTACTCTAACTATTCTTGAGATTAATCAGTTGAGTGTAAAAATGCACATATTTGGTAAATAACTGAATAACTGAAAATATGAAAATAAGAAAGTGAGCGAACCTATCTTTGCTTTTCCTATGGCCTTATAAATATCCAAGTTATACAACTTGACATCCTACATGATCTGACTTGAGTCACTATATCTTTTTAGACTGTTCCCACTAAATGAATTCTGGGAAATCGCTGAGAATCTTGGGAAACATCCTGTAGGTATGTACAAACTGCGAAAACTGTACTGCACAAACTGTAACAAACGTATATGGTATGTTCATATAGGTCTTCTTTCGACTCGTGAATTTTTCCCCCCTCACCTGCATCTTTCATCCAAGCCCCCTTTCCTTTTAACACCCTCCTGTCCTGATGTAATTATTGCAAACTGGTCTGTGGGAAAAATAAATAATAACCAAATACATAAATTCACTGCTTTCATCCAGAGGAGGAAACACCAGACCAGGTGTTCACACCCCTGGTGTAAACAAAAGTGTCCCATAAGGACTAGAACACAGCCTTCACTATATGTACTCCGAAGAGTATTTCGAACTGCTTCCTATATTTTCACAAGATTTTGCACTTTGTTCTCAGCAGAATTTTAAAGCAGAATTTGAGAGTTTGAGCTTTGATAAAAAGAAAGAACACTGGAAAATGTTGGATATAAAAAGAATTGTTTGCATGAAGTGGGCGTTATCCCACTTTTTAAACATTTTAAACATTATTTTTATATTCAGCCCTCTGAAAAAAAAGCACAGTGTGCCAGACATGTGCAAACAGTTGGGGAGGGCTATACCGGTTCCATTCCTGAGCATGGCTTTTATAAAACAACGCATTATTATTTATTTTTACATTTACACAAACACATGTAATACTTTTGTTTTGTTTTTTTGCGTGGGTAGAAAGTGCACATCACATGGTCTTCATGTAAACTTTGTGATGACATAAGGTTCCCCAATAACAATATGTATAAAGATGGTTGCCAGCTCGACCAACGAGTCCCACAAATGTAAGGAATTTTAAAAAAATATATACAATTACAAAAACCATGAGGAGTGATTCATTTGCTGATCACTCAGAATCATTTATTAACTTTGTAGGGGTGGGCGATTCATAGGGGTATATTTTCAGCCACTCCCCTTAGCCCTCTGTTTCATGGGGCAGTGGGAGAACTCAGCCAAAATCCTTTAAAGCACTAGTCCAAATCAAAACAGTACTTGAGGTGTGAAACTGGCAAAGTAAAAGATCTTGGAGTATGCTCCGAACAACGCTCATGAGATGTAGATTGTGAGGAATGCTGCCGGAATCAGCTGTCTCTCTGTCTTGTAGTGGGTGTGTGTGCGTGGCCGTAAACGAGGCTCTTGGTCACACACTAATAAACTTTTCCATTAGAGGCAGCGTCCGTGAATCGCTCTTAAATCTGATGCCTAACTGAGCCCAGCCGAGCATGCACGTGAGCGAGTGTCAAGATGAGGATTAATAGCGCGGACGAGGCTAATTTCACCTGGGCGAGCGAACGAAATGACCTGAGGAGCAGAAAACAGCCGAGTGTTTGCTCTGATTAATGCGAACACAGCAGGAGCCGCCAGAGATGCCGGATTGAGAGAGAGCGAGTGAGAGTCTGTGAGAAGACTCATACAGTTAGTGAGTCTGTGAATCCATTTTATTAATATTTGATTCCTGGTGTTCTGTTTCTGATAGATGCAGGTTCAATTCCGAGCTTCTGTCTCTCTGATACATTATTACAGTCTGTGTGTTCAGGGTCATCACTGTGATAAACGCTGGTCTGTCATTGGCTGGACAGGCTCCTGACGCCACCGTTTAACACTGACATTGAGAATTAAACACCATAGAGAGAGGTTTTAGTGTCCCTGACACATAGTTAGAATTTTAAACCTATTTCATGCCACGGAGACACTGAGGCTACATTCACTTCCTGTCATGTTTATGGCAATGCTATGGAGGTCAATGGCTGATTCGGTAACAATTTATGATTGCACATTGATTTTACAACCATTTGAACCCGGGATGGTTTTATCTGAATATTTATTTTACTTTAACATGCAATCAGGCAAATTTTTAGAAAGACTTGAATAAAACTGTGCTTTTTGTTCTATCCAATGCTACACTCATTCTCTGGGTTTATGCAAGTTACAGAGTTTAAGATCATTTTGAGACCCACATAATACTTTTGTTTATCTATCAATCTGCCATAAATGAACTATAAACTCATTTAATTATTAAATGAGTTTAAGTATTAAACATTTAAAACTGTAAACAATACATGTAGCTTGAATAATTGTGAACAGATGGAAAGAACATAACAAAATGACAAAATTTTCTCGTCTAACATTCTCAAATTAAAATGTCGTATATAAAGGAATAGAACAAAACATCTGAAATATTTCCTGAAACTTCTTTAGTTATTAACACTTGAAAAGAACTTTTCATTTGTACAACATATAAACATGTCAAACATAAGTCTATATTGTGAATCGGTATAGTTTTTAGTCAAAATTTTCCTTTAATGATAGCTTTTTTTGTGATTTACAATAATTCAGACCTGTGTGTGAAACACAAAATGATGGATTTCATAATTTTGCAACTTTTAAAAATGCTGTGTTTTATAAAGAGGTACGTGTCATTAGAGAATTCACTATGAAACGAGACGGTTATATGGGTAACAATGGCAAATTTTTTTCATGCAAAACTAGACTTTAGTGATTTCAATAAGATGTTCATTTTAATTACATTGATTTGTATTTGTTACATAAAATGATTGTTTTCATAATTTACAAAAAAAATGTAATAAAAATAATTTTACTTGTGGTGGTATGGCAGCCGTCTTTGTCAAAAAAGCAAATGTGGAACATTGCGCGGTGCATGCTGGTAAATATGTCTCAAAATTAAAAGAGACAGAAAAATAATTTAAGACCAGCTAATTTAATTAAATTAAAGATTTTTTAATGTACAAAAAAAAAGTTATTCTCATCAGTTAGTTCACATTTTAGTTCTATTTGAGGTCATTAATATATTTAATGTGGGAGTTTCACTTCCTTTTCTGATTGCATTCCTCTGTCCTCTAGAGTCACAACCCTGCCTTCCCCATGTAAGGTAATGGAGTACAAACCAAAGTTTACAAAGGCATTGTATTATAATTTGTAATATAGCCACGCCCCTTTATTGACTCAAAAGGCTCAAAAGTTACGAACAAAGAACCGTTCATTCACGACCCCTCCCCTTCCCTCCCTGCCTCCCATTCACTTTCTCGCTCTCACTGTGTGTACGCTGATAGATCTGTGTAGCAAAAAGTTTTAAATCAGAAGAAAGGGCCTGAAGTCTTACTTTTTAAAGTCGTAAACTGAATTTAAACTAGTATATTTGGCCATGAGAAATTTTCAAATGGGTTAACAGCGCACATTTCCCTCTACACACCAATTACGTGACACAAACCCTCTCTTTTCTCCACATTTTTGTAGAACAGCTCCCAACTGTATAAACCGCTCAACATCCATGATTTTTCTGATGTGTTCTGATCTCTTCTCTTTCCTTGTCTTCATCTGTTCTGTTTCCCCAGTGCACAGTGCATTTGTTGTACTGTAAACACCACCTTCAGGCAGGGAGCGTCATAGCATCAATATTTCCTCGACCCAGATCAAGAACACCCTGCTGAGAAGCCATCCGAATATTTGTGTGAATCTCCATTCAGTGGCCTTTATACTACAAAACCCAAACGCTCCACTGGTGCCTAGTGCCTAGTGGCACTGTGGATAAAACGAGCAGAACCACTCCTGAGTGGGGAGAAGAGATCCGCACAATCCCCAATCACTGGGAGTGAGTGGAGGGAGGTTGACGCGACTCAACCCAACCCGATTTAACTGATGACAGGTCTGTTGAGTTACTAGGCCCAGCTGGACGCACCTACAATAGAGGTTGCATCGGTCATCCATGTCGCCACCACAGAGACAGGCCTTTCAGCCAGCCTCCAGAGCATTGGGAATTCATAACTCAGGCCCGAAATACAAAGAGTCGCCGGAGCATAGGGAAGGGCAACAACACTGCAAGGATGTGGAACCCTCACATTTTCTACAAGATTTTTGTACTCATCTTTTAAAGACTAGAACTATGAGTGTAGCCACCACTGTTTCTTTCAATCCTGGCCATTTAATGCTGTGATTACAGTTGGGGTTATAACTGTGCATCCGTGTGTCCATGTCTTTCTTGCCACCCATGGAAATATCTTTTAGTTAAAATCTTTGTCTTCGGGAAAAGTGGGTACCGCCCCATTTTGTACACAAACAAAACTCGCTGTCATGAATCTAGTCTGTGATCTCAACTTCACAGTTATAAATTATCTGGGTGCATGTAAAAATACCAGTGTAACGTTTCAGTGTATGAATTGCATCATGGAACAGACCAATCCTGAGTTTACCATTAGTTATCGACTAACCTGAGGGAAGCGAGGGATCAGCAGGAGGTTTCTGCCTCGTATCCATCTGCTCCCAGTCAAAATCATCCTCCTTCCCCTGAGTGAAGCCACAGTCAGTGAAGGATTTGTCCAGGAGACACTCATCTAGAAAAGAAAGGAGAGACGGTTACACATCTACATTCATCATTAGCAAGCCTAACGGTGAGGATTAAGGGTAGGGAAATGCTAAACAAATCGTAATTTCTGTGTGAACAATGCCTTTAATGCAAGTGAAGGGTGTTTGAGCAATCGAAACCATTGAGCAATCTGTATCAACATCCTGAAAGACAAAAAATGTTGCATCTTGTTGAGATGTTTTCTATGCAAATAAATGTTTTTCTAAAGCATTGTGCCATGCAGAAGCCCAGCGGTGCAGCATCCCTCTCAAAATAAACAATGGTTGAAATGGAATTAAGAGTTTATCTATTTTAGGAGCTTTGAAGAAATTCTGTCATTATCTGCTCTTTCATTTTGACATTTGCGGCTCCTGTTGTCAAAAGCAGACATCAGGTTTACATGATCAGCTACATCTGATGAACAAATAACTAGCACGTCCTGTCGAGGAGTGTGGGTTTGTTTTGATTGGCTTGATCTGGGAGTGTGTCGCTGTCGAGACTGACGTTTGTGTTGCAGCATCGCTTCAGATTTGATGTAGAAGTGTGGGTTTCTGTCTGTGCATCAAGAGTTCAATACATCTGAATTTAAAGAAGTGTTTAAAAACATCCATAAAGCTGAAAATATTTATTAATAATCTAACATGATTAAAAATGTGTATTTGTGAAACACATCAACCCCACTCGAGTATTTCCCTATCGTTCAATAAACGGGCTCACCCCCGGTTGAAGACTTTAATTAGAACCATTAGTTAAATAAAACTATTCATGCAAAAATTTTGCATGCATATAGTTGGTCTACATGCTTTATCAACCATGACTCAGGCCCTGTCCACATGTAGCCAGTTATTTTGAAAGAGGGTATTTTCTGCACAGTTAATCCTCTATTTTTCAGGCTGGCCAAGGTGTTAGTGGACAAAAATGCTAAATACTGAATTCAAAAACACCATAAATTGAGTGCCACCTGTTGGTTTGGAGTCATTACAGCATTTCAGAGGTGTTAGAGTGTCCGTGCAGATGCGTTTTTTTAAATGGTGGGTGTCCAATTGTCCAAGTGGGTACATGTGGACATGGCCTCAAAGCATAGAAGCCCACTCACCCCCTCCCCCCTTCTCTCTCTCAATAGATCCTTTTACAGCCCATGTGATCAAATTGTACCATATACAGTTTGGATACAGAAATGGTGGTTTTTCTTAGTTGTTTGGACCCGGTGGTAAGGTCATAAAGCCATTTCTCAGTATCCAAATTTCTGGTTGTGTCATTTACTGTTGTACTAACCAATATTTTTTAGACGTTTTAGAGAATTCTGACAGAAACATGGTAGTTTCAGAAGAACTGGAGGCTTCTGTTGCTTCAGGCAAACAACCGTTTGATAAGAACAAGGACAAAATGAAAAAAAAATGGTTGTGTCTACAGCATCCACTTTATCTCAGGTAAGTTTGTCTGCTTTAATTTAACTTAGACATTAATAATGAAATAAGTCAGAAGCACAGTCTAATCAAAACAAATAAAAGCGGGGTAAGGGAAATGGGGGAGAGAAAAATAGTTCAGAGATGAGACCCTTTATCCAACAGCCCTTTTGAAAAAGCTTGTTACTTCCTGGTTGTGATGTATTTCCTGTTTTGTCTCAGAAATAAACCAGAAAATAGGATTATAAATATTTTCTATAACACGCATTAAACGCAAAGATAAATAACCAAACATGTCAAATAAAACTCTGGTGAAAATGCATTTAAAATTCAAATAATTAACAATATGATAGAAACAAAAATAGATACTTTTGTTAATGGACTGTTGTATTTCAGAGAAACAATGTATTTAAATACAAAACAGTGAGACATGAATGCATAAAATTGCAGTTAAATTTCAATATAAAGGAAAAATTGTGAAACCCTGCCTAACCTTCAATAAAGTTTTTAGTTTATTATAAGCACAAATAATTAATAAATAGGGGCATTTCCTGAACATACGAACACTGGCAGAGCTCCAGGTAAACTACAAACACTTTTCCATCAAGCGAACTCAAGAGTTCAAATCCCCCGGATGATCAAATGAACAGCTTGAACACGTTTCTAAAATAGAAAAATCAAAAACAAACTGCTTCTTATTCAGATAGCTGGAGGCCAAGGAAAGAAAAACAAGTTTATTGACACAAAAACCCTGTAGTTCCACCTGGGTTGCATCGAGAGCTTGACAAGCAGTCACATTATTTATTTTACATGAGCACGAGTCAACCCACCAAAGAAGTGAAGATGTGAAAAGCACTTCTTCTTTAAACCTAGCTTGTTATTATTGCTAACAAAGAAGTAATGAGCATTAACGCTGAGCTCTTGGTGCATTGTGGGAGCTTTCTATCTCTAGAAGAATTCAGTGATTTTAAAATAAATGACTCTCTGATCTGAGACCTAAACTGGTGAGCAAGGGAGAAGACTGAGATGCACCCCTTGACTCCAGTGGGCTGGTCTTTGATGGACGCTTGCATTTCCTCAGGCTGGAAGGTGTTTTGAGGTTTTCTCCACCAGAGACAGAGGAAGGTTATGAGAAGCACTTTTTTATTCTTCCTCCATGTTGAAGACCTGATCGGCCTCTAAACAGCTGCCTGCGGCTAATCGAATGAGACCAGGCTAGAAATAAATCATCTCGAGACGTCTGCCGTCGTTGTGAAGTGAATCAGTCCACAGTGAAATAAACATCCATCATGCTTTGCGCCGAGCGGCCGGAGAAACTGATGCTTCCTGGGGTGTGTGCTGCTGGAGTGCACAGTAAAACAGCTTTGTGGACTGACAATGGGAAACTAAACAATAGGTTTAACAAATTAAAAATCTTAATACAGTTTTCTTGAGTATATCAAATTGTTTTGTATAATCACTAATTAGTTTATGCAAATCTTGCGCTGATGGGGAGTTCATGCTGATTAATGAAGTGTTCCTCTCATTGCAGGATAACGAATGCACTGTGGAAACGCTGTGTTTCTGTCGATGGGTCGAAGCTAATGTGGTCCAGCGGTGCTCTCCTGACAGTTAACAGTAATTGCTAATAGATACTCTACAGCTCTGCTAATTTAGATGTTAGACAATCACGCCGCCTGCATTGATTCGCTCATTTGTGAATATAGAGTGAACTAAATGAACAGGGCAGAGCCCTCAGATTGAATGGTTCTGCAGAGATCTGCTTCAACATTCAGGAGCTGAGAAAATTACTGCTAGGGTCCTGCTGCTCAATGTTTGGGAAGTTTAGAAACTGCCATGCATCGGTTACTTTATTTCAAAGAAAACAATTAATTGTTTTGAATCATATTTTTTGTTTGAATAATACTTTTTTAATAATAATAATAATAATAATAATATTTAATAACTAATAATATTTTTGTAGAGTTTTGGCATCAGAACTGATATATTTTCTTAAAAAGTAATTTATGATTATGACTACACACAGATCCTCTACACAAGAGCAGTATGCACAGCACAGCACAGACAGAAACCGCGAGCCCTGTGATTGGTCAATTTTGTGGCAGAACATTAGTGAAGCAGTCATATTGTAAAACTACATATAAATAACCCTAACACTAAGTCTAACGTCGCGCTGCTATCTCCTAATGCGGAAAGTAGTGCTGGGCGATATGGAAAAATCATATATCACGATATGGATTATTTTATATTACGATAACGATATATATCACGATATACCACAATAAAGTACGTTTTCAGTTATTCTCTGAAAAGTTTGACAAAAATATCATATTTATTTTGAAGTGACATTTAACTGAACTGTCACAAATGAGAAAAACTACATTTTAGTGCAGCAATGTAAACGTATCAAATGACAACAGATGTGGTGGAGGTAGAGCTACAGTAGCCTTCACATTTTTTTAACCACATCATAGTTATTTAAATAGTATTATCAAAATAAACTATTTAAAAAAATTAAATAATGGACCACACTGCAAGCATCCTTCTCTACTTGGGCCCGGCATGCGTTATATAAGCGAGGCAACTCAACATTACTGAAGTGCTTACGACTGGGCATAACGTACCTCGGGTCAAGCACTTTGACGAGGTCTCGGAAGCTACCCTTCTCAGCTGCATACACGGGGATCATGCCTTTACAACAGTAATGCAAGATGGCACATGTGATTTCTTTATGGCGCTGGGACGTTTTTTCATACGGTGTGCATTTTATGAAAGACTCTTTAATTTTAGGCTGGCTATATTTTTTCTCGCCACTTGCCCGGGCTGTTTCACAACTTTCTTTACATCGCATTTCTTTGATTCTCCAGTATTCTTTTTCATGAACCTTCTTCAAGTGGTAAAAGAGGTTTGTTGTGTTGGCGTCGGGCGCGGAAACAGTTTTGTGGCAGAGTTTGCAGATGACTGTCTTCTGCTCTGTGTCGGAGCTCTTGAAACCAAAATGCAACCAAATCACTGATGTACCCCCACGTTACGGTAAAAGAACTTCTTGGGCTGCTGCCTGCGTAGCAGTTTCAATTTGTTGCGACTCCGGGCATTCATCTTCAACCTCTTGCGTCTCCATCTTTAAGCACTCACGAGTTAACTAGCGTAAAGCATGTCGCAACAACGTAAAGCGTCACGTCGCAAAATCACAAGACGGAGTTTCTTTGCGAAAAAGTTCCTTTTTATTCTTGATTATCACTTAGATAAAGGGTAGAGTATGCATTGCATAGCCACAAGACATTATCATACATTTGTCATATCCTATTTAATGCAATATTTTCTTTAGTTATTGATAAAATTAGGTTAGAAACGATAGAAGAGAAATGGGACGATAGACACTTTTCTATCGTCCCCACGATATATATCGTCATATCGCCCAGCCCTGTGAAAAAAGTGGCTGATGCACTTTAAATCAGTTCTATATCGAGCGAAACATTATGTATAGATTACTAATAATGTGCTATAACAAATGTTAGAGTCATAAAAGAAGAAACGTTTATAACGTGGAAAGTGCTGTTCTGTAACAAAACTTAGAGAAACCCAGTGTTGCGTTCTCAAAAGCGCTCTCTCCATCTGTCTGAGCTCGTGCTTGAAACCGTGTTTATGTCAGTAATTCGCGAAATATCTCGAGAAAATGTTGTAATGTTTTCTGCCATCCGTTCCTCCTCCTCCGACACATCGCTTCACTCAAGGTAAGGTTTCACATTTGTGTACATATTACGTATTTTGCATGTGTTTTATTCTGTTTTATTAACATTTATTACAATAACAATGTGTAGATTTAAGGATTGAAGAAAGGTCACTTGATATTTCTCTGGTTTTCCATTTTTTTCATCTACTTATTCTGTTGTTTCTGAGAGCCGTTGCACGGATTAGGCGTTTTACATGTAAAACTTGCTTCTAGATACGAAATGTTCGAGATCCGAACGTCACCCTGGAACGGATTAATTTCGTATCTCGGGGTACCACTCACTGTATATTACTTCTTTGGCTGCATTTTTTATTACATAAAGATAAGCATAAAGAATGTTATGCTTATTATAATTATTATTAAACAGCAGTGGAAGATGATTAGATTACAAAGAATGTGAACTGTGAAATCACGTATCACTGGTTCAACGTATCACTGGTTAACAAGCTTTGTACCCGAATCTGGGACAGGAACTAAACATTTAACCAATGAAATAAAACCTATAATTGTCCTTGAATAACTTTTTTTTCAAAACTGGACTCTACATCATGACCTTTGATTTATTTCAGTGAGATCTGACAGTATTTGAGCAGGAATCTGATTCTCTCTGGAGCATTGAGCAGAAGCACATGAGAGAGTTGAACATGTGTCGTGGCTTTAGTTACGGGGCCCTGACCAAACAGAGGGGTGGATTATTCAAACTCTTGTTTTTGGACCTTCACTTGTCTCCCTTACACTTACACTTTTTAAACCTTTAAGAGAGGAACCGGACACTTTCTCTGTTTCCAGCTAGTAAAATACAACACAGTACAAGTTGTACAGGTTTAGGGGAAAAAAATAATGAGAAGAAATCAAGAGTTTTATTTTTTGAGGTAAACTGTTGCTGTATGCTCCAATGTCAGATTTGAAGGTTTCTCTATGCACCGCCTGAGCCATTTCAGACTGATTTAATGAGCTTATGGCTCGTTTCTAGGGCCGTTTGTCCCTCCTAAAGCCTGGATTCAGTGCTGACGCTCATCACTGTGAGGCATTGGGGAAAATGTCTTCCCTTTTCTGCTTGTTTGAGTTATAGCTTCATTTATAGGGCCAGAGCAGAAGGCTTTACTGCTAAACGAAGGTTTTACTGCTGTACATGCATCAATTCTAACACTGATCTGATTGTCTCCAGGGGGCATCGATGCTTCTTCTCTTCTCTTGATCTGTTTCTTGTCTAAATCGATCGCTGAAGTGGTGGAAAAAATGAGCAAAAGACATGTTTGTAGAGTCAGCGAGTCCAGTGGTCGCAGTAGCAGAAGCGCTTTATAATGCACTCTTGTCTCGAGTTCAAATATTAATAGTGACGGAAAGAAAGAGGAGCGAGACTCAGTGCTGCTTCAGGTGTTTCTTCAGAGGTTTCTAATTGAATAAAAATGGTTTTATCCATGGATTTGTGGAAGGTCTATGTTCTTTTTTTTGGATTGAGGAACATTGACTTGATTTCTGAGATGCAAAGATTAGATTTTTCACTCAGGTTCTCAAACAGATTTACATTTAATGATTTTTTTAAGGTTTACAGACAGTCTGGAAGGGTGTAGTTAGAACAGCAAAAAATGATGGTACAACTGTTAAACAAACTGGTCTAAAACTGGTTTTATGCCCATAACCTCTGTTAAACCTGAGGTTAACCTGAAGTCTGAGGCATTTCAAAGCATTTTTTACTACTTTACATTACATTACACAATAATTCCACAACAATCCTGAAATTGTACGGAAAAAAAATTCTGAGTAGTAAATTCATTTTGTATTTCAAAAAGTGTCTACAAACAGTTTTTAATTCATTTAGAACAAAAATAAAAAGTATTTAGATAAACTAAAAATTCAAAACTCCCCAAAAAAGCAAAGACAAGGTCAAAACAATGTTAAAATTGTATAAAAACAAAACAAAACAGGCAAAACTTTTCCAAACACTTTTTTATTGTGATTTTTTGTGCCAAAACTTTGAGAAACATAAGCCATCTCACAGGTCTTGTACTACTTAGGCTTTTACTTCTTTTCACCGCTAGATGGCACTAATGGCAAAAAAAATCGGTCTTTAAAAGAAACTGAAAGACGATTCCACATTTTACCTTGCAAATGATGTGTAATTAGTACTGTAATGTTCGTTTAACACGCATAAAAATAAAAATAATAATCTTTTTGAAACCTAAACATATTTGAAATCAAAATTTAACAATAGCTTGACTAAACTTAATTCAAAACAGACGTTGTGATTGACAGATATCGGTGCAGGGACTTCTGAGGGTTAATGGAACACACCACTACAACTTAAACTGTTAGACCAGAAGTTTTGGTAAATAGGGTCGTTTACACCCAGAGAGTGTGACCCATTAACAAAACCAGAGTGTATCTGGAAATGTACTTTCTTCAGTTGGGCAGTCATGGCCTAGTGGATAACATTATTGACTGGAGATCAAAAGGTCGCCTTGTTCGATCCCCAACTCCACTGAAAGTCAAAGGTGGGATGAGAGTTGAAACTCTGTCCCACCTGTGACAACCATTACTGTAGTGGTCTTGAGAAAGTCACCAGTTTCCCTCGGTGCCACAGCTATGAGTGTGTGTTCACTGCTCTGTGTGTGTACACTTGTATAAATGAAATGCACATATTCCTCATATGGGTAACTCCATACTTTGTCCTAATGTCGTATTTACTTTTTCACAGCACTTTCAAAGTCTACAAAGGTGAAAACATTCTAGCCTGCAGAGAATGCCGAGACTTACATTGCCGGAAAAGCAACAATAAACTAATACGAAACAATATTATTGTTTATAAATAAAGCGTACTACTAGGAGCAATTATTTATACAGTGAAACATGCTAGATGAGCAAGTCTCCAATTAAACATACAATGGAAACCATCATTGTTTATTTTGTGAACTTTCTCTAGGAATAAGTGCAATTTCAATTACTAAAATCTCTCAAAATGATAAATATAATATTAATTTTGTTTAAAAATGATAATGACACTGAGCAATTTTACTTGCCATGCGCCAGGACATAATAATTTTTTAACAACAAAGATTAAAACAAACCAAGAACATCTTGCAAACAAGGTAGTTGTCTCAGAAATGAAAAATTCCATCTCTCATTTTTTAAAAGGTTAAAAACTAGCATATGAAACTAAAACTAAAAAAATAATGGTCATGTATGTGTTTGTTCTTAATTTGTTTTCAAAGAAAACCCAAAAAACCTAATTATATAAGTCAGAGCTGTGGTAATGATTGAATTAACACATTGATGAAAACCAAGCTGGTGGAAGCCTACTAGTAAATGCGACCTGCGGCAAAAACTGCATTTTTTAATCAAATTTTGAAACATGTTGACACATTTACAGCTTTTTTCTGATATTGTTTGATCAAAGCCAGTGTTTATTACATAATGTTTTGCTATTGACTGAGATATTTCAGATATTTTAAAAAGAAATGATATTCATTCGTTGTTTATTTCTAATTGTTACAGAATCATGGCGCAGTATCACATGAAAACTGAACATCTAATCTAAAGATTCCATTGAGTCATCTCTCTTTCCCTCTCTCATAAACTTGAAGAGGTGAGTAGTAAAATAAATGAATAAATATAAATTTTCAACATCAATCAAACATTCATTGCATTCCTAAAAATGAGCTCAACCAACTCATTTGGGCCACTTTTTGTAAAGTTATCAGTTTCATTCAGGCATTTACTCATACATTTACACATAACGGTTTGAACACGTACAGAAGGGCACAGAAAAATATTCAAAGATTAGAGAGAATTCTCTTTTGAGTTGAAATAAGGGGTTTTATCAATTTTTACTGCAAAAAATTCTATAAAAAGAGATCTAGAGACATGAACATCTTTATACTTCTCAACATAAAGAAAAAACAAAATAACCTGAATAAACAAATGCAGATTTTATTCAATAATACTAAACTATGGCAGTTATTTTCTGTAACTTTATTGTTTTACATTTCGAATACATTACAACAGGACACTTATATTAACAAAAACACTTCTGCATGAAAACCTGGTTTAAGGTGTGTTGCTTGTCCTTTGTGTGTTCTGAAGCGTCTGACCGTTTTCTCCTCTGAAGTGATTTCATCAGTACCATCTGCTTTCACATGATGTGTTTAATAAACTTCTGTTCAAGCTCTGCCGATCAGAGTTGAATCTTTGGGATGACTGTGATGAGATTTATGGGAATGAAGCTGTTTTCTGAGAATTACGAAACAGGTTGAAGAGCTGGTGTGACTCAGGGGGTAGTAATGTTTTCATCAGATGAACTCTACAGAGATGGAACACTGGCAAACGTCTTTTACTCTTTGAACTAATGAAAATTATTTGGTTGACACTAAATATATCACCCATAACAAATGAAATTATGTATGGAAAATCAACAGGTTATAAAGAGCAGGGAGAGAGAGGGAGAGAGAGAGAGAGAGAGAGAGAGAGATGCTTTTCAAAAGATTCCTGAAATATTGAATGATGGTAACAATAGCGTTACAAATTAACAGCTGTATTAATTCCAATAACAATTAATCAAGACAGTTATTCCATTACAGGGCAAATAACTAAAGCAAAGCTCAAATTCTCTACATGTGCCAGGGTCGATAATGTGCTGCCTGCCATTCTGTGTTCTGAAGTTCTGAACTGCCAGCAGGTGTGGTGACCCATAATAACCTTTAAATAAGGGATCGATGTTCTTTTGTATGATACTACAGTGCTTGAACTGCAGACATACACTCTTGTACATTACATTATGGCACTGACGGAATGGTGTTCGTTATTGCAAGATTACACTCATTATACAGAATATTTTAATACACATGTTGGACATGTCCCCTAAACTTTTTTAAAAGAAAGTATATGTCCCCTTGAGTTTTGCTGGCCAAACTACACATTATGTTGTCAGAAAAGATGTGAGCTGCTTAAAAAAAAAAGAAAAACCTGCTTTGATTATTTATATTTTTTCAGGTGTTATTTGTGTGTTGAAAGGCAGCAGCACTTTAAATAAATGGTTACCAACAGTAATTGGTTATTAACTATAAATACTTTTGCTATGTTTTTTTTTTTAGATTAATAAGCCAAGATCAGGGGATCCTTCAAAAAGAGCTGAAGATTGAGGAGACCTGGGGTCAGAGATCACACATCGTAGCCATCACAAAAACGTAGCCATTCGATAGCTAAAAACGCAAAAATAAAACAAAACCCTACATTGGCAAGATAATTTGTGTAAAGAACTCACTTAGATTATTACAGCCACAGTGTTAACAGAGAGAGTCCTGTGCTTTTTTACTGTCTAAAAGTATTTCAACTTAAGAAAAAAACAACAAACAAAAAAAAAATCACTGATACAGCATAAGTTTTTAAAGAAACTGATATTATTATCCAAGGTTTTCATACCATCTTATACTGGCCCATGCCTACTGTGCAACCAAACCAAGAGTTTGTATCAGGGGTCTCAAAAACATTATTCAGCACTGCGAGTGTAGAAACACAGGCGTCTCTGTTCATGAACAAATAGTAAACATGCGCATGGAATCCAGAACATGTAAGCCACAACAGCAGAATAAACCGCAACATAGTCCTCCCTTCAGCTGCAATACTCAGCTAAACACAGCAGTGACCGAGAGTGGCGACAACGTAAAACTCTCGCTCAAACACAAAAAAAGTCTTGTTTCACTGTCCACTCGGACACCGGATGCAGAGCTTAGCTTACATGTTTGATTACAAGAAACCACTGCTGCAGTTACGTATGGATGAAACGCATAACCATAAAGAAATATACCCGTTATCACAATAACCAGGTAGGTGTGGACAGGGGCTGAATGCTGCCCCTGAATCCTAATGAACATAGCCGTAGATGCTTTATAACAAAACTTTGTAGGGTTTAGGAGAAAACTGATCCTGGAGAAAGTCCCGAAGAGAAGCAGCAGTCATTCAACAAGACAAAAAACATCCAAAATGGAACTTATATATAAGGTGGTTGGGAGAGGGGGTGTGTAATGTGTATGAAAAGAGCCTGCGTGAGCTACAACTATCCCTCTGACAGCAGAAACAGCAGGGTAGGAACCCAGTGGGGCTGGGGTAATGGTGTTTGAGAGCCAGCGTGCCATTCCCAGCAGTAAAGATCATTTCTTCACAGTGACTCAAAGATCATCATTAGAGCATTAGACAACTATTGTCAGAAACAGATAACTCAATCTGTCAAATGTGACTGCAAAGTAGAGATTTGGGCACAACAAGTATACCTTAATTTCTGTGAATTCTATTCTAAGCATGGGACATCCGTGTATACGACAGTAACTTAGCTTTCTGTAGCCGTGAATGTAGTGCAAAATACTAGTAAAATAAAGTTAGTGGAAATAACACAATTATGACTGAAAATCATCTATTATTATGGCTTATGTTTAAATGTAAATATGTGCATTGTTTTTGGGTGGATTGTCCCTTTACCCCTGGAGCAGATCATTAAAGCACTCATCTCTCTGTTCACAGCTGCTGCTTGGAGTCAAATGGTCGTCTGGGTGAGAATCTAATGAGTTCACAGTTTCAGAAGTGATGACACGGCTTTGAAGGAAACATGTGTTGCTGTTCCTGAAGCTTTTGTCCTGAACTCCAAGTAAACACATAACAGATTACTTTTTTAAAATGACAAAAAATTTAAGAACAATGATACTTGGAAAGACCCAATGAGCATACAGTACGAGAAGACAGGTAGCAGGCAATTGTTCATGGTTTTAGAACTGTGAGAATGTGGCATGAACAGAACTCACAATTGTTGTGAACTGTGAGACTGGGGATGTGGGTGAAACCCTGACAATATTCAAATAACGCCCCAAGTTGGGCGCATTTTTATTCATTGTCAGCCCATGAGTTTGAAAGTTACGATATCAGAGTTCTTTGGTGTCAACATAAGAGTCCATTCAAAGCTCTCAGTTCCATTTCCCTCAGAAACTAATGCTCCGGCTGGATCTTCAGCCTCATGTGACCGTTTTGCTAATTCAGTGCTAATCCAGAGAGCAGCGGTTCAATGAATGCCTCTCTGTTTCAAACTCTTTGCTCAAACATTGATGAGATCACTCCAGACAGAGACTGGACTTATCCTCTGTTCAATGAACGAATACAATAATTAATCAGAAATATCTGAACAACAGCAACAATGAGGGCTTTCTGTGTTGGCTTTGATGCTGTTTATTCTGAAAGTTTGATCTGGTCCTGGAGGGCTATGTCAGTTGTGTTTATTTTATAATTTCTACAGATGATATCATTGTGGCATCTCTAATAAAAACAAGTGTCAAACTCTTTCTGCTTTGAGAACAGACGCGGCCGTGTTTGAGAGTCCCAGTGATTCAGACCCCACCATCTGATGATTGACAAACACTAAAATCGTTAAACGCCTCCCTTTTTCTTTTAATTATTGCCTCTTTTTGGCAATATTTTGATGTGGTCAGACGTACTCAGCATACGGTAATAACGCAATTAAAAAAAAAGCTGCAACGAGTTGCCCAGTGATGCCAACGAATGGATTAATGGATTACTTAATGATGAATAAATGATTAAATTAATGAATAGGCCTTAAAAAACAAATCAAATACGGTAGTTAATATAATAAATTGTGATAAATAAACAATACAATGAACAAAAAATTCCTCACCTCTCTCTTTCCCTTCCATGCTGTGATAACCATGCATAAGCATTTTTAGGTATTAAATAGCATTGCTGGTAATAATAGCATTTAATATTATTAAATCATACATTTTGGTCTAATTGTTATTTTGTTTTAAATTAGATACACAATATACAAAGTGTACATTTATCAATAATAATGAATGGGCAGGTGTCACGTAAAGTCGTCCTCGAGGACATCGAATTACAAATGCTATGCAATGGCGAAATGAAAACTTTAAAAAGCTGTGAATCTCTGATAAAATAAGTCCTCTGCAAGATGCAACAGTAATTTACAGTTATTAGCTAGTACTACTTCAAGGTTCGAGTAAGTACTTTAGTTTGGGTGGTGGGAGGCGAGCACTTTCACATTCAAGACTATATGAAAAGTCTAAAACTCACGAAAGGAGATCTTTAATACAAACTCAATGCAAGTAATTTATTTTAGTATCATGGTAATAGCATCAAAAGTTGCCCGATCCTCAATGAGATGCAAACCAAATGGCTCTATGTGTTCACCAGATTAGGTTAAGTCCAGTCCTACTAAAAGTCACCAAACCTGATTTCATCCTGTATTTTTTAATGGTATTAACACAACCTTTACAGATTTGAACCCACACCCTCAGACGTGCTGGTATCATAGACAATATGAGTCAGTTGGCCCAGCTGGATGCATCTTGTAGGTTATGAGGTCATTTCTGCTCATTATTTGGGATGATTCCCCTCCTGCCTCTTCACTCTGTTTCCTGCAGATAGGGCTCCAGGGAGAGAAAGAGGGAAGAGGCTGGTGCAGCCAAGCGGAAACACCCGGCTTGACACCCCACAGACAGAACATTCTTCAAACTACACCCAAACACACAGAGAGGGAAACTGCAGCGTAAACAAAGTGATGTGGGGATGGATCCAGTGCGATTACAGGGATGAATCACTCCGAAAGAATTGAGAATTTCCAAGGGTTTGAGTTATGCTTTCAGGAACAGTACAGTGCAGGCAACAAGTAGAACAAAGAAGATAAGCTACAACAACAAATATTAAACATTAACAAAGTAAAAATAACAATAAAATGTATTGCTCAGAACGTGTGATGGTTTATTGTAGAAATGTAATGTTCATAAATTCACACTTACCCAGAATTAAGCCAGAGTAGAGCATAGTAACAATTTTGAGTACCGTAATGCATACTGGGAGCAATCTGGGAGACAATCTGAGCCTGGAAAATCTGTGTGTTTTAAGTATAAGGAATACTCAAAGTTCTCAGTAGCTACTTCTCTAATGTTCTGATCATTAGTATCATAAACCTAAAAAAATTGAGGTGAATTTGATCAAACTGTGTTGTATTTTGGGAGGTGGAGAACTGCTCTCTCTTTCAGTAGATTGCTGGTTTGAGGTCAGCCAGCAACCTTCGGATGGATGGATGGATGGATGGACGGACAGACGGACGGATGAAACAGAACTACAGGAATTTATAGTGCAAGAGAATGATGGGTGTGCAGACAAATTAAAAGACGAATGGAAGTACAGACAAATGTTGAAACAGATGGATGAGGGGACAGATAGACAGTGTGTTCTTTTGCGAAAATGTTTCAGTGTTTTTAGGGAAGAAGCTGTATTACTCAGTCATGTTCTGTGTCTCTGTACAAAACAAAGTTGGCAGCAGTAGAAATGACTGGTTGTAGTGCTGGGCGATATGACGATATATATCGTGGGGACGATTGAAAAGTGTCTATCGTCCTATTTCTCTTCTATCGTTTCTATCGTTTCTAACCTAATTTTATCAATAACTAAAGAAATTATTTCATTAAATAGGATATGACAAATGTATGATATGTCTTGTGGCTATGCAATGCATACTCTACCCTTTATCTAAGTGATAATCAAGAATAAAAATGAACTTTTTCGCAAAGAAACTCCATCTTGTGACTTTGCAACGTGACGCTTTACGTTGTTGCGACATGCTTTAAGCTAGTTAACTCATGAGTGCTCAAAGATGGAGACGCAAGAGGTTGAAGATGAATGCCCGGAGTCGCAACAAATTGAAACTGCTACGCAGGCAGCAGCCCAAAAAGTTCTTTTACTGAAACGTGGGGGTACGTCAGTGATTTGGTTGCATTTTGGCTTCAAGAGCTCCGACACAGAGAAGACAGTCATCTGCAAACTCTGCCAAAAAACTGTTTCCGCGCCCGACGCGAACACAACAAACCTCTTTTACCACTTGAAGAAGGTTCACGAATAAGAATACTGGAGAATCGAAGAAATGCGATGTAAAGAAAGTTGTAAAACAGCGCGGGCAAGTGGCGAGAAAAAATATAAAATTAAAGAGTCTTTCATAAAATGCACACCGTATGAAAAAATGTCCCAGCGCCATAAAGAAATCACATGTGCCATCTTGCATTACTGTTGTAAAGGCATGATCCCTGTGTATGCAGTTGAGAAGGGTAGCTTCCAAGACCTCGTCAAAGTGCTTGACCCGAGGAACGTTATGCCCAGTCGGAAGCACTTCAGTAATGTTGAGTTGCCTCGCTTATATAACGCATGCCGGGCCCAAGTAGAGAAGGATGTTTGCAGTGTGGTCCATTATTTAATTTTTTTTAATAGTTTATTTTGATAATACTATTTGAATAACTATGATGTGGTTAAAAAAATGTGAAGGCTACTGTAGCTCTACCTCCACCACATCTGTTGTCATTTGATACGTTTACATTGCTGCACTAAAATGTAGTTTTTCTCATTTGTGACAGTTCAGTTAAATGACACTTCAAAATAAAGTTGCAAAAAAAAGTATGCAATGAAATTTTTTTGTCAAATTTTTCAGAGAATAACTGAAAACGTACTTTATTGTGGTATATCGTGATATATATCGTTATCGTAATATAAAATAATCCATATCGTGATATATAATTTTTCCATATTGCCCAGCACTAACTGGTTGGTAAACAAAAATGCCGTTAAGCTAAAAATATTGGTACAGTTTTTAATTTTCGGTTGTTGCAGGTCTGCTGCTGTACAGTGATGTTAATTTTTGAAATAAGAGAGCAAGCAAAGTGAGAAATATATGAGCAATTACTACGTTGCACATGTATTTTTAGGTGTCAATACTAACTCTGTGTTTAACACGGTTTATTAATCCAAGGGTAAAGCATGATGGAAATAAACCGATATAATCACGATTATCATTTCCCCCAGAATCGGACAGCAGCTAAAACTCTGAGAGGTTTTGTTTATTCTCCGCAGGACGCTCAGACTCCTTCCCCTCTTTAATCTCGAGACAAATCTGACACCGGTGCAAGATATCTGCTGATTAAAGCTGAGATGAGAGTGTATGATGATCATAACCGTTCTGATAAGCTTCTGTTCCAGTGCAGATGGTTCATCCAGATCATCTCATTCTCTCTGATTCATGCTCTCTCTTAAACATCCACCAGATTTACAGAAATTTAATCCTGACTCCTGAGATTTAATCAGAAAACACGCCGCCGTGTACATATTCATCTGCTCAGACCTGCTTAAGCAGATTTTTCAAGCAGATTTCATGTTTGTTGCTCTGGAGTTTGAGTCATGCCATTGTCTATACATTACACTCGAATAAACTAGCTGCAATCAAACACTTTTACACACCATCTATTATCCTTTCAACTCTTTTTCAGCTCCGATGGAAATGTACAATGTGTACGACAACAAATACACTGTGAAATTGATCCCTGCAAAAAAAGTGTGAACAGTAATTTTTTAATTTCATCTGAAGCTTTTCACATCTGTTTGATGATGTGTCAATACACGATCTGCAAATGCACTTAAACTTAACTTTAAATTACTTAAAAGTTGCTAAAAAATAACTTAAAACAGGCCAGGTTTTGACATTCAAGGACAACAGGTAAAGTGAACAAAAAAAGAAGAAATTCACTATTAATTGTAAAATATAACCGAAATATATGTATAACTCCAACTCTCTACATTATTCCCGACAAAATAGTTCCAATGAGGTAGCAAAGCATAAATAGAAGCAGACAACTTTTTCTTTGTGAATACCAAACAATATTCTAGAACAGATGATGACTGAGAAGTTTGAGAAAGAGACCGATATATGTAGCTCTCTAAGCTTACTTAAGCATTCATGGCAAATTTGTCCTCTGATCACTCTTCCCATTGCGAATATCAACTGATCATGGTCACCAACCGATCGACCGGAGCACCCTTCCAAATATGACGAAATGGCCATGTCCTGCTGTGCAGAGTAGTAAGCAGTGTGGATGTGGCTTGATTAAGGAGTACCCGAGAAAACTTTGGATTACAGAGATGGATTAGAGTTTGAAATGTTAACAGTTCCCACGTTTATGCCTATTAAATGACGTTGCAGAAAAATTAGCATTGCCTAAAACACCTGACATCGATTAGTAATGTCAACAAAACACCATTAGAAAGATTTAACACATTTCAGTTTTTAAACCCGTACATAATTTGCATGAAATAGATCCAAAGGTAGTCGCAGCAACTTCAACTGAACTGCATGAAGCAAGTTGTTATTTGTACATGTTTATGGTGGATTCATTAGTTTGCAAAGAGACGAGACTTACACAGAACTTTTTCTATGCAAGTAGGTTGTTGCTTATGCGGGGGATGGGGCGGAGCAATGGATCCCGATGCCGGCTCTGCATCAGCATCATCCATCGACCCAAGCCTAGTTGATTAGCAATGCATCCTCCAGTTCTTTTAGCCATCTCTTGGCAGAGAATTGCTTGCAACAAATCTAGTGTTAGTTGTTGGCCAACCAACATGAGGAAAGCCATGCATCACCCCAGAACTTTAGCACCACGGAAAAAGTTTCGTGCCACGGGACTTTTACTGCAGAGTTTTGCATTTTGTCAAGAGTCATTAATAATGAATACACCGCATCTTACTATTTAATAAGTAAGCTCAGACTCATGAATATTTATGAGGTGCCGACACGTCAAAGAAATGGACTAGTACAAAAACAAGTAACATCAGAGATATTTGCTGTCAAACAAGAAATCCGAAATTGTACATGAAAAAATTTCAAACGATGTTCAACACGTGGAAATCTCAGAAATGTATGTGATGCCCAGAAATTTCGATTTGACGTAAATTTGTATGGGTGCTTTTTTAATTAGTGTAGCAAACACTTAGCCGAGTGGATTTTGTAGAACTGATGTAGAGCAAAGAAGTCAAAACCTCCCAAAAGGAAAGGTGAAATATGAGCACATCTGGACGTACATAAGTCTGAGGCTTTCACTTTGAGCTCAACTCTCTCTAGAAGTGGACTTCCATCATTAAGAAGCACTAATCAATAATCTGTGGACGTCACTGAGTATCTGCTGACAGACAGACTGAGATTCTCAGCTTGAGTATATGAAGACTAGCCCTCAGCCTTTAGCGCTGGTCTCAGGCTAACTGTCACTCCTCGTTGGTGTTAGCATGAGAATGTCTGAGCAGATCCCGGTGAGCGAGTCTCGGCCATGTCACGATTCATCTGCTCTCGCTGCCAAAAAGTGCTCATTACGACAGGAGGCTTTTAATGCTGTGTATAAAGCTACTATTAAACAGAGATGCTCGGATCACAGTTTAAGGATGCTTACGTCCCAGATTTTTTAGGATAAATCATGTTGTGTTAATTTACAAATAGCCAATAAACTGTAATCAAATAACAAAGTTACAAGTGTTGCTAAAGGATCTTACAGGATTTATTAAAGATTTCTGTTCAAGGCTTCTTCAGCACATTGATCAGTTCAACTCTTCACCCTCTTCTCTCTCTCTTTTGCTCTCTCTCGGAGCAGACATGTTTTTCTGGAAGCTCGTGTTTCACTCATGCAACATTTGCTCCGCACATTGATTTCTATAAATGGAACATTGATTGTGAGCAAAGTTCAGGAAACGTTGCCAAATACTCACCCTAGAGTGCAGCAACCCTCCATCACCCCAGTCTGGCAGTGACCAGTCACTGAACAACAACAAGTACATTCTTCAAACTGAACAACAAGTGCACCCAAATTAAAAATCAAAATACTAAAAGCTAGAAGAGAGTAATTAACAGCTTAACAAATAGGTTTCCTTTATACCTTTCGCCATCCAAAGATGCAAATTAAATTAAATATTGCATAAAACATTTTCAAATAAAGCACTGGTTCCATCCAACGGGTCCAAGAGAACAAAATAATGACAAATATACTTTTTTTATGCACACTCCCAAGATTTCTGCGCATTTTGGCATTTCTCTCCAGTGGTTTTGTATACGTTATTCCAAAATGTGCATAAAAATATGTTGATGGAAATGTAGCTAGTCATTGGCTAGAAAGTGTGCTAGTATCAGATAATTGGGCACAGATGCGGGGTGTAGGCATAGTAAAGAACCTTGATTTTAAGCTCAACGTAAATAATTAATTCACCCCCTTGTCCTAAAGGTTTAGGAGCTTAAAAACAAGTTTGTACCAAGCTTAAAATTAGCAGTTTCTGCTTTAAAGATAAGAATTTTTACATAGGTGTCAAGAAATATCAGCTCACAACTCCAACCATAAGTGACTAGACCTGAACTGTGAGTCACTTCCTGTAAAGCAATCGAAGGGAAAGCGGGAGGTTGCCTCCCACTTTCAGACATCACTACACATCAAAAGAAGATTTTAGTTGTGTTTCTTTCCACATCTAACAGCGTGAGCAATTGGAATATGGGAAAGTTCCATTCCACAAAAAGGTGATAGCATTTCTGAAAATAACAGTACAACTCTTGGGTGTTTTAGTGAATATTTGACAAATACAATTTTATTATGAATTCAAAATACATAAAAATTAATAAATAAATAAAAAAAAAAAAACTTTCTTCCTGATTGTTAGAATGTGATAAGAGTTAGATAAACCGTATTTGATTTAAACATGTATTTTCCTCTCAGACCATGCCCCTGTATTCCACCACTGCATCTCCAGCTCATTATTGTGGCGTGTCCAGTACTAATAATGTGACTAGTGGCCTCGAGCCTTGCCACGCCTGTTAATTATTCATATCGAGCCTGAGGCCAAAAACCAGTCAGCCAGACGCTAACAGAATTAGTTTCCAATTAGAGTTTGTTTGTGTCGATTAAATTCACTCCCTCCTTCAGTGACTCTAGAGGAAGGGACCTCAACATGATCCTCATCCTTCAAACTCAAAGGTTGAGCTTGAAATGAAAAAACAGAGGGTAGATTAAAGGTTAGGAGTTTGTTTTTTAGTGATTCAGCTCAAGTTCAGTATGATTAGTGAAAGAAGGCATGCATTATACAGCTGGTATAACCCCAGCTTAATAGAACATGCAGCATCCCAAAATAAATAAAAGTACTAAATGAATCAGGTGATCAATCATTCTGTGTCTCAGTCTTTTAGAGGTATGCATTTATTAACGTTTGTACTTACACACAAAGGAAATGCAATAAACAAGCTCCTCTACCTTTCCAAGTCCAAGAACTGGCTGTTGAACCACAGTATTGCAATGCCATGTTTCATCTTTTCCATATTAAGCAGCAGAACTGTTGTTTTATATGTGAAACACAGAAAATTAGCAAATCAATGTCTCAATTCCTAACCTAAAAATCATCTATCAAAAATAAATAATAGGGAAGCATCCCAACAAGACCCTTCTTCAGGTGAAATTTGGAAATAAAGTGTGGATATGAACGACTGCTTTCAATCTCAGAATGATATTTTTTGACCTCAAGAGAAGCAACGCACCTGATGCAGGTTGATCACATCATAGCGACAACATTCAAATCTAGCACATCAATAGTTTGGAATCACATATTTGTTATTATGCTATTTTTACACCAGCCACTTTTTTTCTGCATCTCGTCTTTTGCAGTCTGCCATTTCATATTTTGGAGATTCCTTGGTTTATTATCCTGATTTCCAAAGTTTTTAACAAAAGTGTCCAGCTGAACTTGCTTTGTACTGCTTGGATTCACAAAATACAGTACTGAAGCTTGTGCCGACTCCTTTAAATGAGGTTCTGAAAGCAAGCTACCAAGTCTGTCCGAGGAGATTCTTTTTCCTTACTTCACATAATTCTTTTGATCACTTACTGGTTAGCTGTTGAGGTCTTTGATTGACCGTATGTGACAAAACGTGGTCGAAACATAGCTTCATAATAGCCAGCAAACCACTCTACCTTTAGTTTGTGCTGCTTTTAAAAGGAAAATTGTTTGTAAATAGACAACATAGTTGTGTGTGCTCATCTTCATTGATTTTAATGGCAGAGTTGTGCATTTCTACTGTATTCGACCTGATATTTGACGTCTCGAGTCAAATGGGTACTTTCACACCTGACTTATTTAGTTTAATTCATTCAAACTAGAGTTCTTTTTCCCTTTTAGATTGTTTAGATTGGGTAGGTGTGAAAGCAACAACCGAACTAAAATTGGATCAAAACATGAATCCAAATGAACTCTAGAGTGGTTCATTTTTTGTGAGAACATGATTGAACTAAAGTAAGCTCTTTTTTTTTTTAATTCTATGTGTATATATATATATATATATATATATATATATATATATATATATATATATGTATATATTTATATATATATATATATATATATAAAAGCAGCCACTTTGCTCGCTTGTGCCCGGCACTATGGGTTGGTGTGTCTGTTTACAAAGCGGCATTCTTGGAAGTAGTTTGAAACCCGTGCATCATTTGCAATGGAGATCATAAGCAATTAACACAAATGATGAGGGTCAAAGTCAAGCAGCAAAGTCTGTGTGTTGTTCTGGCTTTCTGTCCTCTGTTTACTTCCATGTGCACGTTCATTCTAACCAATCGAAAAGCAGTCAAAGAAACACGTATGATGATGTGACCAATGAGTGACCTGTATGACGTCAAATGGTTGTATTTTCAACTAGCCCGGATCTGACTAAAACGGTTAACGATTGCAACAATCTTTTATTTGTTCCTCCAGTTCAGGAAACGACCAAATTAAATGAACAAGAGCTGTGAAAGCACCCAAAGCCATTCACCTACTTGAAACAGGCCCCCTTTTAGGAATGGTGGCGAGGCTCTAGTGCAAAGAAATCTGGAAGTGAAGGTAAACACCATGTCATTGTTTACGAATAACAAACTGGAACAGCTGCCAAACTGAAAATTGGGCCCATAATAAATGTTGAATCCAAAGACTTATAATGAAGGCTACATCACCACTATATAAAGTAATGGTAAATATATTACATTTTTTGTCCAGATAACGACTCCAATTAAAAAAACTTTCCTATAATGTTGTACACAACAGTAAGACATCATCCTTCATGCTTTTCTTCACACTACTTCGGGTTTGTTTGATGGTTGTGTGAAATAACCAAATACCAAGCTATTAGAAAAGAACCACAATTTACATTTGAGACGAATAAAAGACGCATCATCGAAACACATTAAAAGTCTAGCAGATTTCAAATCAGAAAAAGAAGCCTATACAGAACCTCAGATCCAATCATTTCAAGAGTAAGAGAAAAATAAATAGGCCAATGACCAAGAAGAAGAGAGGAGACAGAATCAATCAGAAAAGAAGCTGCAGAAGACAGTCCAGGCTCTGACTGAGGGCTGTTTGTCAGGATGCTGTTCCTCTCAGAGGACGCTTGACATTTGGCTGCTGTTTGTTTGAGAGAGGCTTCCATAAACACAGGGAGACAGACACACACAGCGCCTGAAGATCTGAATGTCAAACGCTCACCTTCACTGCTGAAAAGAGTCACCGGATCAGCTCGACTTACTTTCAAACAGCACGAGAGAACACAAGCTTCTGCATGGACGGGCACAGGTTCAATTATTAACAACAATATACTGAACTCCAGTCGCCATACAAAGCTGACTACTGATGCCAGATAATTTCAGAAAACTTTACGCATATCCCTGAGGATATTTCACATTTGTTGTTGCAATAGAAGGGCTCAGTGACAGAATATAAATATAATTCAAATGTCAATTTGAGCAAAATTAACCAATCACCATGTCTTTATGATTTCCCTAAGTTGAGAGAAAGATATGCCAAATTGGTTGCTATGGTAAACAGCCTGGTTGCTATGGAGAGGTCAGTGACCTATGATGATGCCTTGTTCCTATACATTACCCCCGACCCCCATGTCTCGATCATATACCAATTATTAAAAAGAGTTCAGAAAATTGGGTTGCTAGGATTTGGTTGCTAGGTAGCCATCAGTGACATCATAAAAATTTGTATATAAAAAAAAAAAAAATTCAGCATGGCGATGTTTTTGTTGCCTTTTCCGATTATGACCATTATAAGTCAATGGTAAAATATTTAACCATTGACCAATATTTCTGCCTGTAAAATGTCAATGTTTTTGGTTGTTTTGCACGTTTTCGATTTGAAATTTTTATTTTAATGTCAAACTTTTTGAGCGACTGCAGTTCGATGAGAAACTAAGCAAATGTGCCGGCTCTTGATCATTGACGGAGAGTCTGTGAGCAGCGATCCTGTTTGAGCTGGTTCATATTTCATGAGGACAAATTTGTGATACATGGTAAAGGAGCCCCGTCTGAATATTTGATGTCTCGCGCTGTGCTCCTGAGTTTTTGATTCCACACGCTGCTTATTAGAGCAGAAATAAACCATTTCTACTGTGTAAATGACCCTCGCTCGGAGACAAAGCTCTCTTCATACACACCTGAGTGACAGGGGGCACCATAAGCATTCATAATTCATAAACTGACTGAAAAAGTGAGTTGTATTTCGCCTTCTGAGCCCTTGAGAGTGTGATTGATGGCTATCGTTTAAAAGTAAGGGTCACTTCTGCAGGAAGGGCAGAATGTACATATTTCAAGATGTTTTGGTTTAATCGTTAAAAGAAATAATGTTCTTGAAATGTTCATTATATCATGGCATCCACCAAAAGCCAAAAGTTTAAAAATTCAACAAAGACTGATTATTCAAAGACTTCTATCAGCAATGATATGATAGGAATGCTTTCAAATACAGCAAACTATCCACAGAAACCAACAGAAGCACATCATAAAAAAGCAAGCCATGTTCCAGAAGTGCAGGAGAGTTAGGAAGAGTTCCGTTTAAAACTATTCGTTTGTGGACAAGTTTTCAGTAGTGTGAGAAGAATTGATGTGATGTTCTCCAGAATAAACACGAGATGATCTTCTGACATGTTCTCACCATTTCTTGAATAAATTAAGAGAATAAATAATACTGTATAGGGTGATTTAGTCGATTTCATGGAAACATCTTGCTATATTCAGACTAACTCAAGTTGTTTCCTTGGAGAATTAAATCTACGAGGTGCCACAGTGATCTAAAGGCTTTGACTGATGGTGTAAAGCTGACAAGATAGTGAGCACAGAGGTCTTCAAACTGTTTTGGAAAAAGGAAGAAATTCATGGTTTGCTTCCAAAATGTGACAACTGGATTTTTTTATCAAGTCAATGCCAAAATAAGCTTCACTTTTGCCCTCTTTTCAAAGGCCAATCGTTGTTTTTGACAAAACTTGATATATTTCTTTGCATTTTTATTGTCGACATGTGTGAGAAGAGCCAGCTCTTGTTTACAACAAAATCTATTCGACCAATCCAACATCCCCCTTTTGATCACATGATTATAATGGCGATGTCTGGTCAGTAAACAGATCTTTAGGGTCTTTGTTTTTTAATTGATCGTTGAATGTATTCTAACCTAAATTAGGCAACTTTCTGTGCAGCAAATGATTAATCTTTGGTTTATTCAGAATATTTAATATTGTTTTTAAACTGCACCGAATCAATGAATGAGTTGAACAAAATTTTGCAAATAACAAGGTGAATTTAGCTCATGGTGAACAGGAGTCACCACATTAATACATTTCTTTTGCATGTATGGCAAAAATTGTTATATTATGAAAAAAATGTATGGTATTTTGGTAGAAGTAAGCGATAGATTTATAACGTTTTATGGAAAATTAAAAATGGTCAACTCTTAAAATGTTTGAAACCCTTTTTTTATTTGTTTCATTTTTTGGGAGACTAATTCCAAGGCATGGTTTATGAATACATGCATCTGTCCAATCTTTTTCAAAAGTAAATGTCTCCGTTAGTCTCCAACAAGACAAAGATGACAGTGAATTCTGAGAGATTCAGGTGGTCCATGGGGCGAGGGGGCGGTAAAACAGTGTGAACGTGCGGAAAAGGTTACCTCCAGCGGTAGATTCTCTCTCCTGAGGCGAGCTTTCTTTGTTTCGATGACAGATCTGAACAGACAAGCGGCGCATGGAGCGACCCTGACTCCACCGGAGGCCTCCTGCTGCCATTTAACTGCTGACATTTCCATATCAGCCTTCACTCGCCCGTCCAGGACTGTGTGACATAAAAAGACAGAGGCCATTGCTCTGTCTCTCCATGACGAAAATATGAAGAAAGGGATATTAGGGAGTAATGGGCAACACAGTGGCATAGCAGTTAGCATTGCTGCCGCTCAGTATGCAGAATCCTGGATTGAGTCCATGCTCAAGGTTGAGACCCTCAAGATGTTTCCAAGTGAAGTTGATAAGAAATTGAAATGTAACCAGGTCAGATTTAATGATACTTGAGCAAATCTGAAATAAATCCCCTCCTGACTTGGTTCTGCGCTAGTCAATCATCTCGACCTGGTTGCTGGATTAAAAGAAAGACATATCATAAAGCAAAGGAGTCACAAGAAGATGTTTAAGAGGATCAGCCAAGTGGGTCATCATCTTAATCTCCAGACAGGGACTCTTATAAAACATCTCCATCTGTGATATTCATGCAGAGATTCTTGTAATTGCGTTCCTGATTTCAGATAATCCCGCACTGCTTTCAGAATCAACCACAGCTCATGAATAACAGATGATTATTCATAGCTTACTCATTTACATATCATTTACACTCCACACGTTCACTTGAAAGGTTGATCAAATTTGTGAACAAAGGTATTTTCGCATTTGTTTACTTAAAAACTTTGCATGCACAAAAACCTTGCACTCAGTCCAAAGTATTTTAATGAACATGTTGCAATTAATTAAGTTTTTTTGCTCCTTTCCATCCAACATACAAGTAAGGCATTAGGTCTTAGACTAACAAAGTGAGAAAACAGAGGAAAAAGCCTTGAAATAAGTAGAAAAAACCAATAGAGGGCTATTAATGAGCAAAAATATTTAAAAAGATAAAACGCAAAATGTTATCATGAGCACAAATACTAACCCACAGATGCACAGCTTTCCAGTGCCAAGCAAAAAACTAACATTTATTGAACACCTTGCTCTACATTGATTTGACTACATCTAATTTAAGCAAATGTACTATAAATGTAGCCCTACTGCGCACATTGATCAATAAAATTGATTCGGTGTTAAGGGGAAGGGCGTGTGGTACGCGGTGCACTCCCATAGGTGGCAGTAGTGAGACAGAGAATGAACTAGTCAAATGATAAACAACACGAAAGCCCCGTGATAGGGGAAAACATTAACGAAATCCAAAAAAGCTAGTAAAAGGAAAACTAAACTAAAGACTAACTCTGAACAAGTACAAACACTAATCTTGAACAGAGGAATAAAACAGACAAAATAAATACCTCTTCTTCTCAAAAATACAATAGCAAAAAAGAGGCGACATGTATCGCAAAATAATTGCAATGAACAGAATGAACTTTGAGCACAGGCATGTGCACAAAAAATTATAATCTATTAATGGTGTTCCGGGCAGCACAGTGGCGCAGTGGGTAGCACTGTGGCCTTCCAGGTAGAAGGTTGTCGGTTCAAGGCTCGCCGGTGACCTTCCTGGAAGGAGTTTGCATGTTCTCCCTGTGCTTGCGTGGGTTTCCTCCGGGTACTCCGGTTTCCCCCACAATCCCAAAAACATGCGGTTAGGTTAATTGACTAATCTAAAATACCCCTTAGGTGTGCATGTGTGTGTGTGAATGTTGCCCTGCGATGGACTGGCGAACTGTCCAGGGTGTACCCCCGCCTCTCGCCCAATGTCTGCCGGAGATAGGCACCGGCAGACCCCCGTGACCCCGAAAGGGAATAAGCGGGAATGGAAAATGAATGAATGAATAATGGTGTTCCTGCACGCTCCTGTTGATTTTTATTCCCGTCCAATCCGATCACGAGATTAATAACAAAAGTTTATCCCATCCCACAGAAATCCCACGAGAATCACAAAACCCGCGGGAAATCAGGACAAATGTCATCATCTATGAGGTGTCACACTGGCAAACTCAGACCTCTTCATCGCACATTTTTAGTAATGAATGGTTCCTGACTGTGCCGCTGCTCACCGCTTACAGCACGCAATCACTGTGGAGGCACGTGGAACGTACAACATACAACAAATGCGTGTTTTGCTACATGATGCTACCGTTCTGTTAAACACCATGGGCTTCTACCACTCACATCGTATGTTCCGGCGATGTGACTATCGCGATATCGATGTCAAAACAGAATATCGTTCAGCCCTACATGGTATACTATTATTTCGATCACAACAGCGTGTGTGTGAATGTTGTCCTGCGATGGACTGGCAACCTGTCCAGGGTGTAGCCCCGCCTCTTGCCCAATGTGCGCTGGAGAGCACCGGGAGACCCTCGTGACGGCGAAAGGGGAAAAGTGGGTTGAAAATTAATGAATGAATGAATAATAAAGAAGTTATAAGCCAAACAGATATAATCAGCTGGAACAATATCCTGTGAGTTGGGGTGGGAGGAAGCCCTATTACATAGAGTTACAATAGTGTTTTATCACAAAAACAGAGAGTCCAGACAGGTTCCTGAGTGAGACAGAGGAGCAGAATCAGATCCACTGGGAGCTGAGGTAACTCTTCACTGAGGAGGATGAGGAAGAGTGATGAAATATGCCTCGGACATGCATCAAACACACTCTGCACGACATACACACTCATCAGAGACACACACAATCATACCTTAACTTTCTAACTAAACACAATCTCAAACACACCCACATTTGTAACACACATGTGCATACACTTACACTGCAAACCCACTCTCTTTCTCAGAGCAATCAATACACTGATTAATGGAGCCGCTCAATTGACCGAAGCTTGTTCTTTCATTATTAACGACTCCCACTAAATGAACTTACACTGAAGGAGCAAGTCTCATTTACCATTCAGCCACAAATCTCTCCCTCCCCCTTGCCTTCTATTAAACATATCCTATTGTGTGGCTCTTTAGGGAATGTTCTTGAATCTTTAAATTTATAGCCTCTACCTGTGGGGCCAATGGTGACTTAGTGGCATTAGCATGTTCCCACCAGCGACCTGCCTCCAACAGTTAAAACCCATGAGTCATGGGGATTGGTGACTGCACTAACAACAGGAGTGAATGTGTGTGGCCTGGTGACCTTTCACTCAGGGTGACCAGCAGACCTCTGTGAGTATTGGGAGATATTGGGAGTACACATATTCAATATGTAAATTCAGTCTAAAATGGCAGCAAAATAAAGCTTTAAAATTTATATTATTTTTAACGGATGAATGGATGAATATACAGTCTTGTATACAATATATGGCCTTAGTGAGGGAGGGAACTGATGAATGGATTAAAAAAATGAACAGAACATATGAACAAACTCAAAATGGATGAATAAAGTGTCTCGGTCAGGAAAGTATTAATAAGTATATGAACCGGCCAAAGAACAGAACTCAGAATGTATGAATGGCCCTGGTGAGGGGGAACTGAATGAACAAACTCACAATGAACGAATTAATAGTCTCGGTAAATAAATACATTCATGAACATTCAATCCTTTTCCAACCCGATTATTCCCTTTTGGGGTCAGGGGGGTCTGCCGGTGCCTATGTTCAGTGCACATTGGGCAAGAGGCGGAGGTACACCCTGGACAGGTCACAGGGCAAAATTCACTCACACATTTACACCTAAGGGAAATTTAGATTCTTCAATTAACCTAACCAAGAGTACCCAGAGGAAACTCAGGCAAGCACAGGGAGAACATACAAACGGTCACCGGTGAGCCTCGAACCAACAACCTTCAAACTGGAAGGCCAGAGTGCTATCCACTGTGCCACCGTGCAGCCCATTAATGAAAAAATGTATATTGAATGAATGAGTGACCTTATTGAGGGGGAACTGATGAATGAATAAACACAAAGAAAAACCCTCTTCAGTTCAGCACAACCTCCTGGGTTCGATACGCCCTTGTGAATTGCGTTTTTACAGTTTCTCATTTGAACAACTCCTGTATGGATTATTATTTGTTTCACGTGTGGAAAAAGCAGATGTCAGGGAATGAAATGGACGTCCGCGACCAAACATCCAACCAATGACCTGCTCCTTTGTGTAAATATCCAATCAGCAAGCACTAAAGTTAGAGGAGGGAAAAAAGAACGGTAAAGAAAAACGTCACAGTGTGCTAGCAAACATTTTAACAAATATTTTTAGTAGATTTGTCATGATGTTTGATTTAGCAAAAAAAAATCAAATGGCCTTTATTTATCTGTTTATCCGATCCAAACAAAGAATAATTTTTAAAAAGCGACAATTTGTTAAGCCATCAGAACTGAACTGAAAACCGTGGTACGTACCGAACCATGAGCTTTGTGTACCGTTGCATTCCTATTGAATAGACAAATGAACAAACCCACAAAGAATGAATGAACGAATGAATATCCTAGATGAGGAAAAACTGATGAATGTATAAATGAAACTCGATTCCTATGTTCGGATCATACAGACAGAGCTCATGCAGTAAATGTATTTGCTGTTATATTTGAACTTTAGATAATAAACCGAACAGAAATGATTTTAATGGTTGAATCATTCCCTAAGGTCCCCGATCCCTGCCTGGCACTGATTCTCAGAGCAGTGTGTGAAAGGTCAGGCTGACAGCTCTCCTGGTGGCCGATCAGTGTGAGCGGGTGCGAGGGCTGATTTCACTCGTCTCTCCAGCAGAGAGAAGGTCAGGCTCGTCCCGCAGCTCAGACTCCAGAAGCCACGCTCAGAAAGATCACAACCCGTGAGAATATCAGTGTGTAGATATTGCTGCACCTTCACAGCCTCGTGCAAACGCTCGCTCCAGAGGGCTACTCCATGAGTAAGACTAGTCAGGACACATCCTCCTGCCCAATCAAACCAGACATGCACTTTCCTGACCCACACGGTTTTGCTCTTCCTGTAACAGTTCTACGGTTAACTGAGTTCAACAGGTCACAAAACATTCCACCATACATTTTAAAGACATTCAATTGCATTTGATTGAGTTTTGTAGTTTCTTAAATGGCCTTTATACAGAACTGGAGACAAATCGCTCCTGATTATCACGTTTTCAAAAACCAACCAGAAGAGTTTATGGAAACTAATTATTACACATTAACACCTAACTGCAGAGCATTTGTATTCATTAAAATCACACCATGGATATTCTTTTAAAGTAGTACTCCAACCAGGGCTGGACTGAGACAAAAAAAAAAGGGCCCAAGCATTTTTTGCTCAACCTGCCCCCCAGAATATGTAGGTCGGACACAACAAACAAGTACACCATCCTTGCAGTCCTTTTAAGAGAGGATTAGACGTGCCCAGTGTCCGTATGGAAAATGAACCAATGTCCTGATCGTTGGCCAAAAAAAAAAATAATAATAATAAAAAATCATATTATTACGACCAGCCACCAAGTGTGTTGGCCCACCGGCCATTTACCCAGTATGCTAGATTACCAGTCCAGGCCTGCCTCCAACCATTTGAGACTGCAGTGTAGTCACTTTCATGCAGACCTTTGAGGCTAATTCTGGATACTCCACCCATAAGAATAACAAACTGCTTTCTGACTTTGTGCTTGATTTTTTTTTTCTTCTATTTTACTGATTAAAAGTAGTGTGGGAATGTCACCACCATCATGTAAAGATTATGATGAATCATGCATCTATTTCCAACAAGAACTTTCTCTATTGTTCTGCTTGCGCAGCTTGTAATCAGACACACTGATGGCAGAAACACTCTCTTTCTCTCCATGTGTTTGTGTAAAAATGCTGAGGGCTGGTTTTCACAAGGATGAACAGCTGTGTGTTCAGTGAACGCTGACATATGTTCAAACACACACATATAGACTCAGCACAAGTGTGCCCAGACCTCGGCCACAGTTGTATTGTAATGTTTAAAAATGATTCTTCTCTTTGTGCCTACAGAGACACTGTTTACACGTGACAAGAATAACTTTAGGAAAACTTTGGACCACCTTTCCAAAGGCTTTCATCTTTTTTTTATTTTAAATCTTTCTATTCATTAGTAAAAATATCTAGCCTTTCTGGAACTGAACCCAGATATTGAAGTTGCACACATAGCTTGCATAGCACGTTTACATTGCAGCGTGTAGGGATACCATCTTGTCCCAGTGATGGTCTTGTAGCATATTAATGCCTTGAATAGAACAACAATCTTTAGCTAATGTCCCAGTGATGGTCTTGTAGCCAATTAGTGCCGAGTATGGAACTACATTCTTGTCACTTGACCCCAGTGAATGTCTTGTAGCCCACTATTGCCTCACATACAACCTTGTCCCTTGGACCCAGTGATGATATTATAGCCCACTGTTGCAAGAGATGGGCTACAATCTGGTCCCTTTGTCCCAGTGAGGGTTTTGTAGCCCATTATTGCCTTGATCCCAATGACGGGTCTGGTAGACTATTAGAGCCTTGTGTGGGAAATAAAATCTTTATCCAAGATCAGAGTAATCACAATTTTGTCCTTAGTGTTTGTCCCTTATATCTTGTCCGTTTGTCCCAATTATGGTTTTGTATCCCATTATTAACTTATGTAGGGCTACAGTTTTGTTCCTTAGTCCCAGTGAGGGTCTTGTAGCCTATTGTTGCCTTGCGTATCAGAAATAGTAGAGATTTTGGCTGGGTTGGATCAGGCCAGTTTCTGTGAATGAATGTTTTGTGCAAGTAGCAAGATGGACACTGATGGTGAAAAAAAGGGATTAATTAATCATACTTAAATGTGGCTGGCCTTAAATGCCCACAGGTTTCAGGTGGGTGTTCCATCGCTTTACGTGAGTTAGTACAGACAGATTAATCCTGTGACTCCGCTCAGGTTTGAGGTTAGGAACACAAATCATGGGCTAGATTAGAAAATCAAAAAGATGATATAGGATACACAATATTTAAAAAAAAAGCTAATTTTCAGACATATCCAAAGCATACAGGCAGTATTCAGAACTCTGACAGTCCCACTATCTGAATAATCAAAGCCTGTCTGGAATGCTTCAGAGAGGGAGATGTACAGTTTTGTATCCGTCACAGCTGCCTCTCACCAATTTAAGTGTCAGTGCAACAGTGAGTGTAAAGGATTCCTTATTTCCTTTACACACACTCACTAAAGGAAATTCAGAGGCTTTGGGACATGGACGGATGCTGAAACTGATGGCAGACACTTTCCTCACACACCCGTTCGTTGATTCTCCAGCAATTAGCCGTGTCACGGTTTGATTAAAGCTTCAGCGATGGACTCAAGCGGTTCTTTAGAACAAAGATAATGAGAAGTATGTCCAAGCTGCTCACTCAGGCTCTACTTATGCTCTGACAGGAAACTGAGCTCATGAATAAAGCCAGAAAACAGAGAACGAATCACAAATAACTGTAGAACTGGGAATGTAAAAAAAAGGCAACCAATATGGTTTTGCTACTTATGTTTGAATATTTTTTTGTTATATATTTTTATTTGCTCGGTTTTTCTGACTAAATATGGCTCTTAAAATCCAATGGCTATGGATTGGTCAACAGTCAACATAAAAAAACGACCTCAATTTTAATTCAAAACAGGGAACCAAAAAGCCTTCGCTGAGTACATTTTCAAACTAAGCAACAGATGCAGCATCTCATGAATGCTGTTAAAATAAATGAGGAATTTTTCATCATAAGCTATTGTTCATGGAAGGTGGCCATATTTTTCTAGCATCACATTACAACACCTGAAGTTGTTTAGGTTTGTTTAATAGAATAACTAAACGTTAATAAATATTTCCTGCATTTTATTCAAGGTGACTCACAAAAAATAGATCAAGCAATGTGTAACAAAGGGTTTAGCTCAATTTTACGTCTTGAGCACAGGTGCGTAGAACCAATTGTAATTGCTCAGAGTATTATTTATATCGAGGTTAAAATGGTGAAAAACTGCATCTGATTGGGGTTTGAAAAGTGGGTGTGACAAAATGGCTCGATCAGGTGCTATACCTAATGGGTTTCAGCTTATGGTGCGCTGACAGTTTTTTGTAGGTGAATGAAATTCAGCACATGTATGCAGGGTACCAAGACTTGAATATAAATAATATTTTTTTGCATTTCCAAAATCCTCAGGAAGTTGGCTGTTTCACAAAAAAAGACCACTTTTACTTATATTATACTTTAACAAACTCCTCCTAGAGATTTTATCTGGTTGCTTCATCTCCGAACTCCATAAGTCTTTTCTTAAGGCATATGGGATGTGAAACTACATAAACAAATTCGAAAAACTATGCAGTCGAAAGTTGACATTTCTCCAATAAGAGGTGAAATAACTGCCACGCAATGTCTGATCAGTCCCAAAATAACCAACTATATTAACAGTTAATGTCTGAGCCCATCAACAGTGCATCCTCTTGGTTAGAGTGCCACTGGGTGACCACAGGAAATACAACCTTCGACATTGATAAAATGCTTCTTTTTGCAAATTTTGACACACGTCAACAATATTGGCCAAAACGATTACAGAAAAATATTCTGACTTTATGATGTGGTTTTTATTATTGTTCAGTAAATTTGACAATTCTTACTTGGATGCAAATCCTAAATAAGGGTTGGTCATAATGGATATTGTATATACATTGACGGCGCCCTTTGATTACTGCAAATTTTAACTGGGAGATTATTCCACCAGTGACAGTGAAATAAGAGTGAACAAGAACATTCTAATGAGATTTATAAGAAGGAAAGAAAGTACTGATCTTGAACTGATCAGTTTTAAACCTTACAGGGGCTATAATGGGGAGCCAGTGAAAAGAGGAGTGATGTGGACTCCTGTGGCCTCTGTGAAAACCAGTTGAGTTCTGAATCATTAGTAGAGGTCTGACTGATACAAAATCAAGACTTCATTTGAAAGTCTAGCAAGAGCTTGTGACTTGTTTAAGCTTGATTCCATATTCCAATGGCTGTTGCATGACCACTGTTTGCACTATGGACTCGATTAGCTAACGCTTTTCAGTTGCTGCTAGTGAACGAACCCACCATTGGGACCGAGAGAGAGAGTATGCTTGAAAGCAACACTTAAAGATCTGACAAGAAAGCAAACGGCTTCAATTTAATCCATCTCCCTGGGTGAGAGGCGACGGTGGAAACACATGCCCTCATTATCTGCACCGCTGCATCTGGAGATTGAGGCTGAGCATAGGATCTGTGTGAGTTACCCTGCACTACACAAGGAAGCCGTTTCAGACCAATGCATGGGCTCAATCTTCCCAGCAAAATCGGAAGGTTACCGCAAACATGACAATTGGTTTAGATTCATGTTGATGCAATAAGACCACTGTTATAAGGGTTTCTGATCCAGACAAAGGTCAGGCGTTTTAAAAAAGGTTTTAATTGGGGCACGACAATATCAATCCAAATCTGTGGGTTCAAATCGACTGATCATCAGAGCAATAAATTGAATACTGGAATTACAATGCTGAAACTCACATAAAACCAGTGCAATTCAATTTCATAGTATTTTAAATGAAAATAACTGATCTTTTTTTAGTGGCATCCATGATTTCAACTGGTTTAGACTAGACACAATGGACGTGAGTGACTGCAGTCTGTTAGCTCAGGGCTCGGAGGAAGCTTTGGGCAGATTTCAGCTTTGTCCCTGTTAATGCAGAGCCCGAGGATTTGCCTGTGGCTCTTCAGCTTCATTCTTGCATCTTATCAGCCTGTGTGACCCTCTGCCAAGAGTCAGTCAGCTTTATCTGCAACATGATGCTCCACCTGACAGAGATACAAGAGCAAACTCTGTTTTGGGGGCCCCAAAGAGAAGCCCGGCCAGCTTGGTGTCACTTCTACTTGTGCTGAAATGAGCAACAGAGTCAAAGTTTCTTGGGGTTTTGGTTCAGCTCTGAATTAAAATGGGAAGCTCTCAGCAAGAAACTCTCTGGATTAGCCCAGATTTGGAAGTAAATACTGGAAAACAAAATCCAGCATGGGCATACCAGAAAACTTTTGTAAAAAATTAACAACGATCCTGAGAGTTGGGTTAGACAAACAGAAATCTCAATATTTATAAAAATTATCAATTAAAATTTGTGTGAGAGAAAAAAAAAGATGTTATATAAGATAGAAGGTATTTTTAGAATTTTTCAAGAACTTAATATTTAATAAGAGGTTTGTTACTGAAAGGAATTTCTTTCAACCTTAAAAACGATACAGTTCCCAAACGGTTAAAAAAAACTTAAAATATACGCTTAAAAGACTAAATAAGCAACAATCTTTCAGCTCTGCAAGGATAGTCAAACTCTAATATAAACTATTCAAAGTATTTTTTAAGGGCAACTCAAATATTTGGCAATTTGTTGTTCGTCCATGTAAAAACAATGCAACTACAATCTTTTACAACAACTACAATGCAACTACTGTTCTTACAATCTAGAAGTGGTTTCCAGTAAGTGGAGTGTTTGGGTGGCACTGGATCCGTGTTAAGGCCGCTGCAAACCTGTGCGTTTCCTGCACTGCACTTTTGCAACTGCGTCTTTTTTTTGGGCATTTAAAAATGAAGACACAGACCCTCTCCTGAACACTATATGGCACTTCTGTGAACTGCAATTCACTCCAAGCCACACGGTGGGGCAGAGACAATTCACATCATGTGAGGCGCATTTATGGAGAAATCTGTTAATATAAAGCAAAACTATTAGTTTTCTGGAAAACAAACCACTTCTTATTAAAGCATGTTTCAGAAACATCTAGGCTAAATATTTACTGCATGCAGATCCTGCATTAAAAAACGCATAGGTGTGTAAAGGCCTTTAACCTCTTAAGCCCGAGAGTCCCCGGTACCGGGGACTTGCCCCCTTGTGCGTTACATTTTCACTCATAGCTCACGAACCCTGAGAATAACCCACACATATTAAATACTGTTGTGTTCAGCGGAAACTCCTCTAAAAATGTATCTAATTCAATTTCATATCCGTTAACCACAGCTCGAACGCCATGCAAATAAACAACAACATGTCCGGAGTATAATTCATGACCACGTTTTTGTTTATGTGCGATATGTATCCACAATATAAACGGAAACACC
>SRMA01024039.1:187016-223752 GCA_007224835.1 Danionella cerebrum
TTTTGCTGAAATCATGTCCCGTAAGCAAGAAAAGAAGACTATGAACGTAGCTGAAGCTTTGGACAAGATTTTTCCATATTTCAATTATTGTGCCAAATTGTGCCAAACTGTGCCAACATGGATTACGCCTGAACTTTGTTCAATCAAAACCTTTACAGAATATTAGTTTCTTGTAGTATGAACACCAAACTTGCTACAGATGTTCTTGACATGTAGTGGTTACAATTGATTGTGTTTATTTGCTTCGTTATAAGTAAAATAAGGAGATATTGGAGGAAACATGTGTTTTTTTTTTAGGCGGAGTTCATTTTTTGGCCATTCCAACATCAATTACTCTTACCCTGTGTTCTTGACTGTCAAATTAACTCATCCACACCACTCCCCAAGAACCTATCTTCATTTTGATACCAAGATTTGCAGTTTAGGCCTTGTAAAAGCTGAGAAATGCCTTAAAAAGTAAAAGTATAGGATTTTCGGAAAATAGGCCTCAGGGCTTAAGAGGTTAATCTCTAAACGCCAGTTCTTTTCAACTTTTTTTGCCATTTGCGTATTTGCCATTCGACCTAATATCGCAATTAAACACAACCTGGTACCGAAATAAGAATACAAAATTCATGTTTTATTTCAGTACTGAGTTAACAATACCAAACCCTGATTAATAGCAGACTTATCAGAGACATTTTAGCTACAGTTTCAACAGAACAGATTACAACATGAAAAGCTATGTATGTTGTCCTTGCAATGGAGTCCCTGCATTGACTAAAGCTGTAAAGGAATATTTCAGGCATCCAATAATATAAAACTAGAATTTGCAACATGACAGGAACATGACTGTTCAACAGAAGCTCAAAGGTCTTAAGAAGGAAACCCTGTCACTTCTGTGTCACTTCAAGCACAAGCAAAAAAGAAAGGGGAAAAGAGAACGATTTTCTGAGATCTGCTTGGATTATTCCCTCAGCTGTGTATTAGGAGGAGCTGTTTGGGCAAGAAGCTGTCTGAATTGTCTACGATTTGGATAAAAGAAGCTATCTGGATTGTCCAAGAAGCGCCACACAGAGCGATTTTCTTCTCCTCAATGATCTAACCAAGGATTTGCTTAATTTGGCATCTACAGGATTTGGCCAGTAGAGATTTGCATCATTTATCATCATGCAGAAGCTTATTTCATGCTTTGGCTCTTCTGCAAGGCTTTTGAAGCTCTGTACAGAGAGGATCGCCTCCATGAACCCTGCGCTCCTTTGGGAAAAAGTCCTCAAACTAATTCTTTGCTCCAATGGGATGAACAGCGCTGTATCTGCAAATCCAACAAAACCCTAATTATGATTCTAGATGACTGCGACTTGAGCAAATGTAATATGAGCAAACTGCATGACTCAAAGCAAACTAGAATAAATACCACCCTTCAAGGTGAATAGAAATATATGGTATAATATGTTTTCGAAAAGGTTTAAATTACAGGTATATTCCTGCACTTTGCGAGGGGTTGCTGATTTGTTATTTTTAGAGCTCAGTTGGAAGTCATTTTTTCATGTCCAATAAGTATAGTTTTCCTAATTCCTGTTTATTGGCAGCAAGCAAAATAGACGTTGAGAAGGAAGTCAGGGTGCTGAATGAACAAAAAAAATAAATAAATCAAATAAAGGTTTGGAAAATATAGCATACTATAAAAATATTTGTATGATATTTTCTGAAACCTGAATGATATGAGGTTGACCAATGTAAGGTTTTTCACTGATGGATGCCAAACCCAATAATTAGAAATCTAGGTAGCAACCTAATTGACGGTATGTACACATAAATCAACATTTGATAGATAAAAAGAAAGTAACTAGAGAACTTTCTAAAAATTCATATTATTTTTTTTAAAAAGACACAAATCAAAAATCTAGAAAATAAATGCTAAGATTTCTAAATTTAAAAGGAGCAGGTGAGAGGGGCAGTGTATAAGAGCAAGAGTGGGGGATAGCTGGAATTTTGCAATCATCCAATATTGAATTTATACAAATATTGGAAAAACAATAAAATCGATCCAATATGTTTGGATTTGTCAGCCACAAATGGCCAGAATCAAAAGATTTTTGCAGATATATCTTCAAGAGTATCCTCTTGATAAAGCTGAGTGATGTTGCTATGGAAGTCTTATTCCTGCCATATTATATTACTGTGACAGGTTTGTCTAAAATCTTTTATGAGGCATTTTAAAATCTCTCAAACTTACAAATTCTTTCATAAATGGAATATGAAAAAAGTAGAAGTTCAAGTTGTTCTAGTCCACCTTCAACTAACAGGTTCCAGTAGCAGTAACAGAGCCGCCCTGTACAAGTGAGCCACAGTTACTAGATAAAAAAATAAGTTGGAAACAATGAGAGGGAGAGTGGGAAAGAGAGAAAGAGCGACAAAAATGGGAGAGGTAGTGAATAAGGGGCGTTTCTGAGTCATTACTTTTGGCTGTTTCAGCATTTAAATCCAAATGTAGAAATGTAACTTGTTATACATGCACTAAAATATTTGCAGAAACATGTATATTAGTGTTTGTGTGTGTATGGGGGGGGTGTGTGCTAGGCTTATAGGGGTGGGACACTCCTCCGATTGAATGGTAGGGGAAACACTGTAATAAATCAATATTCTATAAAAAAGGGAAAAAAACTGATTTTAACTTCCCCAAATACTCAAAAATTAATATCACACAGCAGCCAGGTGTATATTTAGATTCTTATAGAAGGGGTGAATAACCAAACTCAACAGACATCAATGGGCCTGAGTATTCCTTTAGTTATAATCATCTTCTTTTGTTTATTAGAGAAAAAAAGAGAGCTACTTTACAGATTGAATGATGTGTCCATGAGTAAATTAGGAACACATCAACTCCCAAAAGACACAATCTGGATCCCACCCAGCATTGTTCAAACAGAGAGTAGCGTTTCACTTGAACGTACACCACATCACGGAGAGAAACCTGAAATCAACCTCTAGTAGAGACCAAATCACAGCTGAACATTAAGTCAAATATTCCCACAGCAATTCATGAAACATGTCTCTCTCCAGCACCACGTTTAGCCCTTAAAAAGCTCAGCTGCTCTAATTTGGAAGAGAGATCTTAACCTCACTTAACTTCACCCATGCCACCAGAGACGCCCGCTGCAGATTCTTGAAAAGGTCTCTGCTCGTATAAACGGATGACACACATACAGGCTTTCATCCATCAGGAGCAGATGAAATATGAGGTGTTAAGGAGCGGACCATGTCCTGGGGCCCTTCATAAATCCATATATCCTTCCTACTCTGAGAACACTGACAGTGACCCAAAAACAGGCTTGTGGAACAAGAAAAGCATGCAGGGAAATCAGAATGGCGAAACACTTCAAAAACCTTTTTTTGTTTTGACACTTGTCCTTGAGAAAACAATTAATGTGTGCAGATAAGTGAAAAGAAATAGCTAATGAAGTGATGTCCAATTAAAATTTTATTTTAAAGTTTTCTAGTGTATTCCCCATTTTGAGTTTTTTTCCTGTTTTCAATACACAGACAAATTACAGAAGTTAAATTACAATTGCTGTATTAGGTTCTATAATTTTTATCAATATAAATACAATTGTAAGTTTGTTGATGTAAATTAAAGGCCAGAGCTTCCATTTTGAGATCTACTCTTTTAAAAAAGGACTGGAAATAGTCAACAATCTGGGACCCATTAGAAAATTCTTGGATACTACACTTTGGATTACTACAATACTGAGGTATTTGTGGCTGAAGATCAAGGGGGTAATGTCCCCATGGCTTAGTCAGTCCAACCGAATTATGTCAGAAATAGTATAGAAGTTAAATGTCAGTAAAAACATAGGCAGCATAAAAAAACAAACACTTGTATTCCTTTTCTTTTTACGTTTCTCCACAGAAAATGTCACAAATTGCCAATGCAGCATGCTTGTCTTTGGTGCATTTAAGAGTGTTGTAGTAAACTCTGATTTGAAGACCAAAAATTTGGGGGCATCACAAAAAAAATGGTTTCCGCCATTTGAAGCAAATGATTGGATAACAAAACAACGTGAAATAATTAGTGCTATTACTACTATTTTAATAGTTTCTTTGTCTTGAGTTTAGATTGATTATTTAAATTTTGCACTTACATATCCAAAAACTTTCAGTGTTTTTATTGTGATTAATTGCAAAAAATTATGTGATTAATTGGTTAATTTTCCTTTAATCGATTGACAGCACTTGAAGTAGACACTTAAGCGTTTGGTTCCAGAGGGCGAAGAATCCCGAGCTTGACCTCTATTTGCCCTGTAATCCTACAGCGTCTAAGATCCAACTTGTGAACTTGAATCGTGAGCTTTGAACTTTTAACCCCTGCGATTCACTCATACAGTTTCGTTTGTTGATGATTCACCTGAACTGTTTGTTGTGTGTATTTCAAGGATTTTTTGCTTACTCACTTGTTAGTGATTTGTGAAAAAAGAAGCAGAAATGTTCAGCCTTTTGCAGTTGCTTTAAACGACGGGTACTTTTGAAGATTATTATTAATATTATTATAAACATAACATTTACCCAGCTTTAAAATAAGCCCATATTTAGTTCAACTTTAAGAAATCGGATGAAATTAACCCAAAATGTATACTGGTTCATCTTTCTATATTTTTTTTTTTCAACTTTAACAAACTACTAAGCATGTTTAGTATTGCAAATGTAGTATTTTGGTAGCACTTTTATTATCCAGAAAGACATAAACTTATATTTATTGTGTGTTTTTATTTGAAAGACAGTAAATTGTAATATTATAAACTAATATAATTGATTATATCAAGTTTTGAAACTAAATCCTCGACACACTCTTAATTGTGCATTTGCACATGCCTCTGGGGCTGCAAACTTAAAGTTTTATCTCTTGCTCTCGCATTCCTATTCTTTCATAAGTTAAACTGTATGAAACATTTACATGCATTAGTAGATTTGGGCACATTTAAATCTACAATTCTCTTTACCCATTCCCCAGGGCCCCTATGAGCTCCCAACCCAAAGTTAAAAATGCATCCCAGCACTTGAAGCAAGCCTTCAACAGAAAGCAGCATCAATAAGAACCACTAATGCTGCAGTTTTATTTTGGTTCAATATTAATTTTACAAATTACAGGCATATTTAGCATAATGTTTATTAATGATCCAGCTCCCTTCAGTGAGGATCTTTCCGGCAGTGAATGCTTGCATCAGCAGCATCTGTGCTTCGGATTCTCCAGATGCTACAGCTCTACTGCAAACTTCCTGACAGCACTTTAAGCTCGCTCCAAACCCTCAGTGATGGATTCACTCAAAGGAAACCTCATTTAAACCACGCTTCCATTCCATTAGCCACATGCTCCAATCTCATTACAAAGCGCAGTTTTCCTTCATATCTAAAATTGTTTTTTACAGAAATTAAACATTGGGGAAATTCCTTATAATTGTTTTATTTCATGAACACGTGACTGGTAAAAGTTTTTTAAAATATGTTCAAAATGTGTAATTTTACAGGAGAATATGTTTTTTTTTTTTGTACAGTGCTACTTTCTAGGTAAAAACCCTTACTAAAATGGTCTACACTTAAACACATTGTCTGCAGTAAAGCTAAAGAAATAAAAATGGATTCAGATTAACTGTATGCACCTGTTTTGCAACATGTCAGTTTAAAATATATTTTACAAGAGTTTGTATTACATTGTAATTGTACCAGGGTTTGTAAAATGATATAGTAGCTTAGATACATCTAGTTTTTACATAACTGTATAACTTTAAACCAGGGTTTGACATTTTTTTAAATAGTTTAGGAACAGCTTTATGAATGAAATACTACTATTTATCCACTATTTATTCTTTAAGATCTTATTTGCATGCATTTCTGTATTTTAAAACAAAATAATTAATTCTGAGAGTTATCAGTAAGTTTTCAACACCCCTGGAATAGGGAAGTAAATACTGTTCTAGACAATGGCTTCTGCATGGCGTCCAACTTTCTTCCAAATCTGTAGTCTGGAAAAAATAGAAGTTGAGAAAGTGTTGGTGGTTTTCGCCACAAACACTTTTTGTTTTTGATGACTGAACATTTATTAACCGGATGTGAGCTCTGACTCTCATCAATCTTATTGTTTAATCATGCAATTATCTTAAACGGTAAAAATGATACAAGCGGCCCAGCTATTGCTAAAATCGAAGATACAGCTTCGGTCTGAATCACATATAAATCAAAGATGAGCACCAGTGGCATCTCTCGGACTTCATTCATACAATCCCAAACCAGCATTTACCAAGATTTATAAATAGCATTTCATTCCAGTATTCATCTGAATCGGTAGCGGAAAACTAATTAGATCTGGAAGCAGGGCAGAGTGAAGGCTGTGAGCGGAATACTGCAGGCTTTCTCTGAGACTTTATTCATAGCGAAGCACGGGACTCCGAACAACATGTGCCATTATTAAAATGGAAAAAGCCTCCGTTTTGGCTCCAACCTTCATGGCATTTCCTGTGGCCGAGCTCCGAAAGGCCAGGTTCAATGTCGGCACTTTGTGATTGGACTACTATTAATGCAATTAAACTCAGACTAGAGAGCAGCGCTTGTTTTGGGGAGTTCAATTACTGAGAAAAATGCTGTGAGATGAGTACAGAGAGGACGAATATAAAACAGCCGGGATTACCTTGAACTACACACAGTGGGAATGAGAGTAACTATCCATATAAAGCTATAAAAATGTGTTTGCTAAAAAAGAAAATTCAGATTTTATTTAAATCCTCATTGTCTGTCCCTTCACTTCTTCAAAATGTGTTCATCAATTGATTAGAAAAAAAATGTACTTTTGTAATGCATTAAAGTGCTGTGTGATTGCAGTCTCGATTAGAACTATGCAAACAAAACCGTATTAACCAAATTAACGTAAATCCAGTAGTTAAATATTTTGGTCTGGTCACAGCTGAATTAAGGATCAGTTTCACTCAAAAAATTGCTGGAGGTAAAAAAAAAATCATTTTAAACAATATGTTTTAATATTTGTGAGAACTATCTCTTTAAAGCAGCTGCTTCTAGTTAATTTGCTGACATTTCTAACAGTTGCTGAGCATCGCTGCGCAGCATTAATCCCAGAGAATTATTTGCGTCTGTGCTAAACAGTGAAGGCGTAAATATTTGAACAGAAACTCATCAACCGTGTCAAACCAGACTGTTTTCTTAATGATGCTCTAATTATTTCTCTCAGCTTTTGCTGGTGTTTATGGAACACTACAGTAGGAACTCTACCTATGTGATTCAAAACTTTACATTTGAATTCCTATTAACCCCTCCATTGAAAACTCTTTCAGTGTTGTTTCAAAAGCTTCTGAAAGAAAACAAAAGTCACCATTTGGGAAATAACAAATAACAAACTGTGGGTAAGGTTTTTTTTTTTTATATCAATACTCCCATTTACAACTCAAATCTCCGACACATTTCTGAGAAACGTGAGCAAAATGATATAAATCACATATTTTTCACTATAAAAACTTTAAACTCTAAATTAAAGTTAGAAAACAGCTCTAACTGTATTTTTTTCGGTCATCTTGATTTAAGATAATTTAATTAGAAATTAGTGACTATCAATTGTCAATATCACAGAAAACTTTAACTATATATGTGACTTTAAAAAAAAAACCTAAAGATTCATATGAAGCTGTGAGAAAAGGTTATTTGATGCAATTGTTTAAAAGACGTGTTTAAAACCATCCAGTAGTAGAGATATTTCCTTTGATCGAATAGATCAATATCTCAATCATGAATATTTGATAGCTGCTATTGAACCATAAAGCTACAATAACCCCACTGATGGTGTTTATTTAAAACACGTTAAATCAATGAGCTCTTCTGGACCAGCTCATGTGGACCATGAGACAGCCAAGACATTGGTTCAGACCCAGTTGCCAGAAATTTCCAATTGGCTTGTTGTCTCGACTGAAGGTCAGGTGACTTGAGAATGTCGGTATCTTCCCAGATCAAAATGCTTTTTGTGCTCACACGAGCTTCTTGGTTTAATCAGATGGTCACATGATGGCTGAGTGCAAGGGTGACCCCAATCAACACCCCCTTAACACTGCACTGGATCTTTGTATTGTGAAGTCCAAGATGTAAATGATACTTCAGATACTTACTTCACTTCGGAAGTAGTATGTAACCCAGGTATTTCTACAAAGAAACCACTTCACATATAGATATGTTTTAAATTGAACAGATTAAAAAGACGGGTGGTGGTGATCACGAAGAGTGGTGAAGTGTGCGGGTTTGAAGGTATTTTACTTACGGTTACAGCTCTGAGTGGGTGTGGTTTAGATACATCACTCTAGTGGTGCCAATGGGCTTTGTAAGGTTTATCTTTGCAGGAGACGCCATAAAACCCTCCCGCATAACTTTACTTGATCCTCTCAAAAATTGTTATTTTACACACGTAAATGGGAGCCGTGGACTCTGTGATTGGTCAGACTAGTAGTTCACGGGAGTAGCGATAGATCAGTTTTCTCCATAAACACAAGGAAGTAGAATAAACAACAAATGTCTTCTCTCCTTCCACAATTGAAGATTGAACTGACAGTAACTTTCACATCAATGTACTCAAGCGCCAACACAATACGCTCAGTTTCAGTCACTATTGTTGCTAACTGCAAAAAAACACAAAGTGGGAGAAAAACTTTTGTTCACAGGAACGAACTGCACCTCTTCATTTGTCCATGATTTTCAGAAAAATTGATTTCTGGCTATTATGAACCAAGTTTTTGTGTCACACACTGTGACTTTTTTTTTCAGCCAATCAGTGAATTCAATAGCTGACATCCATCAATTTTCCAAACCCTTTTGGAGTCACAGGGGTCTGCTGGTGCCTATCTCCAGCGTACATTGGGGCGAGAGCCGGGGGTACACCATGGACAGGTCACCCGTCCATCGCAGAGCTGATATATATTAAATATATATAAAAATAAGTACATGGTGGAGCACACCAAGTCATAATGTAACAATACATGTCTACGGAAAAGTGGTATTAGATTCTGTAAGGGTTAAAGTTGCTCTTGGTTAACAACTGGAGTCATCAAAAGTAGGTGTCGACTTTTCAAATCATATTAAATTTACAAACTCTTCAATTTTAGAAAATGTTAAAGAATAAAAAAACAAATCTATAAGAACAAAGTATCCATTGCAATAATAAATTCTTAAATGCTTATGAATCAGCTGCCATAAAACAATCAGTAACTACTTTGAAGCAAGTAACCCACTACAGAATACTAACCCACTATACAGGGGTGCTTCCAGAGCAAAAATCTAGGTACAGCATCTACCCATCAAGAAGCTAGGTCTGCTCATAATCAGGTCAGGAAAACATAGAAGAGCGAAACTAGGCGATGAAAAGCGCTAATGAGTCAAACGAGAGCCATTAAAACTCTGCTGACAGTAATAGAGATCTGTGCCTGTGGTCAAACACACACAGAGGTGCATTCACCAGCTCAGAGCGAATCAAGAAAACACACATGACTATAATCAGAGGAGCCTCGCTACCAAAAAAGCCTTTGAAATTGGGACAGCGTCGTCCCATTGTGGATTAATTAGCAGCATTTTTGAGCTCATTTGGGCCAAAGCAGTCACCTACAAAGAGCTTTAACTCCTCTGAACAGCACTTGTCAGATTATCAAGCTTTATTAAAACACTGTGAGGTTATTTATGGACGTCTATGAAGCATGTTGGTGTGTGCGTGTGTATGGAGCAGTTGGTTGATGCGTGGTGCCTGTTGGTGAAAGAGGCTGATTCATTAGCTTTTATGCGTGTTTGTAGTCCACCTGAGGACCAGAGCTTTCATTAGTACAGTGCTGTTTACTCAGCAACTTACAGATGCCAGCACACACACAGCATTCTCAGAGCTGGACATTAGACTATCTTTAGAGCAGCTTTACGTAGTCACTGATCAGAAACTGTGACTAAAACACAAGAAATAAAATCCTATTCAAGCTGAATCATTGATTCACGCTATAAAGAAAAAAATTCCATTCAGTTGATGTATTTGGACAGTGAAAGTGAAACATTGTACAGCACTGGAGGTTTGTGAACTGTTTTGTGACAGAAAAACTGAAACACTGTTCTGTATACACTGTTCAGTTGTAAATAATTTGATGTAACCCTGATGGGTTTTTTTTTGACAGTGAAACTAGCTATTCAATGGCTTTTGGTGCAGTAACATTGGATCATGGTTCAATATAAAGCTGGAGGTTTGATTTGTGTATTGTGACAATAAATCTGAAACACTGCTCAGTAGTGCTGGGCGATATGACGATATATATCGTGGGGACGATAGAAAAGTGTCTATCGTCCTATTTCTCTTCTATCGTTTCTATCGTTTCTAACCTAATTTTATCAATTACTAAAGAAAATATTGCATTAAATAGACTATGACAAATGTATGATAATGTCTTGTGGCTATGCAATGCATACTCTACCCTTTATCTAAGTGATAATCAAGAATAAAAAGGAACTTTTTCGCAAAGAAACTCTGTCTTGTGATTTTGCGACGTGACGCTTTACGTTGTTGCGACATGCTTTACGCTAGTTAACTCGTGAGTGCTTAAAGATGGAGACACAAGAGGTTGAAGATGAATGCCCGGAGTCGCAACAAATTGAAACTGCTACGCAGGCAGCAGCCCAAGAAGTTCTTAATCAAATCAAATCAAATCACTTTTATTGTCACATCACCAGCAGCGTGTGAGCTGTGGTGAGTGAAAAGCTTAGGTGCAAGCTCCAGTCAGTGCAGACTTACAGTACAACATACAAATACAGATAAGACATGAAACAATATATACGTTAAACAATAAATGTAAATATAAATATGCTGAGTTGCAGGTTGGTTGTTATAGATGTAATGGATTGATGGCTGTTTAAGTAAAACAGACTTCAGCTGCTTAAATTAGAATAGTTTAAAATAATTTAAAATAATTTAAAGTGCGGGTGCATGCTGCATGAATGTCCAGTTTGTTGCAGTGTTCTTTTACCGTAACGTGGGGGTACGTCAGTGATTTGGTTGCATTTTGGTTTCAAGAGCTCCGACACAGAGCAGAAGACAGTCATCTGCAAACTCTGCCAAAAAACTGTTTCCGCGCCCGACGCCAACACAACAAACCTCTTTTACCACTTGAAGAAGGTTCACGAAAAAGAATACTGGAGAATCGAAGAAATGCGACGTAAAGAAAGTTGTGAAACAGCCCGGGCAAGTGGCGAGAAAAAATATAGCCAGCCTAAAATTAAAGAGTCTTTCATAAAATGCACACCGTATGAAAAAAGTCCCAGCGCCACAAAGAAATCACATGTGCCATCTTGCATTACTGTTGTAAAGGCATGATCCCCGTGTATGCAGCTGAGAAGGGTAGCTTCCGAGACCTCGTCAAAGTGCTTGACCCGAGGAACGTTATGCCCAGTCGTAAGCACTTCAGTAATGTCGAGTTGCCTCGCTTATATAACGCATGCCGGGCCCAAGTAGAGAAGGATGTTTGCAGTGTGGTCCATTATTTTATTTTTTTTTTAAATAGTTTATTTTGATAATACTATTTAAATAACTATGATGTGGTTAAAAAAATGTGAAGGCTACTGTAGCTCTACCTCCACCACATCTGTTGTCATTTGATACGTTTACATTGCTGCACTAAAATGTAGTTTTTCTCATTTGTGACAGTTCAGTTAAATGTCACTTCAAAATAAAGTTGCAAAAAAAAGTATGCAATGATATTTCTGTCAAACTTTTCAGAGAATAACTGAAAACGTACTTTATTGTGGTATATCGTGATATATATCGTTATCGTGATATAAAATAATCCATATCGTGATATATGATTTTTCCATATCGCCCAGAACTACTGCTCAGTGTATTGATGGAGGTTTGATAGCTGTATTGTGACAGAGAACTTGTCAGCATAGCACTACAGGTTTTTCCAATGAATTGTGACCGTGAAACTGAAACATTGCTCACTAAAGAACTGGAGAATTGATAGTTGATTTTGGACAGAAAATGGGATCTAATTTGATGAAAATCCTTGAACGTTTGCCCATTTTAATCTAGAAAAAAATATACTGTAAGAAAAAAAAATGCCAGCTATTTACAAGCAATACACATTCGATTATTCCAACTAACTAAGCCATTTCTTTCTATCAAAAATGTTCAATGTTGAAGTACAACAGGTACTTATCATTATGAATCTGTTCTCTATCCGCGAGTATATGAGAGCAGTACATGCATTGCTGGAATGCAGCACAGGAAGTCACACCCCTCGCATAGGAGCTAAACAGAAGTGTTTGCCGAGCTCAGCCACTAACAAACACTAACCGGCCGCTATGGAATTCAGCACAAGGATGCAGAAATGCTTCTGGCTCACACACACACTAGTGAACTATCCAGACCTCTTCTATGCGGCTTATGCAAGATTTAGAGAGAAAGTCACACATAACCATGCTTGGAAAGGTCCACAGCTGTCTTGTTTCAGACAGTTGTGCAAGGGTGCTCTGGCCAACTATGATCACATGTTCCACTAAAATGGTAACATCAGATCCGGTTCGATTCACAAACTCTTCATATTCTAAGTGATCATTTGTGCTCAAAAGAAGGTATAGCAGTGACCCTTTGATGTCTTCCTTTAAAAGGGTTTGCCTATAAAGTGGATTTAAATCTTGATTTTACATTAATTCATTTGCATCTCTAGATTTGGGCATGCAGGGATGTAAAGAATACCAAATGATTTATCAACGCAGCCAAAAAACACTGAGGAAGTCAAAAAAGATTAGAAATCCGGCAGAATTTGTCGCCTTCCTCAAAAATAAAAACATTTCCTGTTAAGAGCTTGTCTTTATTATGTTTTTCTTAAGTTGTCGTCCTTCAATTAAATTGTCGATCTAGTTTCAAACTCCCGTGGGTCTTGGAAGCTCTCCATGAATATGATTCTGGCTAATTAAAGGAAACCCAACAGACCACAGGAAGAGAATCGAGCCCAGAAAACACACACACAGGTGATGCCAGTGGTGATGAATGTGAGCTTGTCAAAAACAAAGAACAATGTGACTCCTACCAAACACAATGAGTGTGTGTGGCACAAGATTGAATCCACGGAAGAGGCTGTTCGCAACGAAGCGGCTCAGGAAATCCTCTGCGTCACCAGCAGCCAAAATAATCTCCATAATGCTCATCCTGCCAGGGGCACGGTGTTCACTGCATCCCAGAAACTAAAGAACACTTTTTTTTTTTTTTTAAGTGTAGCCGAACATCATCTGAATCTTGTGATAAGTTGCTCATGCAATATTAAATGTGTACCTACAGTGGATCTATTTCTAAGCCCTATTCATAGAAAACTGAGCAGCCAATAAGAGCTTTCTACCATGTTTTAGGCCATGTCTAAATGTTTTTAAGCAGGATTTTTTCCCTCACACCTTGCACAAAAAAACTCCAACACGTGACCGCTTTCCCCCCCCAAAAAAAACTGTCAAAACCAAAACTCAAAAACCAAGAGGTTGCAGTCCCTTCTTGCTATTTTTAAAATTAGTATTCAGCATTGAATTTACAAAAAACTGGCACGCCTGTTTGGTGGTCAAATGGAAAACATCTGATTGTAATCCTGTACATGCCGTAAGCCACAGGTAGAGTAACACAGTACCCGTTTAGTCCACCATTACAATTGGTCCTTGTAAACAAAGTAGTGACAGCAAGCACAAAGCCAGTTTTCGCTGTCCACATTGAAACAAGAGTTTACAGTGTTTTCAAAACAGTAATTTGTGCATGATTTTGTAACACTTAAATTTGGAGGAGCTCAAAAAGCTTTGAGGAAATGAATTAAGTCATTGTGTATCTGTTTGGTTGGTTGTTCAGAGGCACAGGTAATTATATCCAATTGATCACATCAACACAGCTTTAAAAGCTATGCTCTGCACAAATGTTTTTTCAAGTTCTGACTGCCGGGTGGGGTTTGCGCAGAAGAGGGCATGGTAGTTTGTGGTGGGTGCCTAAACATCAACCTTTTGGCTGTTTATGACTATTTGAATTTTAAGTTTTGGCTTTCAATAAGATGCATTGGGGTTTATGAAGTTCTCACGAGTTTTTATTACAAAATCATTACTATGATGTGTATGGTGTACTTCTAAGTGCTATACCAGACTAACTGAGAGGTTTAGCAGGGGGGATTATATGATCAAAACTAAACAGGGCTAATCGACTGTTTTGGAAGTTGTGTGGTTGGCCATACAGAAAATGTATCTAATTGTACTTCTTCTTTTCCTTTCGGCTGTTCCCGGTTTAGGGGTCGCCACAGCGAATCATCTGTTTCCAATACAATCTAGCAAATTGTGAGCCTTCCAAGCTGAAAAAAAAGGAGATCACTTTACAAAAACCATTAGCCTTTTTAATGCAAAGGAACTAAATATTTCCCTGTAATGAAGGAAAATGAAAAGATCCTGAACCTTCCTGTGTGCCCATTATTAGCCACATGGCCATAATATTAGCCATAATATGTTTTTCCCATTTGTACTGCCACGACCAATCCCACGTCTCAAATGAGATTCCATTATCTATGGATGACGTGTTGAAGACATCAACCAGAGGTTTCTGAAGAAAAAAGTGGATGTATCAGAAGTTCTTGGCAGTAAGTCACTACCGGATAGTAGAAAATTTGAAAATAATGTGGAAAAATAGACAAACAGATGAAAAACATGTGACTCAAGAAGCCCATAATTATCCACAATATTAAGGCTGATATTCCCAAAAGAAATAATTAAATAATAGGGATTTTTTTGCTTGATTGCATGTGCCTAAAAAAGCTTTTCAGCACATGCAATCAAGCAAAAAAATCCCTCCTATGTGTCTCCATTAGTTGCATTCGAAAATGAAACCCAAATCACAGTCGATTTTCTTTCCCCCGCAGTATCCTAAGACTTGGGCACTATTTGGCTTGACCCCCGTCTCTCCCTGACGACTTGAGTAAACCCTGAAAGTGTACGGTTGGCTACAATCGACCATGGATTAAGATCTCTGATGATCAGTAGCATTTTGCTCAATGCAATTAAGTCGACAATGAGACCACATTTTAAAATAGATGGTAGCAATGCAACGTTAATATCCAATGCGATGCATTTTAACATGAATTTGGTACAAACAATTTAAAAAAATGGTAATTTTCCAATTGATCGGTGATCACAGCAACAATGGGGTTCTAAAAAGATTGTATTTTTGTATTATTTAATAAATTATCTTTATAAAACAGAGCTACATGTGTGGATAGTCCTAGCATGCTTCTAGTTTATATGATTGCATTTGACAAACTTACCCCGAAAACTATTTTTACATTAATTTATCTGACACAAAATGTTTTGACACTTTAAAGTGCACAAATTGCCAAAAAACGCTCAACATTGATTGGATGATTTATCTGTGTAGATTGTTGCTTGGAAACAGATAAATTCCACTTCTGAAACTGCATTCAAGCCCCAAAACATTCCTGATTTCACTCACTGAACAAAAATATAATTTTTACATGAGTGTTTGTTAAATAGTTAAGTACCAACTTTTATGCAATAGTAGGTTGACTTGTTTGGCCCTAAAAAATAAAAACTGCCTCAGCTTTTTAGGCCTCTTTAGAAAATAATAAAAGGCCTCACCTTGAGGGTGTTAAAACCAACTCATGCTCAGGTCGCCCCTTAAAAAGGCTGTCCTTAATATGAAATATTTTGCTTTTACTTAAATATGCACTCACTTTTATTAACAATTCCCAGTGAATCCAACCTCATGACTTACAAAGCATTCTTTCACCACCAGGATCTTGAGCAATGGCTTCCATCTGATTAGCTTATTTGGAGCTCTTGTTAAATACAGTTGCTCTTATCATGAGACCATCCCAAAAAAAATCCTGAAATCAAGTTAAAATTGCTGTTTGCTAGGTGTTTATAGCATATAAATATAGTGCCTTTCTTTTGTTTCAGAATGGATTATTTCCTTAATCGGAGTCTTCAAATATTGTAAATTTAAACTTTTTTTATTGTGATCATTGTATTAGCAATCCCCCTCTGATTGAGTCTTAGAAAAAGAAAAGAACTGGTGAAATGTGCACCTTTTATTAGTAAATCACCCCCTGCTGATTTTGGAAATTTGATCGCAGATGAAGAAATCAGTGTTTTTTTATTACTGTTGGAATAAACCTCCCAAAAACAAATTCCCACTCCAAAACTACATTGAAGGACCTTTTTAATGATTTCACAGATGCATGGAGAATGGAGGGTATGCCTGTGACAAAAAGCCCCTGCGTGTGCTCACGGGTGAATGTGAGTTTGACCCTCTTAAACTCTGAAAATGGATTAAAGCTGTTGTGTAATTGACTGCTGGAACTGATTTCCAAATAAAGTATTCTACAGACAGAAAAATGAAAAGATGAGCAAAATGTATTCAGGAGCTGAGACCTGGTATCGCTTCTGAATAGAATCTCCATAGATGTCTTTGTAACCAAGTGTCGAGGTTTTTTTTTTTTTTTTACATATGATAATACCAAGGCGTGGCCTGTTGGCAAAGTGACATCAATATAAGAAAATTATTTTGATCATAGTTCACTGAAGGACTGAGCTCCTGCAGTGCCCTCTGTGTCAACCTGCTCAAGAAAGCAGATGTACATGCCTGTCTTAAATTTGATGACGAATAAATCAGCATAGAACTGGATGAAGGTGTTGTTAGATAAGACCAAAACATTATAGGTTTAGCATTAACTCAACTACATTCACAAGACTCCACTAAACAAATACTTGTTTTCTTTTAATTCTTTAATGGAGTAATTTAAAAGAATAAAATCTTCTGAAAAAGGCTTAAACCAATTAATTATACTATTTGCTTCTCAAACCAATGATTCTGTGCATGTGCATGGATTTATCACTCACTGCACTCTTGACAAAAACAATTCCTATCCAATTAAATCCTTCGCATCCAATCATTACTGCAGGAATAACAGGCATGGCATTTCCCCAGACATAAATCCCCTGATATTTGAGCTGATACCAGCAGATCTGCTTATTATGTGTCACCCAGGCATCTAATACATGGGATTTTGGAGGGATTTGTATGATAGTGGCAATCTGGAGATAATCCCACACCATATGTGAGCACTGCTGCCCCCATCAGGCCGAAGACCAGAGAAGCAATATCTGTAGAAAGCGTAGGGTTTACAGGGATCACAGCTTTTACTACAAAAATCAGACATGCATTAATATCCAGATTAATTCAAAGTCAAATGTAGCCGCACTTCTAAATAGAAGTGTGAAAATCACAAGCATGCGTCTCTGTTTAATCCTGCTTCAAAGAACCTGAAACACTAAAGCCATTCATTAAAACAAATTAAAGTGCACAACTAAAAGCAACTGCATGAAACCAGTTAGTGGGAAACCATCTCAAACGTTTCACCGCATCCATTAAACACAGATGTAAGTCAGACAAATCCAAGACGCACGTCGATTTGGAAAGACAGAGACCAACAGCAGAATTACAACTCCATAAAAGCAAGCAAGAAACATCTGCATATAAAACAAGTCCGCTGGGAATCTGAGGTTTGGCTACAGAGGAGCATTTAGCATTAAAAACAAGATTAAAGCATAACTGAAGATAAAAATAGCTCAGAGGCAAGTCTGCGTTATCTAGAGTAAACTCTGCAGACTGACAGCCATTAGGAAGAGAGACTGAATAAAACATTGGCAAAAATCTTAAAATAAGTCCATAGATAAAGTCTAGACATGCACCAAATGTTGGTGTTTAGTGATTTACTCCAACAATACCCTAGCCCGGTTTTGCTACAGAACAGTCAACTTATCAAACTTCACTTTTCCCACCATTGCTTCATAAATATATTTAAACACATGGTTGTTAAATGCACGGTCAACAATTAATTCTCAAAAACTCACATTGAATGGAAGAAATAAGAGGGCATGGTTTTACAAAATAGATAACGTTTAAGAAAATAAATTCCTCTCTGAACAAAGCTTTGTTATAATAACCAAACTTCACTAGCTTTCTACTAAGGTGATAACCAGAAATTTTACCAAATTGAACCAAACTATTTCAGACAACTACCCATGATTAATTGGAAATTAAGATGCGTGGATAAATCAATGTGTGATAACTATGATTTACACAACCATACTGGTACAAATGTAATACCGTATACCAGCATTAACTCACATAAAATGTGCTTTATGCCTCTTGTAACGTCAAAAATGTGTGGAATTTTTTACGTTTGTGGAAATTAACTTGTAACAAACTATATCCAAAACCAATACAAAGGCATTTAATGAAACAAAGTGATGTTCGTGTGTAGTAATCTGTTATCTGAATTTATATTAGTGTAACATAGAGTAATTATTTTACAAATTACCAAACATTAAAAAATATATATACCCCATCTTTTGTATGTAGTTGTCTACTGGTATTTATTTGGGAAGACAAGTGGTGAACAAGTGAAATTAATCAATTAACCAAATCAGCTGTTGCCCAGTTGTGATATTGAAACCAAGTTCAACTCCTTCACATTGAAAAGCAGCGCTCCAATCTGTGTCGGTTAGGCATTCAACGGATGTATGATAGAGTTTAAAGGAATGTAACCGTCACTGGGGAAACGAGCCGTTTGTCCTTTAGAAAAACGGTTATGACGGTTTACATTCGGTTCGGATGGAAAGTTTTGGGCTGTGGCGCCTGATGTAAATCACACTTAAACCGACACAAAACACACAGAACCGAGTAGAAAACTTTAAAAAGTTGCATTCATACGTAAAACCGACACTAGAGGCTTTCCTCGGTCTCGTAAATAACCAAACGAACGTCTTCTTACCTTGGAAATCTCCGGTTGAGACCCAGAAAAAATCGGCGAGGAGCAGGAGAAGAGCCGTTAAAAGTCTCCGGTCCATCGCTCGAGTCTCGCGAACGGAAGCTCGCGCTCCGTTCTTGTCGTTGCCCGCGCCAAACCTGAATATTTCCGTTGTTCTGAGACACCGGGAGAGCCGTTAGACCGCTGCCCGAGGCTTTACACTAGTTAAGTTTAACTGTGTCCGTACGCGCCGTTACTGACTTTAGGACCGCCGCTGCTGGCTGGAAAAGCGTGACGTCACCCAGCTGGCTCTTTTTCTTTTCCTCTCTCTCTCTCTCTCTCTCTCTCCCTCTCTCGCTCACTCTCTAATGATACCTTTCCGCCTTTTTCTTTAAATGATGAAAAGGGCATTACTTTATTTAAAAATACGGTGTTAAGGTTGTGTTTTCATCCCCGAAGTACTGTCATCCAAAACGCTTTAATTTTCAATTCAGGCTTTCTCTCTGTTGTCTAACTGTTGTGTAGTCTGGTCTAAATTTGTCTTGCCAATCTCTCACTCATTTCTAAAAGTTTAAATGTTTTACTTCCAAATTTCTATAGAAGCCTATTTCTAACTTTTCAAAAAGTCGAAATTTTGAGATACAAAATTAGGGTTATGGCTAGGATTAGAGTTTCCGTTCAAATTTTATCTCGAAATTTCGAGTTTTGTATCTCAAAATTGTGACCCATTTTATCTAACAATTTGTTCTTTTGCATCTCAGAATTGAGACTTTTTAAGCCATTTTTTAACCTGGCGGAAATTGCTGCAGGAATCAATCTGGCAACCCGGTTGTTCTGTTCTGGTGGAGTTCCTCAAGGCGCGCGCTCGGTCTCAAATCGCCATTTGGAACCTCATACACGGATTTTACGCACAAAAGTCATAGCATGTTTGGATGTTATCACTAATTAAATACTTTTGATTATAACTTTATTACAATCAGGGCATTGATACAAATTTGAAATACTGCAATCTGCCAGTGGCAAGTACACTCTTCAAAGGGATATACAGTGGTACCCCGAGATAAGAACTTTATTGGTTCCAGGGTGACGTTCGGATCTCGAACATTTCGTATCACGAAGCAAGTTTTACATGAAAAATGCCTAATCCGTGCAACGGCTCTCGAAAATAACAGTATAAGTAGATGAAAAAATGGAAAACCAGAGAAAAATCAAGAAACGTTTCTTCAATCCTTAAATCTACACATTGTTAATGTAATAAATGATAATAAATCAGAATAAAACACATTTGCGAGACAGCCATACCTCCAAACAAATAAGGATCACGAAAGAAAGACCAGACATATTAAAATGTTAGAATCACGAGATTTTAAGGAAGAGAATGGTGTAAATTATGTGAAGCTGCGATAAAGTTTGAATGATTTAGAAATAGCCTTCAATTGAGATTTTAAACAGCTTCTGGCAGAATTTTAGAATAGAGGTGAATGGAGCATTTATGTGCACTCCTTGTGATTTAGGCCACCTGGAGTAAAAATTGTGTTTTTTTAAAAATGAAAACAGCACCAACTGAAAGAGGACAAAAATCTCTACCATTTAGATATAAAATGTGTGTGTAAAGGTTAATTTTTAGTTAAGAAAACAGTGCAAGTATCAACAAGGCTGAGCTTACTCGAAGTTAGAGTGGGTGATGACATCACCACTCTAGGGCCCCCATAGGGAATGACTTGGCCGAAATTTGCGATTTTTCCGGAAACCGCTGGTCCGATCGGTCGAAGCGATATAGCAACAAACTACAGAACAGCTTTGAGGTGTGTTGAAAGTTTAGGAGGAGTAGGGTTAAGAATTTTCGTCAGAAGAAAAGAGAAGAATAAAGTGAACATTGAAGTGATTGAAATGAACATGTACTCACTGTCGGGGGTTCAGTGTGCCCAGTAGTCACAGACAGCAACCAATCTCATGGGGAGGTCACACTCCTTCTGAACAATCCCAAATTTCACCGCAAGCGTTTTTGAGGTGCTGTTATAGCACTTTGTTGGTGTAAAAAAACTGTTGTGGCCTTTTTGTATTTCTGGTTCAAATAGTTATTTGTTGATTTTAATGTACTATAGATGCTGGTCACCTATTTATTACCAGTTTATTTATTTATTACATTTGATGGTTGGTCCTGAATAGCACCTTTGAACATTGGTTCCAAATAGGGCCTTTGAATATAAGTGTTAAATGGCATCCAAAAAAGGTTTCCCTATGATTATGAGCCAAAGAACCCGATTTGGTTCTAAATAGAACCTTTTTTTAGGGTGTATATAAATAAACATGATTAATTAATGCGATTTTCATTACATTTAGATATTTTATTTTGATATCCTGTATGAGGATGTCAGGAGTGGCAGAGAAGTATGTTAGAGTAGTCCAGGATATGTATGAGAGAAGTAAGACAGCAGTGAGATGTGCTGTAGGTCAGACAAAGGAGTTCAAGGTGGAGGTAGGGCTACATCAAGGATCAGCTTTGAGTCCCTTTTTATTTGCTATGGTGATGGACAGGTTGACAGATGAGGTCAGACAGGAATCTCCGTGGACAATGATGTTTGCAGATGACATTGTGATCTGTAGTGAGAGCAGAGAACAGGTGGAGGAACACCTGGAAAGTTGGAGGTCAGCTCTAGAAAGAAGAGGAATGAAAGTCAGTCGCAGTAAGACAGAATACATGTGTTTGAACGAGAGGGAGGGAAATAGAACAGTGAGGTTACAGGGGGCTGAGGTCAAGAAGGTGCAGGAGTTTAGGTATTTGGGGTCAACAGTCCAGTGTGACGGGGAGTGTGGAAAAGAGGTGAAGAGACGAGTGCAGGCAGGTTGGAGAGGGTGGAGAAAAGTGTCAGGGGTGTTGTGTGACAGAAGAGTGTCAGCAAGAATCAAAGGAAAGGTGTACAGAACAGTAGTGAGACCAGCGATGATGTATGGGGTAGAGACTGTAGCAGTGAGGAAGAGACAAGAGGCAGAGCTGGAAGTAGCAGAGATGAGGATGTTGAGGTTCAGTTTAGGAGTGACGAGGATGGACAAGATTAGGAACGAGCACATCAGAGGAACAGCTCAGGTTGGTTGTTTTGGAGACAAAGTCAAAGAGGCCAGATTGAGATGGTTTGGACATGTGCAGAGGAAGGATAGTGGTTATACTGGTAGAAGGATGTTGGAGATGGAGATACCAGGCAAGAGGTCAAGAGGAAGGCCAAAGACGAGATATATGGATGTACTGAAAGAGGACATGAAGTTAGTTGGTGCAAGAGTAGAAGATACTGAGGACAGAGTTAGGTGGAAAAGGATGATTCGCTGTGGCCACCCCTAAACTGGGAACAGCCGAAAGGAAAAGAAGAAGAAGAAGATTTTGATATTTTGAAAAGATTCTATAATAACATGATACGTTATATTATATTAAAGGGGGGTTTTATGCAAAATCTACTTTATTGAGCTTTATGTTGTTATTATGTCAGTCCCTCATTAAAAATGCACCTGAATCGTGACTTTGAATTCATATTTGAGTAATCTTGAATCTCCTGCGGTAGACATTGGGGGGTGCTAAAACGCTCTGTTTTGCAAAGCCCCGGCCCTTTTGCGTAGCTCCGCCTCTGTCCCCCATCTGCTGCTGCACCGCTCCTCCCCCTCCAGCTCCGGCAAAGACTCGCGTCTACGGCTGAGGGAGCTACTGTTAGCAACAGCTGGTTTCACTACGTGTGAACGAAGCTCCTCGTTCAGAGTGCTTTTCTCTATAGTTCTACGGATTACAAAATGACTTCCACAAGGAGATGTATGTTTGGATGCCAAGGAGAGAGCCCTCTCTTTACGCTTCCCAAGGACGACACGCTTCGTCAAAAATGGTTAAAAAGCTTATGTATTATTTTAATAGCAAAACTTAGTTTCATTATGAAGCATATTTTTAATTTCCTAGTAAAATGTTGATACAAAATGGTGTAAATTTACAAGAGAATATTTACCAAGAAGACACGTCTTGAAAAAGTCTCTGTACTTGCTCCTGTTTCACAGAAAACTCACTTTCTGGATCCGACGTAGGGTCGTGTGCATAGGCTTGTACAATATCCTCCGTTGCCATTTTGCAAAACTTAAAGTAGATGACCGGATCGAGGCTTAAGTTGACCACCACAGATTAGAAAATATAAGTCATGTCCTCTTTGCAAGGTCAAATTCTAAGGGGTTCTTGGACTTCAATGTTGAATTGTATGTGAAGCTCAATATAAAAAGGATGGGCTGGCTACCCGTGGTCTTTATTTCGAAGACCAAATGAACAAATTACTGCGTTTAAGTCAATTTTAGGGTACAGTTTTTACCAATTTGTAATCAGCTAAATATACTAAACCATGTCAGATTAAAAAGTATTTTTCATTTCTCTAGAAAACATGCATGCATTACTTGTGGGATAATGAAGGCCACCCTTAACAGATCGTACGTTTGTCTCTTTTAATTCCTATTTAAGAGATATAGGATTTTTTTTAAAGCCACAAAGCCTTTGAAATCAGATGGTATTTGCATGTTTCGCCCGGCTGAGGCTATGGCCTCGTAAATGAGACTTGACTACGAAAATTAAAAAGAAAAACGAAGACAAAAGACACAGACCGTAGAAGCGTATTATCTATTCAAGTACCTGCTGAATCATCATGGGAAGAAAGACCACTGAGCAAAGTAGAGGCATTCAAACACTTTTAATTGATCTTTGCGATGGATTTCTTTTTATTTATAATATGTTAATTTATCCTGTGCCACAAAAACCTGTAGCTCATTACTGTACATCTAGAGTAGGATTTTCTCAAGGCTGAAAAATCTCGGCCTATTATTAAATAGGAACAAGAGAACGGCTCTTTCTCCGCCACATTGAAAGCATGGAGCGAAACGAAGGACAGCCATTCACTGCTCTAATCTCTTCAGAATGAGTTTTTCTTTTCCAAATTATATATTTTTATTTCTAAACATGAACTATCGGGCTGAGACACAGATGGTTTGATTGAGCATACAGACATTTCATTATGGGTTGCTTCCTTCTCTGAATTCAGTTGAGGAGGGCTGTGGTATAGACAGAATTTGTATTGATTCCAATCATTAGTGTGTGAGACAAAGACAAAAATGTTTCATTAATGTCTGATGTTTATGTGAATATATAAGTAAATTAAAAAGACATATATTAAAGTCTCCTTCTAATATAAGGTTAGTAGATTTGTGTGCAACTGCAAACACAAAGATTTGCATATTTAAATAAACACTGTACAATAACCATTATTAATGGCTAGATATGGACAACAGATATACAGTGAGTGGACAATAAAACAGAAACACTAATAAAATACTATTGGAACTTGAATGTACACCTCTGTACTTGAGTAAAGTCAGATAAACTAATATCAAGTAGTTGGACAATAAAACAGAAACATTATTAGAACCCTGTTGGAACTTTGACCACATCCCTGCACTTGGAACAAGTCTAACTGATGTACAGTAGCTGGACAATGAAACTGAAACACTTAAAAGACTACAGTTGGAACTTGAACTTTGGCCATATCGCAGCACTTGGGAAAAGTCAAATGGATTTCCAAATTTTCGACAATGAAACTGAGATACTAAAAGGAATTCAGTTGGAACTTGACGGTCACACCTCTGTACTTGGGAAAAGTGCAACTGATGTCCAGTAGCTGAACAGTGAAACTGAAACACTTAAAAGATTACAGTTGGATCTTAGGGTTTTCTCTGTAATTGGAAAAACTCAAATTTATGTACACTTGTTTGACACTGAAACAGAAACACTTATTAAAATTCTGTTGGAACTTTACGGTTGACCACGTCACTGCACTTGGGAAAATTTTTTACAGATATCCAGTGGATGGACAATGAAACAGAAACACTAAACAGAGTACTGTTGGGACTAAAAGTTTGACAACGTCTCCACTTGGAAAAGGTCTAACCGATGTACAGTAGTTGGACAAAGAAACTGAAATGCTTAAAAGACTACAGTTGGAACTTGAAGGTTGGAGACATCTCTGTAACTGAGTAAAGTCAAATAGATATCCAAATGTTGCACAATGAAACTGAGACACTAAATGAAATTCAGTTGGAACTTGACGGTTGATCATATCTCTGTACTTGGGAAAAGGGCAACTGATGTCCAGTAGTTGGACAATGAAACAGAAACATCAAAAGAACCCTGTTGCAACTTTGACCACATCCCTGCATGTAGGAACAACTCTAACTGATGTACAGTAGCTGGACAATGAAACTGAAATGCTTAAAAGACTACAGTTGGAACTTGGAGTTTGAGCACATCTCTGCACTTGGGAAAAGTCAAATGGATATCCAAATTTGGACAATGAAATTGAGAGACTAAATGGAGTTCAGTTGGAACTTAACGGTTGATCACATCTCTGTACTTGGGAAAAGGGCAACTGATGTCCAGTAGTTGGACAATGAAACAGAAACATTAATAGAACTCTGTTGGAAATTCGACCACATCCCTGCGCTTGGAATGAGTCTAACTGGTGTACAGTAGTTGGACAGTGAAACTGAAACACTTAAAAGATTACAGTTGGAACTTGGAGTTTGACCACATCTCTGCTCATGGGAAAAGTCCATATCCAGTGGTTGGACAATGAAACAGAAACACTAAACAGAATACTCTTATAACTTAAAAATCTTGACCGCAAACGTTTATCAGAAATCGATCTATCTAGAGCCAAAATGTTTGAAAGCATACACCCAGTTTATTTTCAGCAGCTGTTTGCACAAGCAGTGGATGAAAGGAAGTGATTTCCAAAAGAAGCCCTTCCATAAATCTGCATTTATATAAAAAATTATTTCAGGAACAACGTGAGCCAAAAGAAGCCTGTCCACTGCATCATCAAAATAAACAACAATATGATAAAGGAATAATAGATTTCTTTTAAAACTAACAGAAAAACTTCTCCCTCCTCCAAAATACACATACAAATCAGTGAAATCTCTGTTTACGTTTCATCCTTTGAGCAAAAGTGCTTCCAGAGGCTCAAGGTGAGCGTTATCTAACATAACACACACCTCATTACTTACACTGACATCTTCCTCCATATGCAATTAATGCAACAGTTGCAACAGTGTTTTGTTTGCTGTTATGGAGCGCAATGATTCATAATAACATAATAAAAGTCCTTGGTTCACCTTGAGGGCTTCAGTTGATAAGAGAATAAGAGCTTGTCCAAATATACACTGCGGGACTTGAAGGTAAAGATCAAGAAACATTTTCATTTTGTCTTTGGTTCCTCTCCCCCTTGTTTCTAGTCCACCAGAGCCTCTGTTTGAGCAATTCCCAGGCCTTAGAGTCTTGAAGCATTGTGTGAAAACCCTCAGACTTCAGTGCGCTCTTCATACTCTAAAACTAAAAGATTTGGCCTTGTGTACCTGCCATCTGCATGTAGCCTGAGAGGATGTGTTCAGACTTGAGTTTAATTCACACGTCTGTCTGTCTGTCTGTCTCCAAGGTGGCAAGGTTTCAGAAGTGTTTGTGTCTGAATTCATTCCTCCAGGGCAGGACAGGTTCAAGCACGTCTGTGAGCGAGGAGCGTGTGTGCCTTTGAGGTGTGATTGACATGGAAGTGCTTTGAACTCTAAAACGACTAAAAAAGGAGTGAAGCTGTGTATTTGTGTGTGAGATGATGAAGATATCATGATTGTTTCAGATGCTTTCCGATTGTGCAGATGGCTAGCCACAATGTTAAAACAGCAACAATGGACAACATGAAACAAGAGTGCCTCTAGTGGAGGAAAACTTTATTTTCTAGTTTATAATTGGAGAGATGGGGCAAGTGTGATCTGCAGAATGATCACCTAATACAAGTCTACAAGAAATAGCCAAACTTTAGAGTCAGGGCACGAACCCGGGTCTCGAGGATGCTAGGCGAGTGCTTTACCACTAGGCCACAGGTGTGAGTGTGGATCCAAAATGAGGCAACCTCATAAGTCTCTCTGGTTAAGTGGAGGATTTATTTAGTTTCCAAAAAAAAAAAAACAGCTCCACAACAAAAAAGGTGAGAGTCTTCAAGATTCAAGAAGACTCAATAATATTTGAGAATCAGGAACAAATAAAAATCACTCCAAAGGAGGAAAAACTAGATACCATAATTCATCAACAGAGTATTCACAAAAACTCAGGTCTCTCACGTTAATCACCAAGCAAAGAACAGAACAAAAAGAGCTACTTAAATACACAGTGTTAAATGAGGGACAGGTGACTCCACTTAAACTAACTACATGACTGACAGAAAGAAAACCAACACTTTGGCGACATCTAGTGGCAATACTTGAAATGACAGATTGTGACAATATAGCGAACAAACTTTAATAGTTTTTTTATTGGCTAAAGTTTATTTTCCTCTGGCTCAATATTCCCCCCAAAAAAGGACCATGTGATTGACAGCTAAGATTGACAGCTATTCAGAATAGACTTTCCGCTGTTACCACATCCTGAGAAAGATCATATACGCTTCCAACGTAAGAGGTGTATGCAAGTCAGACTTGAGGTGGAGCTCTGAAACCACGAGGGTTCCATCCTCATCTGGAAGTCGCATGTGCACCATTCAATCGTGGCTTCTAGGAGAGATGGGAGGTGGCTTCATATTAGCCCAGTGGAAGTAGGTGGTGTCACGCCATAAACGCCATTTCCTTACAGTCTATGGAAGCGGATATCTGGAAATGGGCGTTGCCTAAGTTGGGGCATGCCTTGAGGGCTTTTTTATTGGTGAGGTGACCTATTTTCTTAACCCTAACCGAGGGGTCCTCATTGGTTCGAAGTCACTTTAGCAGCCAGTCACTTTGTGCCACACTTTCCCAAACCCATGCCATTAAGCCTGGGCAGGAGTACAGTCATATGATATACAGCGTGATCTAAAAATAGCAATGGTATCAGTTTTGATATCTTTATACCACAATAAAAACAAGGCCCTTATGTAGGAGACAAGAGTTAAATATTTAATATAATCAAGTTAAAACCTAAAATCTTAAAAATAACATCACAGCGTAGAAGACAAATAGAGAGGAGGGGAATTTTGTGTATCTAGACGTTGTGATGAGGGCCTGGGCTAATCAGCGTCGCCAGGTGCTGCTCGTTTACTTGGAACGAGGCCCCCAGCCGAAAACCGAGCACTGAGAGACAGACCACTGAAGGAGAGAGTGAAAGGCCATTTAGAGGGAGCACTGACGAGACCACAGAGTGGTGCAACTCTGCCCTGCCTGATTGCGGTGCCGATGGGCCGGTTGAGTCACTGGACCCGTCGTATACACCTCCCGCCATGGAGAGATCGCTGAAGCATCGGCTGCCTGTGAAGCCGGGAGATGCCGTCACAGGGACGGCCTCAAAAGCTCGACAAGTCCCTAGAAGGCAGGGATACACGCTTGGGATCCATACCTCGAGCCTGGGACACCGAGCACCGCCAGGCTGGAGGAGGACATACAACACAAGTGGGGCGTGCCCAACCTGCACTCCACAGCGGACCTGTGACTCCACGGGAACTGGGATGATTTTAATATGAGTGTTGACACCTCCGCGCTTTTCTTTGTCAGCCTGTGTGCTGGCATTTTAATAAAAGCCTGGTTGGGGTTGGAAAACTATGCCGGCATCCCTGTGTCTCTCTCGCCGCACGTCACAACCTAGGTATTCATTCTGTCGTGGGGGGCGAGAGAGACACGGACAAACACACAGTTCAAGCCCCACATGGGCGTTGATTTAAAATATTCGGGGAAAGACTCACATTGGTCATAAATCCCATCATGTGCATGAGTGTACGCTCCAAGGCAGTCGAGTCAAATTCCGCAGGGTTTCGCCGGTCGGGTGCTGGACCACTGCTGTGCCGATCCACCAATTCGAGGCAGCATTAGGGTCCACCACCTGATCTCCCGTCGAGGTGCCCCACCCAGATCCCGATCTTGTCCCGGTCTTTCTGGAGGTGTGCACTCCAAAGGAGGTGTGCGCTCGCTTTTCATCTGCTTTGGGTTATGCCCTGTAGGGGAAGCAACGCTCCCTATGTTCTAAACTATGCGGTTGTCGAAATTTGAAATTTGACCAACAAAAAGTTAATCACTGTCTGACCAGTTTACCCAATATGTTAACAGTCTATGTCTGAACACATCTACATTGTAAATTCTCGATTGTAGCGCCACCAGGTGGCCACCGGAAATACAAAATTTAACATTGATAAGGTGGTACTTTTAGCACTTTTCACATATTTGTCAAGAATTTTGGCACAAAAAAATAGCAGAAAAATATTCAGACTCATTCACAGCCCTACCTGGGGGACATGACATGTTATGATATGGTTTTCATTAATTCGCATTTATTTTTCAGTGATTCCTGCTTGAATTCTACAAAATTAGAATTGGTCATAGTGCAGAAAATTGGCCACCAAGAGGTGATAGCGTCAGAAGTCTGAGACCCCTTTGATCGCTGCTTGCAGTGCTTACGGCCACTGTATTTTTTTATTACTTTTTTGTTTTAGTTTTAATGTATGCTGAAAACCCCATATTGTTTCCTTTGTTTTTGGTGTTGAATTATTGTTTTAATTCCAGACTTAACATTTAAATTCAAGGCTGCAAGGCTTTTCAATTCCTTTTAATTCAAGGCTGCAAATGTAAGGACTCGTCATATGTGATGTTGCCATAAATTTCCAGCTACAAATCATGTACAAACCATTTTCAACACAACACAGAAAATGGTGCAAGGATTTCAGGAACATATTTCATGGTGAGCTCTTTTCTCTGATATATATATATATATATATATATAATTTTAATTGGACTGAGTCAGAGTTCATGTGAAACATCTAATTTATATCAGTTTTTTACAAGCAAGAATAAATAGTCAATCTAAATCAACGTTTATTTCCTTTACAAACATCCCTGAATCTGAAAGTTTCATCACAAGGGTTTAAATCCATTCATCCTCCTGAAGAGCCTGATCGTACCTGACCTCTTCTGACGAACAGATTCATTTCTTTAATAAATCATCCCAATGGTGAAGAAACTTTCATTAAAATATCAACCCTTAAGGTGCAATGTTCCATGCGGATCATGATTGGTGTTATTAAACAACTCTAATGCATTTTCTCTTCAAGGTTGGAAATTGATACAGTTTTTCATACAGTTAATAGTTTAGTATTTGTGAGAGACATATCAGATTAGTGTCTGAAAGGTTTTCATTGAGGGGTTTCAGTGCTGTATATTTCTATTGGAGTGATTTAATGCGACTCGATCACGATTTTAGAGATTGACAGGCTTGTGTGAAATGTGCAGAAGATGGTGATGATGACGGACGTTTATAAAGTCTGTGAATAAACAGAAGAAGAAACTACGCTGAACAAACATCCATGATGCTTGGAACCAGCTGAGGGCTAAGGATCTCAAGAGGTAAGAGTATGCACATGACCTCACAACACCTGGAAGTTTCGGATGAGTGGCAAAAAAAGCAGATTTGTGCGCTAGCAGTGAATGAGAGAATTTTGACTACATTATCATCTTTTCTTATTTTAAATGTAATGTTTGGCTTCTTTGTTACATGCTATTTCCTTAAAATTGTGGTATCAGCCAATCACATTCCAGGGACTCAATGCACTAAGACAGGGTGAAGACGGTCTGCTGAAGACAGTTCATGAGGATGGGGAAGAAAGGGGATTTAAGTGAATTATGGATGTCATTGCCATACAAGCAGGTCTGAGTTTTTTAGAAACTGCTGATCTACTGTTCAAGCACAACCATCTCAAGGGTTTATAGAGATTGACTCGAAGCAGAGCTAATATCCAGGGAGCAGCAGTTCCATTGGTCAGATCCAAATGCCAGAGGTCAGATCCAAACCTTGAGGCGGATGGGCTACAACAGCAGAAGTACACTCCGGGTGTCACGTATGCAGCTAAGAACATGAAACTCAGGCGACAATTCACACTGGGTCACCAAAATTGAACAATAGAAGATTGGAAAAAATGTTGCCCAATCTGATGAGTCTTGGTTTCTGCTGAAACATTCGGATGTTGAGGTCAGAATTTGGCGTCAAGAACATGAAAGTATGGATCCATTCTGCCTTGCACCCATAGTTCAGACTGGTGGTGGTGGTGTAATGGTGTGGGGGATATTGTCTGGATCATTTTGTGCCCATTAGAACATTTTGTGAATGCCACAGCAGAGCTGAGTATTGTTGCTGACTCAGGTAGAAATTGCCCCCAGAGTCACCAGCTCTTAATCCAGTAGAGCACCTTTGGGATCTGGTGGAATGGGAGATTTGCATCACGGATGTGCAGCTGACAAATCTGCAGCAGCTACGTGATGCTATCAGGTCAATATGGACCAGAGTCCTGAGGAATGTTTACAGTTCTTTGTAGAATCTATGCCACGAAGGATTACAGCAGTTCTGAAAGCAAAAGAGTGTCCAAGCCGATACTAACGAGGTGTACCTAATAAAGTGGCTGGTAAGTTACATAAGTGAAGAGCAATTTATTGTTATTCTGCTCCCACATTTCATGAATGTTCACTTCAAACTGCCTGGATGATTTTATGAATTAATGAATTCTTTTTTGGTCCACTATATTTCTGTATGGAAATGCTCCTCACTACTGTCTGATTTCCACCAGGCGGCGCCAGAGCACAAGTCTCCATTTCAGCCTGCAGTGATCCCAAAATACAGTAGAAAACTAGTTTAGTGACTAGACTGATAAACAGATTGGTAGTTTATAGTTTATTTTTATTCAAACAAAAATAGTCATTTATGATGTTTTAAAAAATTGAAAAAAAATGTTTTATTGCAATACCTTCAAACCTCTTCGCATATAAAAACAAAAATCCTTGTATATTAGAAAATGAATACATTTGAGAGACCTCATACAGATTACATTCAGGTCTGGAGAGGATGTTTCGGTGCAAAAAAGTATAAAAAAGGAGGAAATCAAACATTTACATCACTTTAAATAAAAAATTACTTTTTTTTTTTTTTTTTTTGGGTCTGATTGAGATATGCCATTTAATTACGCTATAATATGATTTTTTGAGGAATACTAAACTAACAATCTGCGATGGACTGGCACCCAATGTGCTCTGGAGATCAACCCCTGTCACCCCAAAAGGGAATAAGCGTTTTGGAAAATCACTGAATAGATAAACTAACAAACACAAAACGGATGTATCTCAAAGTCAAATAATAATTCAGGAAACTCTCACATTAAATTAAACAATGAAGTGTTGGAACTCTGTATTAGTATTAGTATCTCGTGTGAACAATGGTAACATTTTTTTAGATGATTCTTAATTATTGGTGTTAATTCCAGATTAAAAAGTGACCATGAAGTGACCAGAGGTCCATCTGCTGCATCTCTCGCAGATTTTTAACACCAAGAGCATATATTTCTGGGGGATTTGGTTTAATTTTATCATTTTCACTTTGATTTCCCTTATTCTGTAGTGTAAAGCAACCCAAACAAAAGTTTTAGCTCTGAGTTTCCCAATGGTTAATCTCATCTGAACGGGTGTTAAAAAGAACTCTCTCTGTGTTGGTTAAACTGAGTTGGTTTTGGGAGATGTGATATGCTTTTAAAAGGGTTTACACTTTAAAGGGGTTCAAAGAAACACTGTCCAGATTAAAAATTATCGAGCAGAGAAGAGAAAGCACTCAGTGAACTATGATTGCTTCATCTCTCAGAGATGGTAAACAAGCAACAAACTGGTAACACCACACGTGTTACACAAGTTAAGGAGCATTCGGTTTCTGCTGTATAACAAAGAAGCTTAGAGATTAACTTCTTTGATCAGGTAATGGTAAACAAAGACTAAATCCAGTCGTTTTCAGTGGTTTTGCAGAGCCTTACGTTTAAACCAAACCGAATCTGATAAAAATTTTTAAAGTAGTACATCCTCATATTTCTAAAAGTTATTCTTTGAGAGCTCTCTAAAGATTTCCTTGGAGACATTTTAAACTAGGTTGAACACCGGATATACTTGGGGAGGGTAACCAGGGTTTCAAATCTTAATACAAACTTCCTGAAGACCTCTTACGGGCTTGTGTGTATACACTATAAAAATTAAGCGCACATTTTACGGTGAAAAAACAAGCAGCTGTTGTTTCCAGAAATAGTTTTTTTCTCTAGTTTATAACTGTCTAGGTTACATGTTTATGTTGCTATAAACTACTTTATACCTGCCAAATTCCAGCGTTTAAATTGTAAAACTTCTTTTCAATTTAAAGTTGATTATATTTCTTAAACTATACAACTTCATTAGTTTTACAGGAAAGTGCCCTTATTTTAGAGGTTTATAAAATATTGTTTTTAAAACAGTAGCAATATGGTAAACCTTTATGCTGTTTACCATTAATAAAAAATGTCAACAATCGGTTAATTAATGGTAAATTAAAACTCACAAGTTTAAATTGTAAAGCTATGGTTTATCTTTTTTCAATTTTCAATTTAAATTTGAAATTGTCCGATTATAATGGTAAATTCAAACTTCAGAGTTTAACTTGTAAAAAGTTTGGTATTTTTCAGTTTTACATTGAAAGTTGAAATTTTCAGATTATATTTCTTTAATTAAATAATTTCAGAAATTTTGGAAAGGGCCATTTTTTCATAGCTTTATAAAATATTGTTTTTAAAACAATACAAATATGGTAAACTTTTATACGATTTACAGTGAATTACATTTTTTAATTGTAAAATTAATGGTAAATTCAAACTCCTGAGTTTAAATTCTAAAATGTATATATTTTTTTCAACTTTTACATAGAAAGCTGAAATTTTACAATGAAATTTCTTACAATCAATACTTTTTGTGAGTTTACAGGAAAGTGCCATTATTTAACAGGTTTATAAACCTTTTACGGATTTAAAAATGACGGTTTTTAAAAGCGTAAAAAATATGGTAAACTTTAATGCAACTTACGATTAATAATTTTTTTACAGTATAAAAATGTAACAGTACAAATCCCATTAAAAATCTACAGAGAAATCTGAAATTTTAGTAAAATTTGATTTTAGCATTTTATGGTATTTTACAGTTAAATTAACAGGAAGTGTTACAGCGTGCATTCTTGGATACTTTGCTTGAAAAAGGAACTTCTGTGAGTGTTTCAGGAGGCTTTGAGGTAGCTGTAGAGGGCCTGAAGACCTCCATCCAGCACGTCTTTGATGGGCTTCAACAGTGGGTTGTGTTTTATGTGCAATCCGGTGTCCAGCGGGTGACAGGCCAGCTTCTTGAGCCTCCCGAGCTGATGCATTTCCTCCGGAACATTCTGAATCTCATTAAAATCCACATTCAGCAGCTCCAGCTGAGTCAGGGAGCAAAGCATCCTGGGAAGAGCCTGGATGCAGTTCCCCTCCACAATCAAGATCTTTAAATCCACCAGTGCTTGGATCTGATCTGCGATGTTGTCAAGTCGGTTACAGGCCAGTTGAAGAAACACCAGCTTCTTCATGCTGTAGATGCAGCCTGGCACGTGCACAATCAGATTGTGGCTCACGTTGAGCTTTTTTAACACGGAGAGCGATGAGAGGGACGCCGGGAGACTAGTCAGGTGGTTGTTAGCCAGGCTTAGCACTTCCAGTTTGGTGCAAGAGCCTAATTCCTCTGGGACTTCACTGAGATGGTTGCGATACGCAAAGAGCACCTTGAGGTTTCTGAGCTGACCGATCTCTGGAGGCAAACTGCTCAGCTTGTTCCCCCACAGATTCAGAACCACCAAGTTCTCCAGCAAACCCAGAGAAGAGGAAATGCAGCGTAAAGAGTTGAGGGACAGATTGAGTTTCTGCAGCTCGTTCAGCTCATATAATTCCTCCGGTAGATCCGTCAGTCCACGCCGAGCCAGGCTGAGCACACTAAAACCAAAGTGTGTGATGGTGTGTTTGCGAATGCATTCAACCGAATGGAGGTTTTCGTCCAAAGCCGTGCTTCTTCTTCCACTTTGAGCTGCATCGTCCTGATTCGCTTGGCTTTTTGATTTCTTTGCACCCATTTCCGAGTTAAATGTTCAATGTTCTGTGGTTAAGCAAGTCAAAAGTCATTCCCCTTGTGTCAGAGAGACATGGCAGATCTCAGTGTGAGAGTGTGAAAGCGATTCAGCCTGGGAAACATCTCTCTGCCTGTCTCTAAGTCAGTTTGTGACGCTCTCGTCCAGTTGTTCTTGTCACTTGAGCTGGATCCGCGGGTGTTAAACCTCCCTTCGAACATTTCTGAGCTGAAATACGACAGCGCTGGCCTCTCGTGCTTCTCTTGACCCAAAATAAACTGAGTTGTAAGATGCAGGAGAAAAGCTGTGGCCTGTTTTCAGACTGCCGACAAAACTTAAAACAAATAATTTCACTGGTTTGAATTTTAATGAATCACAATTGATTTATTTGCATGTAATGTTTTGTTTTCTGTAGAAAAGGTGGATGAAGCATAATTATGAGACAGCTGATGCTGGATTTGGACTGTGCTTTGGTTTCCTTCTCATTTCTATCACATGATAAATAAAAGAAACACAAGTAAAATTTTACAGGCTTTGGTTTATTTTACTGGCAGATGACTATTTCTGTAGTCATTTTCTGTAAATTAGATTAAAGTGTTTGACCAACTGATGGTTGAAAGTGTTGAGGTAGCTAAAAATTTAGAAAGAGAATTCAAACTTTGCAACCATTTGTTATGATTGAAGGCAAACACAAAAGGGACCAATTCACTTTAATTTGTTAATATAGTAAGCTTTGTATGTTTTGCAGCTCAATGTTCTTTGAATTAGAGAAAGCAAAATTTCTGTATTTTTTTTCCAAATTAATAACTCCGAATTGTTTTGCAGTTGGTTGCTTTGAAATTAGTTTTTTTTTTAAAGTTGAACCATCAGACATCCAAAGACACACAGTCAGTAAGACAACCGTGCGAGATGATCAGAGAAAATGGAGACACTTTCACATCTAATCTGATTTATTTATAGATCAAATCCCCTGATGAAGATGGAGCTGCTTTAGCAATTAGGAATGGAATCTGATTCTGTCCCCGGCTTCATTTGGCCTGTACACAAACACCATTGAGCCTAACCTGAGCTTTTTCTGTTGCTAATAAACTTAACTTTACATGAAGATACAATCAAGAAATGGAAAAGTGGGAATCAAATATTTACATCAGCTGTTTTAAGGAAAATCACTTTCACAGTGCACTCCATAGAAAAAGGGAACGCGAGACCAGGAATCTTTATTTACAATATATGAAGTGTACAGAAGGGAATGGCACACTCTTAAAAAAAGTTGGTTCTTGGCAGGTTTGAGGGTTCTATAAAGCACTTCTTTTCTCTAAAGAACCCCTTATTCCCTTTTTGGTTCTTCACTGTATCTTCTTTGGATTTTTTTCAGGTTTGAAGGTTCTATAAAGCACTTAGTTGCTCTAAAGCAGGGGTGTCAAACTCATTTTCACAGAGGGCCACATTAGCATAATGGCTGTCCTCAAAGGGCCAGATGTAACTTCTAAATGTAAAACAATGTAATCAAATGGAATGTAAAATAAATGTAGCGTAACTACTCCTTAATGTTAAATAACTCATTATTTATAACTTATTCAAGTGACAATTAAGTTGCATAGAAATAATTCTATGCTTGTTGTTCTAATATAAATTCTTTCGATTTTTGTCAGCTTATCAAAACCCACATAACTCCATTAATGAAGGACCAAACTGTCCCAATCCTAGACCAGAGTAAAAAATTAATCATGTCCAAAACGCCTGAATAGTCTTTCAGTGTCGATTTTACAGGTTCTTTTATTTACAAAGGTCCAGGCCTTTTAATTCAGCTGTGGAATAATGTAGAGGAGTTCCTGTCCAGCTGAAGACCTTAGCAAAAGATAAAAATAAATTAAGCAATATGTTGTAGGAATCAAGAGCAGTTTTAAAGCAGTATAAT
>SRMA01024040.1:0-109775 GCA_007224835.1 Danionella cerebrum
TCTAAATGACTTGTAGTTCCACAGGAAACATTATATAATGTCACTGACCCCTCCATAGCAACCATACTGGTTACCATAGCAACCAAATTGACACATCTCTATCTCAGCTTAGGAAAATGAGGGAGACACGGGAGTTGGTCTAAATGACTTGTAGTCACATAGGGAACATTATATAATGTCACTGACTCCTCCATAGCAACCATACTGGTTACCATAGCAACCAAAATGACACATCTCTATCTCAGCTTAGTAAAATGAGAGAGACACAGGAGTGGGTCTAAATAACTTGTAGTCACACAGGGAACATTATATAATGTCACTGACCCCTCCATAGCAACCATACTGGTTACCATGGCAACTAAATTGACATCTCTATCTCAGCTTAGGAAAATGCTAGAGACATGGGGGGTGTTTTGTTTCACTCATAGTGACACTGGGAACAATCTATTATGTAAATGACCTCTCCAGAGCGACCAGACTTTTTTACCACAGCAACGCAATTGCCATATCTTTATCTTAGGTTAGGAAAATGCTAGACAGAATTTCAACTTACTTATATTATACCTTTCAGCTTCCACTTTAAACTTTTGTCACTTTAAACTTTCAAAAGTTTCACCTTCAGCTTCCACTTTCTATTTTTGACACTTTCAACTTTACAATGCTTCACCTTTCAACTTTATACGTTTTCAACTTTAAAATGTTTCACCTTTCAGCCTCCACTTTCAACTTTTGATATTTTCAACTTTGCAATGTTTCACCTTTCAGCTTCCACTTTCAACTTTTGACACTTTCAACTTTCTAATATTTTAACATTCAGCTTCCACTTTCAACTTTACATATTTCAACTTTACAATGTTTCAGCTTCAGCTTTCAAATTTTGACACTTTTCAAATTACAGTGTTTCACCCTTTAGCTTCAACTTTCAACTTTTGACACTTTTAACTTTGTAATGTTTCACCGTTCAGCCAAGGAATTCTGCAATTTTAAGCATTCTCTTTCAGCTCTCTGCATTCACACGCATTTTCCGCTAGGAAATGCATATTCTAGTTATTATTTTTATTCCCCCCCCTTTTTTATAAGTCAACTACTTCAGCATCCTTTGGCCTAGAAACACCATTCAAACTTTAAAATGTTCAGCTTTTTTCAGACTAGGTTGCTATTACATATCACTTTTCAAACTTTTATACTTTTTATAAAATTTAACTTTATTTAAAATATTTTTCCCATTGAAATGAATGGGAAACACTTCAAATCTCTTTCAATCTTCAGCTTTTTTTCAACCTTCATATCTTCAGCATACTTTCAGCTAGAGCAATCATTCAAATTTTAAACAATTCAACACATTTTCAGCTTTTAAAATATGTTTTCAGCTTTTCATATCTTTTACAGATTTTTATAAATCACAGTTTAAGTTTAATGAAGAATTTGGATTTTGACCTAATTCTGCTCCCCTCTAGCTTCCACTCTAATTTTTCACATCTCAAACTTCTTCATCAATTCCTCTCTCCTAAACTAAACTTTACCCTTTATGCACAAAATTTATATTAAAGTAGTAGAGAAATTTGTCCTCTTTCCAAAGATGCAGTTGTTTTTTTCATATGACCTACGGTTTTTAAACTAGGAGGGCTAAACCTTAACGAGGGAAGCAAATTGCTCCATTAAGATCAATGCATTTCACCCAGAAAAGTATGCTCCAAAGTTTTAAATTAAGGCTTTTTCTAACTCGCCATAACTCCTAGATTTTCCCACATATCGTTAAAAATTTTACATCATAATCTTCATTGAGGCCTTCTGCTTCTCACAAAGAAAGAATCATCTTGGTATGTCTTACGGTTCTTCTGTAATGTTTATTTGTTTGAGGCATGGTCAGCATCTGAGAAATGTCTCCTCGATTCGAAAAGTGGCAGTTGGAGCCAGCTGTTAATCAACTAATTTGAATAACGAAATTTGATTGGCTTAGCCTTCCCATAGACTCACAATGGGCCATAGAGATGCATTGCTGCCATTCATTTCAATGGGGCAATTGATTCCCATATGATACTATTGTAAAATAGCTTTTGTAATTGGTTCACAATGGAGAGTCATAGCAACATTAAGGATGCATATAACTAATCCAGCCAATCAATGCTTAAGATTTAACATTAATTCAACAAGCCACGCCCACTTTTCAACATCATTTTTGAATGTCAAATATCTTCTAAGTGGAACATCGTAGAGACATGGGAGTTGTTTTATATTGATCTAAGTTGAATGTAGATTAGAACATGATGTCACCAATTCATCCATAGCAACCAGATTAATTTCCATAGCAACCCAATTGACACATCTCTATCTCAGCCCAGGAAAATGCTAGAGACACAGGAGTTGGTCTAATTGACTTATAGTCACACAGGGAACATTATATAATGTCAATGACCCCTCCATAGCAACCATAATGGTAGCCATAGCAACCTGATTGACACATATCTATCTCAGCTTAGGAAAATGCTAGAGACATGGGGGTGAGTTTGTTTCACTAATAGCGACCCTGGGAACATTCATTGAGGTACCTGACCCTCCATAGCAACCATACTGGTTACCATAGCAACCCAGTTGACACATCTCTATCTCAGCTTAGGAAAATGCTAGAGACATGGGGGTGAGTTTGTTTCACTAATAGCGACCCCGGGAACATTCATTGAGGTACCTGACCCTCCATAGCAACCATACTGGTTACCATAGCAACCCAGTTGACACATCTCTATCTCAGCTTAGGAAAATGCTAGAGACATGTGGGTGAGTTTGTTTCACTAGTAGCGACCCCGGGAACATTCATTGAGGTACCTGACCCTCCATAGCAACCATACTGGTTACCATAGCAACCCAGTTGACACATTTCTATCTCAGATTTGTAAAACGACAGAGACACTGGAGTTGGTCTAAATGACTTGTAGTCACACAGGGAACATCATATAATGTCACTGACCCCTCCATAGCAACCATACTGGTTACCATAGCAACCAAATTGACACATCTCTATCTCAGCTTAGGAAAATGAGAGAGACACGGGAGTTGGTCTAAATGACTTGTAGTCACACAGGGAACATTATATAATGTCACTGACCCCTCCATAGCAACCATACTGGTTACCATAGCAACCAACTTGACACATCTCTATCTCAGCTTAGGAAAATGCGAGAGACACGGGAGTGGGTCTAAATGACTTGTAGTCACACAGGGAACATTATATAATGTCACTGACTCCTCCATAGCAACCATACTGGTTACCATAGCAACCAAAATGACACATCTCTATCTCAGCTTAGTAAAATGAGAGAGACACTGGAGTGGGTCTAAATGACTTGTAGTCACACAGGGAACATTATATAATGTCACTGGCTCCTCCATAGCAACCATACTGGTTACCATAGCAACCAAAATGACACATCTCTATCTCAGCTTAGTAAAATGAGAGAGACACGGGAGTGGGTCTAAATGACTTGTAGTCACACAGGGAACATTATATAATGTCACTGACCCCTCCATAGCAACCATACTGGTTACCATAGCAACCAAATTGGCATATCCCTATATCAGCTTTGGAAAATGCTAGAGACATGGGGGTTGTTTTGTTTCACTCATAGTGACACTGGGAACAATCTATTATTTAAATGACCTGTCCTGAGCGACCAGACTTTTTACCACAGCAACGCAATTGCCATATCTTTATCTTAGGTTAGGAAAATGCTAGACAGAATTTCAACTTACTTATATTATAACTTTCAGCTTCCACTTTAAACTTTTGACACTTTAAACTTTCAAAAGTTTCACCTTGAGCTTCCACTTTCTATTTTTTGACACTTTCAACTTTACAATGCTTCACCTTTCAACTTTATACGTTTTCAACTTTAAAATGTTTCACCTTTCAGCCTCCACTTTCAACTTTTGATATTTTCAACTTTACAAAGTTTCACCTTTCAGCTTCCACTTTCAACTTTTGACACTTTCAACTTTCTAATATTTTAACATTCAGCTTCCACTTTCAACTTTACATATTTCAACTTCACAATGTTTCAGCTTCAGCTTTCAAATTTTGACACTTTTCAAATTACAGTGTTTCACCTTTTAGCTTCAACTTTCAACTTTTGACACTTTTAACTTTCTAATGTTTCACCGTTCAGCCAAGGAATTCAGCAATTTTAAGCATTCTCTTTCAGCTCTCTGCATTCACACGCATTTTCCGCTAGGAAATGCACTTTCTAGTTATTTTTTTTTTTTTTATTTTTATTCCCCCCCTTTTTTGAAAAGCCAACTACTTCAGCATACTTTGCACTAGAAACACCATTCAAACATCAAAATGTTCAGCTTTTTTCAGACTAGGTTGCTATTACATATCACTTTTCAAACTTTTATACTTTTTATAAAATTTAAGTTTATTTAAAATATTTTTCCCATTAAAATGAATGGGGAGACTCTTCAAATCTCTTTCAATCTTCAGCTTTTTTTCAACCTTCATAACTTCAGCATACTTTTAGCTAGAGCAATCATTCAAATTTTAAACTATTCAACACATTTTCAGCTTTTAAAAGATGTTTTCAGCTTTTTCATATCTTTTACATATTTTTATTAATCACAGTTTAAGTTTAATGAAGAATTTGGATTTTGACCTAATTCTGCTCCACTCTAGCTTCCACTCTAATTTTTCACATCTCAAACTTCTTCATTTATTCCTCTCTCCTAAACAAAACTTTACCCTTTATGGATTAAATTTATATTAAAGTGGTAGAGAAATTTGTCCTCTTTCCAAAGATGCAGTTGTTTCTTTCATATGACCTACGGTTTTTAAAGGAGGGCTAAACCTTAACGAGGGAAGCAAATTGCTCCATTAAGATCAATGCATTTCACCCAGAAAATGATGCTTCAAAGTTTTAAATTAAGGCTTTTTCTAACTCGCTATAACTCCTAGAATTTTTCACGTATCGTTAAAAAATTTACATCATAATCTTTATTGAGGCCTTCTGCTTCTCACAAAGAAAGAATCATCTCGATATGTCTTACGGTTCTTCTGTAATGTTTATTTGTTTGAGGCATGGTCAAAATCTGAGAAATGTCTCCTCGATTCAAAAAGTGGCAGTTGGAGCCAGCTGGGCCTAATTTGAATACTGAAATTTGATTGGCTAAGGCTGTCCCATAGACTTAAAATGGGCCATAGAGATGCATTGCTCCCTTTCATTTCAATGGGGCAATTGATTCCCATACGATCTTGTTGTAAAAGTGATTTTGTAATTGGTTCACAATGGAGAGTCATAGCAAGATTCAGGTTGCATATAACTAATCCAGCCAATCATTGCTTATGATTTAACATAAATTCATCAAGCCACGCCCACTTTTCAACATAATTTTTGAATGTCAAATATCTTCTAAGTGGAACATCGTAGAGACATGGGAGTTGTTTTATATTGATCTAGGTTGAATGTAGATTAAAGATTATGTCACCAACTCATCCATAGCAACCAAATTATTTACCATAGCAACCAAATCGACACTTCTCTATCTCAGCCTAGGAAAATGCCAGAGACACAGGAGTTGGTCTAATTGACTTGTAGTCACACAGGGAACATTATATAATGTCAATGACCCCTCCATAGCAACCATACTGGTTACCATAGCAACCCAATTGACACATCTTTATTTCAGCTTAGGGAAACGAGAGAGACACGGGAGTTGGTCTAAATGACTTGTAGTCACACAGGGAACATTATATAATGTCACATACCCCTCCATAGCAACCATTCTGGTTACCATAGCAACCAAATTGACATCTCTATCTTAGCTTAGGAAAATAAGAGAGAGACGGGAGTTGGTCTAAATGACTTGTAGTCACACAGGGAACATTATATAATGTCACTGACCCCTCCATAGCAACCATACTGGTTACCCTAGCAACCAAATTGACACATCTCTTTCTCAGCTTAGGAAAATGAGAGAGACACGGGAGTTGGTCTAAGTGACTTGTAGTCACACAGGGAACAATATATACCGTCACATACCCCTCCATAGCAACCATTCTGGTTACCATAGCAACCAAATTAACACATCTCTATCTCAGCTTAGGAAAATGAGAGAGACACGGGAGTTGGTCTAAATGACTTGTAGTCACACAGGGAACATTATATCATGTCACTGACCCCTCCATAGCAACCATACTGGTTACCATAGCAACCAAATTGACACATCTCTCCCTCAGCTTAGAAAAGTGCTAGAGATATGGGGTGAGTTTATTTCAATTATTGTGACCCAGATAACAATCACTGAGGTAACTAAACCATCCATAGCAACGATATGATTACCATAGCAACCCAATCGGCATATCTCTATCTCAGCTTAGGAAAATGCTAGAGAAACAGGGGTTGGTGTAATTTACCTGTAGTCACTCAAGGAACATTATATGATGTTACTGACCCCTCCATAGCAACCAGACGTGTTACCATAACAACCCAATTGGCATTTCTCTAACCCAGCTTAGCGAAATGCTAGAGAAATGGGGGTAGGTTTAATTTACTCGTAGTCACACAGATAACAATATATTATGTCTGTGACCCCTCCATAGCAACCATACTTATTACCATAGCAACCCATTTGATTGACATTTTCAACTTTACAATGTGTCACATTTATTTTAACTTTCAGCTTCCACTTTCAAATTTGACAATTTTAACTGTCTAATGTTTTACCTTTCAGCTTCCACTAATTGACACTTTTTACTTTCTAATGTTTCAAATTTCAGCTTCCACTTTTAACTTTTGACACTTTCAACTTTTGACACTTTCAACTTTCTAATATTTTAACATTCAGCTTCCACTTTCAACTTTACATATTTTAACTTTACAATGTTTCAGCTTCAGCTTTCAAATATTGACACTTTTCAAATTACAGTGTTTCACCTTTTAGCTTCAACTTTCAACTTTTGACACTTTTAACTTTCTAATGTTTCACCGTTCAGCTCCCACTTTTAATTTTCAACACTTTCTACTTTCTAATTTTTCACCCTTCAGCATCCACTTTCAACTTTACATATTTCAAATTTATAATGTTTCAGCTTCAGCTTTTGAAACTTTCTAATGTTTCACTCTTCAGCCAAGGAATTCAGCAATTTTAGCATTCCCTTTTCAGCTCTCTGCATTCACACGCATTTTCCGCTAGGAAATGCACTTTCTAGTTAGTGTGAATGCAGAGGCATTCACACTATTGTTATCCTACGTATTTATTATTCCGCTCCTTCTTCTTCTTTTTATTATTCCCCCCCCTTTTTCCAACCCTATCTACTCCCGCATACTTTGGCCTAGAAACACCATTCAAACGCCAAAACGTTCAGCTTTTTTCAGACTAGGTTGCTATTACGTTTCACTTTTCAAACTTTTATACTTTTTATAATATTTAACTTTATTCAAATTATTCTTCCCATTGAAATGAATGGGGATATTCTTCAACCTTCCTTTAAACTTTCACTTCTTTCAACCTTTATAACTTCAGCATACTTTCCACTAGAGAAACTATTCAAACTTTAAATAAATCTACACACTTTCATCTATTAGATGTATATTTCAACTTTTTTATATCTTTTATACATTTTTATTAATCGCTGTTTAAGTTTCATGAAGATTTCCAATTTGAAACTAATTCTGCTCCACTCTAGCTTCCACTCTAATTTTTCACATCTCAAACTTCATCATCTATTCTTCTTACTTAAACTAAATTTTAACCTTTATGCACAAAATTTATATTAAAGTAGTAGAGAAATTTGTCCTCTTTTTAAAAATGCAGTTGTTTCTTTCATAGGACCTACGGTTTTTAAACTAGGAGGGCTAAACCTTAACGAGGGAAGAAAATTGCTTCATTAAGATCAAGGCATTTCACCCAGAAAATGATCCTTGAAAGTTTTAAATTAAGGCTTTTTCTAACTCGCCATAACTAATAGAATTTTCCACATATCTTGAAAAATTTACACCATAATCTTCATTGAGGCCTTCTGCTTCTCACAAAGAAAGAATCATCTCGATATGTCTTACGGTTCTTCTGTAATGTTTATTTGTTTGAGGCATGGTCAACATCTGAGAAATGTCTCCTCCATTCGAAAAGTGGCAGTTGGAGGCAGCTGTTAATCAACTAATTTGAATAACGAAATTTGATTGGCTTAGCCTTCCCATAGACTCACAATGGGCCATAGAGATGCATTGCTGCCATTCATTTCAATGGGGCAATTGATTCCAATACGATCCTATTGTAAAAGATCTTTTGGTTCACAATGGAGATTCAAAGCAACATTAAGGATGCATATAACTAATCCAGCCAATCATTGCTTATGATTTAACATAAATTCATCAAGCCACGCCCAGTTTGAACATCATTTTTGAATGTCAAATATCTTCTAAGTGGAACATCAGAGAAACATGGGAGTTGTTTTATATTGATCTAAGTTGAATGTAGATTACAACATGATGTCACTAACTCATCTATAGCAACCAGATTATTTACCATAGCAACCAAATTGACACATCTCTATCTCAACTTAGGGAAATGCGAGAGACACAGGAGTTGGTCTAAATCACTTGTAGTCACACAGGGAACATTATATATTGTCACTGACCCCTCCATAGCAACCATACTGGTTACCATAGCAACCAAATTGACACATCTCTATCTCAGTTTAGAAAAATGAGGGAGACACGGGAGTTGGTCTAAATGACTTGTAGTCACACAGGGAACATTAAATATTGTCAATGACCCCTCCATAGCAACCATACTGGTTACCATAGCAACCAAATTGACACATCTCTATCTCAGCTTAGGAAAATGAGAGAGACACGGGAGTTGGTCTAAATGACTTGTAGTCACACAGGGAATATTATATAATGTCACTTACCCCTCCATAGCAACCATACTGGTTACCATAGCAACCAAATTGACACATCTCTATCTCAACTTTGGAAAATGAGAGAGACACGGGAGTTGGTCTAAATGACTTGTAGTCACACAGGGAACGATATATAATGTCAATGACCCCTCCATAGCAACCATACTGGTTACCATAGCAACCCAATTGACACATCTCTATCTCAGCTTTGAAAAATGAAAGAGATACGGGAGTTGGTCTAAATGACTTGTAGTCACACAGGGAACATTATATAATGTCACTGACCCCTCCATAGCAACCATACTGGTTACCATGGCAACTAAATTGACATCTCTATCTCAGCTTAGGAAAATGCTAAAGACATGGGGGTTGGTGTAACTTTCTTGTAGTCACACAGAGATCAATATATAATGTCAATGACCTCTCCATAGCAACCATATTGGTTACCATAGCAACCCAATTGGCATATCTCTAACTCAGCTCAGGGAAAAGCTAGAGACATGGGGGTTGATTCATTTCCCTCAGAGTGACACTGGGAGCATTCTATTATGTAAATGACCTGTCCAGAGCAACCAGACTTTTTACCATAGCAACGCAATTGGCATATCTTTATCTTAGGTTAGGAAAATGCTAGACAGAATTTCATCTTAGTAATATTATACCGTTCAGCTTCCACTTTTAACTTTTGACACTTTCAACTTTCAAATGTTTCACCTTAAGCTTCCACTTTTAACTTTTGACACTTTTCAACTTTTAAATGTTTCACCTTTAGCTTCCACTTTCTACTTTTTACACTTTCAACTTTACAATGCTTCTCTTTTCAAATTTATACGTTTTCAACTTTATAATGTTTCACCTTTCGGCCTCCACTTTCAACTTTTGACACTTTCAGCTTTCAAATCTTTCACCTTTCAGCTTCACTTTTCAACTTTTGAAACTTCTGACTTTCAAATCTTTTACCTTTCAGCTTCACTTTTCAACTTTTGAAACTTTCAACTTTCAAATCTTTTACCTTTCAGCTTCACCTTTCAACTTTAGATTTTTTTCAGATACTTTCAGCCTGCTTTCATTTTCAGCTCTCTGCATTCACACGCATTTTCCGCTAGGAAATGCATATTCTAGTTATTCTTCTCTTTTCTTCTTCCAAAAATTCTTAACACTACTCCTCCTAGCCCGTTCGAGCTACAGCCACGAAACTTTCCACGGTCGTCCAAGCTGTTCCCACTCGAGTTGCTATATCTCTTCGGAGCGATTGGACCAGCGGTTTCCGTAAAAATCGCGATTTTCGGCCCAAAAATCGCCCAAGTCATTCCCTATGGGGGCCCTAGAGTGGTGATGTCATCGCCCACTCTAACTTTGAGCAAGCTCAGTCTTGTTGATTCTTGCACTGTTTTCTTCACTAAAAATTAACCTTTACACACACATTTTATATCTAAATGGTAGAGATTTTTTTTTTTTTTTAGTTGGTGCTGTTTTCATTTTTAAAAAACACACGGTTTTTACGCCAGGTGGCCTAAACCACAACGAGTGCACATAATTGCTCCATTCACCTCCATTCAAAAATTCTGGTGGATTCTGTTTAAAATCTCAATCGTAGGCTATTTGTAACTCGCCATAAATCATTCAAACTTTATCACAGCTTCACAAAATTTACACCATTCTCTTCCTTAAAATCTTGTGATTCTCACAGTGAAGGAAATATTTTAATGTGTTGTATCCTTCTTTCGTAATCCTTATTTGTTTGGAGGTATCGAAATCTCAGAAATGAGCAGTTGCACAGCATCAAATGAAGGCTATTTTTAGCTCGCCATAATTTTTTTATTTCTAATCACACCTTCACAAAAATTACAGCATTCTCTTCGTTAGGGTCTTCTGCTTCTGACAAAGAAAGAATCATTTCGATATGTCTTACGGTTCTTCTATAATCTTTATTTGTTTGAGGCATGGAAATCGGATTTTCTCCAGCAGATTTGCCATCGTTTGAAAATCTGACAGTTGAGTCAGCTGACTCGTTTGAAAATCTGGCAGTTGATAACTCCAGGTGCAAGCTGATTTCAAATAAGTAGGTCAAAGGTGTCTCATTGACTTTCAATGGCCCATTGAAATGAATGGAGCATGAACCCCATAGATCCTATTGTGTAATTGATTGACACTGGAAAGTCATACGAGCATTAAGAAAGCAAATCACTTATCCAGCCCATCATTTCATGTGAATTAACATAAAATCATTAAGCCACACCCACTTTTTGACATAACTTTCAATGTCAAATATCTTCTAAACGGAACACAGTAGAGACATGGGGGTTGCTTTATATTATTCTAAATGAAAAGTAGATTACAACATGATGTCACTAACTCCTCCATAGCAACCAAATTGTTTACCATAGCAACTATATTGCCACATCTCTATCTTAGCTTAGGAAAATGCTAGAGACTTGGGGGCTGGTAAGCTTCACCCATACTGACAGCTGAAACATATTATGTTAATGACACCTCCATAGCAACCAGACTGGTTACCATAGCAACCAATATGGCATGTCTCTATCTCAGCTTAGGAAAATCATAGAGAGATGGGGGTTGCTGTATTTTACCCGTATAGATATGGGGAGCAATGTATTAGGTCAGCGACCCCTCCATAGCAACCAAACTGGTTACCATAGCAACCAATATGGCGCAGCTCTATCTCAGCTTTGGAAAGTCATAGAGACATGGGGGTTGATGTATTGACATGGGGAACAATGTGTTAGGTCACTGACCCCTCCATAGCAACCAGACTGGTTACCATAGCAACCAATTTTGCATGTACCTATCTCAGCTCAGGAAAATCATAGAGACATGGGGGTTGCTGTAATTTACTCGTATTCATATAGGGAACAATATATTAGGTCAGCGACCCCTCCATAGCAACCACACTGTTACCATAGCAACCAATATGGCGTATCTCTATCTCAGCTTACGAAAGTCATAGAGACATGGGGGTTGGTGTATTTTACTCGTGTTGACATGGGGAACAATATGTTAGGTCACTGACCCCTCCATAGCAACCAGACTGGTTACCATAGCAACCAATATGGCATGTCTATCTCAGCTTAGGAAAATCATAGAGAGATGGGGGTTGCTGTATTTTACCCATATAGATATGGGGATCAATATATTAGGTCAGCGACCCCTCCATAGCAACCAAACTGGTTACCATAGCAACCAATATGGCGCATCTCTATCTCAGCTTAGGAATGTCATAGAGACATGGGGTTTGAATTATGTTATTGTTGCAGGATTGACAACATAAAAAAATAGGTATTAACGGCACCAACGCAAGCCAACATCGAAGTTTGCGTGCAAACTTTAAAATCTAGTTTATCCTGTAACGTAGTATAGGCATTACAGATACATTTTCAGTAATATTTTACTCTGTATTCACACAGAGTTCAAATATTTCTTTCCTGCTCTGTATATCCTTTGAAGTACCCCTGAGCATATGGAAACGTTATGGAAAAACGTAATTTCAGCTAAAACTAACAAAAATAATTTGGTTACAAAGATAAAAAAAAATCAGCCTGAAAACAAAAGTAATCAATAAAATATAATATAATTTAATAATCAATAATTTGCATCTCAGTGTTTTGATTACGCTCTCAGCATCTTCACTTTCGCTTTCTAATTTTTCATTTGCGATCCTGAAAGTTACGTTTGTCATTCTGGCACAAACCTTGGCCAGAATGGTTTTGATTGGCAGCTTAATAATCTGGATGTACAAGCATTTCTTGGGTTTTTTCAACCATGATTTTTGACCATGATTTTTTCAACCAGTAATGCTTACGTTACAACAAACCGTTCACCCCGCAGAACCTATAACAAATAAAAAATACCACAAGTAAGTCCTGTTTCCTGTTTGTGGTTAGTGAATGTATGCGTGAACTGTTCACGCATTGCTTTGATTTTGTGCGAGATAAAGACAAGAATAACGTTATTGTCAAATGCAACTTTTGTAGAAACTCGGTAGAATTATCATCATCGAGAAACCGCTGCATCTCGAGCGTTGCCATGCTGCTACGTACAGAGAAGAGGAAGAAAACAGAGTGCAATCAGCCAAAGCAGCAGAAATTACGTTTTTCTTGGTTTGTCGTCATGAACCTCATAAAGTCAGAAGACTTGCGGGAGATTATGTCGTCAACCACTTAAATTTAAAGTGAATCAAATAACGCAACAACAAGAAAAAAAAAATCTGCATCATCACATGTGTCTAATATTAGGGAAGCTCAGTTTCATTTAGCGAGTGTGTCTCATAATTATGAGATATAAAGGTTGTAAAAATGCAAATCTCGTAACTACGAGATAAATTTGAACAGGCAGTCGCAAGAGACACTGGAAAGATGCATTTTAAAAACCGTCTACTGTCTCTGCTTAATTCTATTTTGTTTATTCAATGTTTTATAATGAAAAGTGAGGATTAAAAAAATCTTTATTTTTCAAGCACACATGACAGTTAGAAAACATTCACACACCAGCAAACAGTTATTAGTTTCAGAATAAAGCACAGAGGTTGTGAACCTTTTAAAAATTCACGTGACTTCTTGTTCATTACCGTAATCTCCCTTGAATGCGTAACAAACCGCTAACACCATGCGCGGCTGGCTTGACCACGTTATGGATAGACGCGGCTCACTTGCCCGTGTTATGAGGCGACTAGGCAGTAACAAGCAAGGCCTTAACCACCGCAGCTCATCAGTTTACCCTGAGCTTATGTACAAAACCAACCAAGCTCAAAATCTTCCTAATTGCAGCCTTTGGTTGATGTTTGGTTGATGTGTTAAAAGTGCAAAAAAGTGTTAATTATTAAGAAGTTTTTCCACCAGTAAGTAGTAAGAATGGAATGAGGTGTTATGGGGGGTAAGTTAAAACAAAAAAAAATACAAATTAATCTTGTAATTATGTCATATGTTAAGTTCTAATTCTGTAGTTATTTTGTCGACTGTTACAGGAGTAATGTAATAGTGTAAGGGATTACTTTTAAATAAGAGTAACAAGTAATCTGTAGTGTCTTACGTGCTTGAAGCTGTAACTTGCACTAGGGGTGGGCGATATCTCGATATTTAAAATATCTTTGTTTCGCCACTTTGTTTGTGTGCCTTCTCTGTGCTGCGCTCGTCCCCGCCTCCTTGCTTTTGTTCCCCCTCCCCTTGCCTGTCATCTCAATCAACATGGCGGTGCCCGCAACCAGCCCGGAGGTTATAGAACTTGTTGCAAAAAAAGAACAGCTGGCTCCATTATATGGAAATACTTTGGTTTTAAGTCGTCAGACGAACAACAGACAGATGTCTACTGCCGTGAATGCTGTGAAAGTTTCTGCCAACCAAAGCTCAACTAATCTCCACAACTCTATAACGCGGAGTGTAGAATATGAAAGACAGAGCGCAAGGTTTTGTAGCATCACAGATCTGTGGCATTTCACATAGCGGTGGACATGGCACCCATATCCGTCGTTGAACAACGTGTCTTTAAACGTATGCTAAAAACACTTGATCCCAGTCAGATACAGTTTACCCAGTCGTCATTACTTTTCGAGACAGGAACTCCCGCGACTGTACACTACAGAGAGAGCGCGGCTTGCTGCTGAATTGGAAAAGGTTACTTACAACAGAGGTCCTGCAAAGATGAGCTTGAGTTGTTTTATTTTTGAATGAAATGAAGGCAATGTGTATTATTTTACAGTTAAATTATTATTTATGTTATCAGGTATTTTTTTATATCCTAAATGTTACAGGAGCACTTTGTTCCTATTCACTGCCTGTTTTTTAGTTGTTTTATTTTTTAATGAAAAGGCAATATCTATTTCTTTATTGTTTTATAATATGTATACAAGGATTTCTGAAAGAAAATTTGCAGAAGCACCTCTGAGCTTCAATAAAAAACGACTCTGACATTTGTATTATTTTTTTTTTTGCAGTAGGGTTTTTTTGGGGGGGTGGGGGGGGTGGTTATAAATCCTGTAAAGATATCGAGATATATCGTATATCGAGATATAGCAAAAATTTATCGAGATATATTTTTTGCTTCATATCGCCCAGCCCTAACTTGCACAACACTATCTGAAATTGATTAGAGCGGATGATGCAAGACAATTTCACAAATCTGAAGAGCTAGATAAAAAACCCTTGTTCCATTTCCTAGTGACGTGCATGGGCTGCACATCAAGCAGCTGTCCTGTAACCTCAGCTTAAAAGAGCCTGGAGCTGTAAAACGATATTGAAGCAACTGATTCGAAAAGAGTAATGTAGACACCGCTTGCAGAAAGGAAGGGGATATATGTTCAGGTATTCCTTACCCATTTCCCCACATATTGTCTGTGCCCCTCATTGTTTCCGGTTTGATTCCTCGAATCAGACCTTTTTTATCTCTGGTCAACCAGACCTCAGAGCAGTGTGTGCTTAAGGAAACAGGGATCAAGAGATTATCACTTAAAACCACAGAGTATCAGCAGGGGAGCCCTCTGCTCCCTTCCATTTGATATGTTTCCTCATTAGTGGCTTGTTTTGACAGTCGTGTTACTCCCATTGGCTGGCTGCGATTGCACAGCCGGCGGGAGTATGTCGGCCTCTTTTGATGGGCTCAAAACAAGGGACGTAGTGTTTGGGATTTTGAGGGAATCGAGAAATCTACTCCAGGATGATTCTGGTTTTACAAAACACTGGAATGTTGAGAAATGTTTGGAGATAAGAATGCAACGTTTTTTTGTTTTCTGTTAAATTGATGTGCAAACTTGATTCCGTCATCTCCCCAAACTCTGTAATGTTAAAAGCGTAGCTGCTGCCCCGAATCTGTCATTTGAATCATTGAGTCACTTGTTCTTCCTCGTTTCTTTTGCATAACATTAAACGTCTCCATCCTCTCACAATTTACTGCAGCTTTCAGTCTAGTGTCGATAGTATTTTCAATTTCTCTCCCTCTAAACCTGAATGCCCCAGTCACTCCTTACACCCGCCACATCCCCCCTTTCTTCTGAACCGGGTTCAGAAAAGTTCTCCTTGTGACCTTCAAGGTACTCGGCAATTCTGCACCTCCCATAAGTTACTGACAATTTAACTAAGAATCAGAATCAGAATGAGCTTTGTTGCCAGGTATGTTTTTTTTTGTGCAGAGTAGTGCACAGTGCAACAAATTCACAAAACAAGACAAGATACAGGTAATAAAATATAAAATATAAATCCAAATTTACAAAATAGACATTCTAAAATCTACAAAAGGACATTCTAACACAGTATAAAAATAAAAAATAGGCATGATATATAAAATATATAGTATAAAAATTAGTGCAGAGTGCTATGTGTAAGAACATTTTTCAGTTGTTGATGACCTGGACTGCCTGAGGGATGAAGCTGTTCCTGTGCCTCGTCGTTCTGGTGTTCAGAGCTCTAAAGCGACCACCGGAGGGCAACAGTTCAAAGAGGGAGTGGGCTGGGTGTGAGGGGTCCAGAGTGATTTTCTTGGCCTTTTACCTCACTCTGGATAAGTACTGTTCATAGAGATTGGGGAGGGTTATACCAGTGGTGCGCTCAGGAGACATGAATACCCTCTGCAGTCTTCTGAGGTTAGATTTGGAGGCTGAGCTGAACCAGACAGTTTTGGAGGAGCAGAGGATGGATTTGATGATGGCAGTGTAGAATTGTTTAGCAGATCCTGAGGCAGGTGACAAACCTCTACAATGGAGTCGATGTGAGTGACCCACTTCAGGTCCTGGGAGATGATGGTGCCCAGGAACCTGAATGACTTCACTATTGTAACGGAAACTGTTCTCATGCCTACTTTCCCAAGTTTTATTATGGTACACAGCCTTATGTCTGTATTACGACTATTATGTAATTGTGTCGGAAAAAAAGAAAAAAAAATTCTTTGTTTTTCTCCCAGTAACATCTTTAATGTTTTGGGTTGTATAAACTACATATTTAACCAGACTAGATTGTATTTTAGTTGTTAAAATGCATCTCACATCCATAAATCAATCCTTAAACTTAATTTTATTAAACAGTTGTCCTGACAAAACGTTGTGTTGTCTTTCCACGTGAGATTGTTCATATATCCCTTACCTTTTTGACCAGAATGTGCTAATAAATAACATTATTACACTGTTCCATCCGTTCAGATAAGGCTCTATGTTTACCATTACATCCGCTACTCATTTTATGTTCTGTTCATTGTATGTCTGTTATGTCATTTAATTTAGTTTATTTACCTTATTTCATGTTAATTATTATATGTTCTTTGCATGCACCACTAAGGCAAATTCCTAGTAATGTGAATCCCCTTCATTTACATGGCAATAAACACGATTCTGAGTCTGATTATTATTATAGTATTACATAATCCACAATCAGAGCTAGTCTTTGGCTGTCAGTCATGTGACCATTTGTAATCAAAATCCACTCTCTACATTTTTGCAATATAAAATAATTTTTACCATGGGGCATTAATTGCATTAGTCAGACAATATGATGCTTTTTAGTCCTTTTTGCGGGTGTTTCACAATTTTAGCAACCGCCATACGGATTCACGAGGGAGAGCGCGAGGTTGGAGGGGATACACACAGGATGTGAAGACGTCAAGGTTCAGTGCATATGCCAAGTTTCTTGGTGGATGGATAGAGATGGGAAATGTAGTTTTTCTGTTTTCCGTTGCCAGTGCTATTACCGAGATGCCGCCTTCAATAAGCAGAAATGAAAATGCAATTTGTTGCGTGAACTCTAGGTCTCAAAAGAGAACAGATTCAATAGATACAACTGTGAGGGTGATTGTTTTACTACAGTGGTACTCCGAGATACGAATGCTTCGAGTTACGAAACATTCGAGATACGAAATGTCTGACGGGAAAATTTTTTGCCAAAAATTCGAGATATGAACATTTGCAAGCTGTTCTGCCGTATATTCTGCTTGACGTCATGATGTCACACTGCGCTTCCGGGTTTTTGCGTTCTTATCTCCCAGTGCAAAAAGTGTCTGATGCGCTTCAAAGCACAGCGAAACCCTGTGGCACGTTCTCAGAAGTGCTCTCTCAGTCTGTCTGCACTTGTGCTTGAAACAGTGCAGGTGTCAGTAATTCGTGAAATATCTCGAGAAAGTTAACTTTCATACGTTGTGCCGTTATGTTTTCTGCATCTGTTCCACCTCCGACACATCGTTTCACTCTCAAGGTAAGGTATAACATTTGTGTACGTATTACGTATCTTGCTATTGTTTTATTATCATTTATTACATTAAAAATGTGTAGATTTAAGGATTGAAGAAATGTTACTTGATTTTTCTCTGGTTTTCCATGTTTTCATCTACTTATACTGTAGTTTCTGAGAGTCGTTGCATGGATTAGGTGTTTTACATGTAAAACTTGCTCAGATATATGAATTGTTCGAGATGAATTGTTCCAAACGCTACCCTGGAACGCATTATTTTCGTATCTCTGGGTACCACTGTACTCGCTTATTGTTTAAGTAAAATTGCCCATAACCAAGAACACTGCTTTAATGGCCACCAAAGACTCTCTTTAGCATCAAACGACTTGATTTCACCACCTTTTTGTGAATTTATTTAGCTCCACACTTACTTGAGTTAAATAAACACATTTAAAAAAGTTGAGTTTTTTAGTAGATAACTGCGTGAAAACCAAACCAAACGAATGGTGACTGTGGCAGGATTATTTGAACACCTTTTAATAAGCTCTGCAGTGCTTAGTTTGTCCATGAGGAGGTCCTGGAGCACCACGAGGGTGCTGTTTCAGCCGTATCAAAGGGGGAGAAAATGTCCTGTGTTGTACTAGAACCACTTTTCATATTGTCATGATCTCAACCAGAGTTCCTTTCAGGGATTGCTTTTCAACTTTCACGGTTTAAGGCACGGTTGATGCATGTTAAGTGTTAAAAGAAAGCCTTGGAGCTTCTTGACTTTTTGTTGACTTCCTTGTCATTTTTTTCTAAATAACTTCATTTCGGCTAGTATTAATGATAAATAGGGTTCTGGGTCATCATTTTAATTAATTTGGGGCATTTAATCAAAAAAGTTTTTTTAGCAAAAGCTGGGCTTAATATTGTGTGTGCTACTGTGGGTTTTTAATAATTATACATCTCTAATGTTAAAATATAGGATGTAATACATTCTGAAATGTAAAACGCTAGCGTGCTTGATTTTGTTTGCTTCATGAATGCCGCCAGAATCAATCACGCTGCAGCTGCGCTGCGTCATCATCTGACGGCTGTTAATGACTTTCACTTCTCTTTTATTTTATTTTTTTCTGATTAAATTCACAAATAGACATCCAAGCATCACTGCTAATAGAAATACAACAAAACACTGATAAAATTAAATCTTACACAGATTTTGACTGATGGGGAAGGTCCCGGATCCAGTCAAACAGGTCCCGGTCCCAGCGCTCCAGCACAAATTAAGCACTGCAGCTTGGCGAATTAACCTCATAAAACTAACACGTTAGCTGTGTATAGTATTACAAAATTGCTCAAAAATTATCTAGGGATAAACATCTCAATGACAAATTTTACTGCTTGCATTCTACATAATTATTTAAACGATAACATTTTTCCTTATTTGGGTTTGGAGTGCACTGATTGGTTTAATGTGTAGTAAACTGCATATCATAAAAATGTTTGACATTTAAGGTTCTTCTAGTTATTGACTACTACTTTGGTTTAAGAATCTGTGAAAAATATAAAATGAAAACAATGATGAATGCAAATGGAACAAGCGGTTTTGTACAGAGATTATTCATGGGTTGTGGTTAAGCCGGTGGGGCTAGCAGCAACAATGTGAGACTTTGAACTCTAAAAAGAAAAGATGAGAGTTCGTCCAGGCGCATTGTTTGAATGGAATCTGAAGGATTCCCTCTGAATCTGCTTTCTTTCAGCAGTTCACAGGAGACTGGGCGTTTTCCAAATATTTCTGCCTTTGAGAGCGTCTTAAATCCACAAATGGTCACCAGCTGTGCTTTTTCTGGCACTTTCCACAAACAATGTATAATTACTGCATAAACTCTTATTCTAAAGGTCTTTACTTAAAGTTTTCGATCAGTTTTTGTTTTGTTTTGGAAAGTGCCTAGAATGTTATGTTCGATCATCTGAAAACTACACCCAACCCTGCTTGGATTTTGCCTGCAAAGCGTCTGTTGTGTCGAGTTGTTTTGTCAGGGACCATTAATTCACAGCAGTAAGATTCCTGAAAGCCTCATTTGCATCTGCTTTTCCAGCGGCCGATAAACTTCTGCTCTTTGAGGCACTGATGTAGGTACTTGTTAGCGATTCTAGTTTGCTGCATGCATTTTCGATAGACTTGGTTTGAAGTGGTCTGAACACTTTTAAGAGTTTACTTAATTTTAGTCTTCTTTATACCGTTCTTAAACGCTGGTCATCCCTGGTGTTGTGGCTAATGACTGTCACCATATGGACTTTTAATTAATTGAATAGGCTGCAGAATTCCTGGGGAAATGATTTCGTGTAAATTATTGACAGGTCAGTAGTTTTTGAAAGCTACATTAATTATGTTTTTTTTTTTTTTATTTCATCAAAGGCTCATTTCCATCTACCTTTTTATTTAGAATATTGCTTAGAAAATCCTGTATGGAAACATCAAGATATCCATACATTTTGAGCATAAACTATGCTGGAAATTCATTTGTTTTGGTCGTTCTAAAACTCAGGATCATCACCTCAGGATTATCGTATGACTGCGTATATTGCCTCTTTTAGCCATTAACAAACCATCACTTGAGGAAGACGTTTACGTAAAGTGTTCTAGCTGCACCCAAGTCACCAAAACGTCTTACTTTTCCCAACATTTTTCTGCCTGGAGGCGTGTGTAGCAGTATAAAAAAATCCATCTTTCACACACACAATGTTTTTATAATACCGCAGATTTCATGAGACCGGTTGTAAAAAGCCGCTAATAACACATTTCTTGCTGGTTTGATAGTTCCACTGGAGGATATTGATTCGGTACGGCATGGCCGTCAGACAGAAGGGCTGCAGATGTACACAAAATCCTCTGTGGAGGACCGTTGCTTCTCCATCATCTTCAAAGGTCGCCGGAAGAACCTGGACTTGATTGCTTCATCCAAAGATGAAGCCGAACGGTGGGTAAGCTGCCTGCAGAAGGTCATCCTTCTCCTGAACGACCTCGACCGCCAGAAGAACAGCGAACAGTATCCTTCCACTTTTAGCTCCTTGATGTCTTGGTGTAAAACAAGGACAACATCAGTGCCATGTTAAACAACCGGTACTCGTTTTACTCCTTACATCAGCATTACAGCTGGATATATGAATGCATGCGCAAGGCCGACACCAATGGAGACAACAAAATGACCCTGAAAGAGTTGAAGCAGTTCCTACGTCATATCAATATTGAAGTGGATGATGGCTATGCTGAGATGCTCTTCAAGGTGAGAAGGTTTTTAATACTAGTTTGAGTGTCCATGATTTGTTAATGCTTGCTAAACCATTTTGGAAAAAAAAATTAAAGATTGATAGTCTTGTGGATTATTAGCCGCTATCTAATGTTATAAAAAATGTCCAGGTTTCTTTTCTTTTGTTTCAAATGCACCTGCGGCCTCAGGTGGCAAAAACCAACAACAACCTTAATTCAAAACGTCCAGGTTACTTGCGTAACCCCATGTCCCCTGAATAGGGAACGGAGACGTTAGTCGGGATAAGACAGACTGAATGGGAGCTGATCTCCATGGGAGAACGGACCGAACACTTTATCGGGCAAATTGACTTGCAGGCGTGGGTGATTGATTAGCTATCAGCCAGGTATAAGACCGGGCGTGAAGGACGTTTCCAGAGCAGAAGGAGGGCACCACTCAACGTGAGGAGGGGTGCGCGGAGATCGCGTCGAGGCCCACAGGGCTACCGGCGAATCATCGTTCTGCAGACAAAAGAGTGGCAGAGACGGAAGTCATCGTTACTCACCAAGGCAGGGGGGTAACGGGATGGGTTCATACTAGCCGCCTGGAAGGGGAGCTATATAGACAAAACACAGAAAGGTAGCACCGGAAGGGGGACTCCCAGATCTGGACCCTAGTTCTGCTGGGGCCAGGCTGAGGCAAAGCCCCAGAATAACAGAACCTAGCAGAGCTGACTGCTCCGCTCAGTCAGATGCCAAAGGGGTGAGGAGAAGGAAAGCCACCCCATGGGGGGAGCTCGAGAATACAGTACTGCTCACTGGGAGAGTACTGCAAGCTTTACACCTGCTCCGTTCTCTCAGTATTACACCTGCTGCCATCACTCAGGACCACGGAGGGAACGGAGCTGACATCAAGGTTGTAAAACTTGATGAACGTGTCAGGTGTAGACCAACCCGCAGCTCGACATATGTCGGCGACTGAGACACCCCTAGTCAACATCCACGAGGCAGCTACGCCGTGAGTGGAGTGGGCCCTCAGATGGAGAGGGCAGGGGACATCATACGCCTCATAAGCAAGGCGAATGGCCTCCAGTGCTGGCCTCTGTTGCTGGCCTCTGAAACAAATGAAGAGCTGCTTGGAGCTGCGTAGCTCCCGGATTCTGTCCAGGTAGACCCGTAGGGCTCTGACACGACACAACAAACCCTGGGTTGGATCTGCCCCGAGGGGGACGGATGGGACCTTTGGGATGAATCTGGGCCTGAGCCTGGTCGAGACCAGGGATCCGCCAGGGCCGAATTCCAGGCAGGATTCGTCAGTGGACAGTGCCTGGAGATCTCCCAACCTCTTAACTGAGGGCAAAGCAAGCAGGAGTGCGGTCTTCCATGAGAGGACACGCGGCTCCGCCGATTGCAAGGGCTCAAAAGGCGACTTCCGCAGCCTCGAAGGGCGACAAAGAGGTCCCAAGAGGGAATGGAGGGTGGTCTAGGAGGCCAGAGGCGCCTAGCCCCCTTGAGAAATCTCACCGTCAGTACGTGGCTGCCCACTGATTTCCCTTCAACCGGAGGTGGAAGGCAGAAATATCGGCGGCGTAGACCTTGAGGGACGATGGGGACAGCCCCCGATCAACATGACTCTGATGGGGCACGTCCCTGGGTCTTCCTGGCGGGAAGAGCACCATACGACGAACCGACCCCACTTGCCAGCGTAGCATGCTCTAGAACGCGTGGTATAAGGTCGTCACCACAGGGTGGTAGAGGCTCTGGGCCCACCGCGGACAGATATGCCATATGTGTAGGGCCCAGAGGTCTGGCCGCGGGTGCCTGTATCCCCCACCCCTGAGTCAGGAGGTCTGGACTCAGGGGGATCGGCCGGCTGTCATGAGCGCCGAGAGGTCCGGGAACACTCTGTTCGGCCACAAGGGGACGATCAAGAGCAGCTCGAACTCGTCCTCCCTGACCTTGCACGGAAGCTGTGCTAGAAAGCTCAATGGGGAAAATGCATACAAGCGTTTGTTCCTGGGCCAGCAGTGGGCCAGCGCATCTGTACTGAGAGGAGCCAGGGACAGGTAGTAAAAAAGCCGGCAATGGGTGTTCTCGCGGGAGGCAACAGGTCTACCTAATGTACGCTACGACGCAGTGCTGTCTGTCCTGACCAGCACATGCCGATCCCGGAGGATTGGACAGAAGCGCCGAAGTGCTAGGATCACTGCTACTAGCTCGGGACAGTTTCCCAGCTAGAAACCATCCGGACTCTCGGTGGGAAACGAACATGGTGCCCCAACCGGTCTTGGAGGCGGATATGCTCGCTAGGGGCACTACGGCTCGCAGGACTCGCACCGATTTTCAGACCTTCAGGTGATGGAGCGCGTCTGCTGAAGTGGTCACATATGCAGGAGCCCGAGTGGAATCACTGAGGCTGCCGCTGCCATATGCCCCAGGTGCCTCTGAAGTAACTTCAGTCTGACCACTTGTCGAGAGGACACTGCAGACAAGGTGGCCAGCAAGGCCCAGGTGCGATCTACTGACAGGCGTGCCCGCATGCTCTCGGAGTTCAGCTCCATCCCGAGAAAAGAGATGGCTCTCACCGGAGAGAGGCGGCTCTTTTCCCAGTAGACCCAGTCGGTTTTAGTGCTTTACCACCTTGCCTCTGTGTCGGTTCAACTGGTCCCTGGACGAGGCTATGAGCAGCCAGTTGTCGAGGTAGTCCAGGATCCGAATGCCTGGCCGGCGGAGTGGGGCAAGGGCAACCCGGGCAACCTTTGTGAAGGTGCGCGTGGAGAGGGCAAGGCCGAAGGGTAAGACCTTGTACTGGTATACATGGCCCTCGAAACAGAACCTTCGAAAGGGTCTGTGTCTTGGAACCACTTCTACCTGAAAGTATGCGTCCTTCAGGTTGATTGTTGCGAACCAATCTCCAGGACGGATCCATGGTAGAATGCAGCGGACCGTCAGCATCCGAAACTTGGCCAGGTTGAAGGAGTGGACCGTGGCGGGAGGTGTCCCCGCCGATTCATGCGTGGAACTATACCCATACCCTCCGCCTGCTTCCTGATCTTGGAGACCTTTGACGCAAAATCTCCACGGCGACTCCAAAGAGGCCATCTGGAGAGACAGACGCGTCCAGGAGCCGAAATCGGTTCTCGGGACGCATTAAAACCTGCTCTGACCAAAGATGGCGTTCCTGGATCACAAGCGTGGACATCATGCGACCGATGTTCAGCACAGCTGATCTTGTAGCACGAGCCGCTGAACAAGCTGAACAAGCTCTCACCATCAGGGCTGATGAAAACCTCCCAGCTTTGGCGGGAACACTCGAACCAGACCGCCAAGCGGCAGTACTGTCGGGGGTAAGCACCGCGACAGCCTGCTCCACTCAGGGAATCGAAGAGTACCCCCTAGCTGCTGCATTAATCAGGGTGGTGAAGAGGGAGGAGCTCAATCCCCTGGCAGGCAGGGGAGCCCGCCAGAATTAGTGAGCTCCTCGTGCATCTCGGGGGAAAAAAGGCACTGACGGTATGCGGGGAACGTGTCCCGGCGCCTGCCTGGCCACCAATTATCCAGCCGCGACAGCGCCGAATCGGGGGGAGGGTGCACCTCCAACCGATCAAGACTACGGCTTGCGAGAGCACCGTGAACGCCTCCGGCTCCGGGTCAGCTCCAATCCCGGAGGAGACAGCTGAACTGGAAGAACCGAAAGCCACGCCCCTTTCGATGCTGCGTGGAAGAGCAGATCGTCTGCAGGATCATACAAGGTACTGGGCAACGCCGAAGCGGTATTCGATTCACCCGCAGACCAGACGGGAAGCACGCTCGGTGTTTGGGGATGACGCGAGGGATCGCCTGACGTTGCTTAACCCACAAACTTCCGCGTGCGACTCAGCAGAGCGTTGCAGTGCAAATACTCACACTTCACGAGAGCCGCGAAACCAGACACTCCGCGCATTCTCTCGTGACCATCTTTTCGACCAGAAAACCCACCACAGCCAGGATTACTGCACGTTTGCTCATTGTGTCGTGAAGATGTCAGGATTAGTACTAAAACGGCAAAATACTGGACATGCTTATGCCAAAGAATCAGATGTGGTACGGTACGGCGGCTTGCCAACTGGGCTAGCAGAGGATTACACTGGAATGCTGAGGTAAGCAACCTTCTAATTACTTGTAGCTCGCGTCAAAGTATGGAGAAGAGAGTCACACTCAGTCCGCTCCGAAGGAAAATCACATACTGAAGCGTGGGTTGCGCCCGGTCTTATACCCGGCTGATTGCTAATCAATCACCCACACCTGCAAATCAATTTGCCTGTTAAAGTGTTTGGTCCGTTCTCCCATGGAGATCAGCTCTCATTCAGTCTGTCTTATCCCAACTAACGTCTCCGGGACCGACTGAAAGGGAACAATCACATTTCTCAGGTCATAAACATGGCACACAAACTAATTATCCAACAGATACATACACCTTTGAGGCTAGGAGACACTGAAAAGTGGACCGCACACATTCAACCTGCTGCATGGTTTTGGGATTGTGGGTGAAACAGGAGTAAACCTACGCAAGCACGGGTAGAGCATGGAAACTCCTTCCTGGAAGCTCACCGGGGAAACCTTCTACCTGGAAGGCCACAGTGCCACCCACCCCAGAGAGCACAATATGCATATCTAAAATGTCCATATTCAAACCCAGAAAGTAAAACAAGCTTTTTAAGCGGTGAAAGTAAAACAAGCTTTTTATTCTACAAGTCACAAATCAATGGGGTATACATACCTCACGTGAACAAAATGGAAAACTTTCCGGTCACAGCGCTGCACCAAAACCACACGCTTTCCTGTTGGCTTTGCTTTTATAAGGCCAAAACACACCGACTTTGTCTTGTCATCTGAGTTGAGGAAGTATTGATGGCGCTCCCTGCCTAGAGATGCGGTTTGCGGTACGACAGATGTACTCTGCGCCACACGGGGAAATGTCTAGGTTACTTGCGTAACCCCACGTTCCCTGAATAGGGAACGGAGACGTTAGTCGGGATTAGACCGACTGAATGGGAGCGAATCACCGTGAGAGCGACTGACGAACATATTAACGGGCAAATTAATTTGCAGGCGAAGGTGATTGATTAGCAATCAGCCGGGTATAAAGCCGGGCGTGCCTAAGCCTCAGTATGGAATTTTCCGAGGAGCTGGACCTACTTACCTCCCAGCTTACCTCAGATCCATGACTTCCAGGGCATGGCGAAGGGTAACGTCTCCGTTCCCTATTCAGGGAACGTGGGGTTACGCAAGTAACCTAGACGTTCCCTTTCAGTCGGTCCCGGAGACGTTAGTCGGGATTAGACCGACTGAATGGGAGCCTCTGTAAAGGGCCATGCCCGAAGTCCATCCAGACAGGTCGGCACTAAACCCAAGAGAGGGGTTAGTAAGAGGCCGTTAGTACCTGAATGGGAACTCCTTCTGCCCCTGCCCGGAATACTCATTGACGGGGAAGTCGTCCAACACTGAGAGCTTCTGCTGTACTTGGTTGATGCTGACGACCAGAAGGAGGCACCCCTCGACCCGCAGGGAGGAGTGGCGGAGATCGCGTCGAGGCCCGAAGGGCTACCAGCGGGTCATCGTTCTGCAAGAGAGAGGAGGCAGAGACGGAAGTCATCGTTACGCGCCAAAGCAAGGGGAGTAACGGAACGGGTTCATACTAGCCACCTGAAGGGGGAGCTGTATAAGAACATAGAAAGGGAGCGCCAGAGAGGGACTCCCAGATCTGTACCCTAGTTCTGCGGGGACCAGGCCGGAGCAAAGCCACCACACGGAACCTGGCAGCGCTGACTGCTCCGCTCAGTCAGATGCCGAAGGGGGGAGGATGGGAGAGCCGCCCGAAGGGGGAGCTCTTAGAAAGGTGTACTTCTCCCGATGACGAGGAGAGTACTGCAAGCTTACACCTGCTCCGTCCCCTAAGGGTGACTGCCACCACTCAGGACCGCAGAGGGAACAGAGCCTACATCAAGGTTGTACAACCTGATGAACGTGTTAGGTGTAGACCAGCCCGCAGCTCTACAAATGTCGGCGAGTGAGGCCCTTCTAGCCAACGCCCACGAGGCAGCGATGCCGCGAGTGGAGTGGGCCCTCAGATGGAGAGGGCAGGGAACCTCACACGCCTCATAAGCTAGGTGGATAGCCGCACTAGCCAGTGGGCAAGCCTTTGCTTGGAGACAGCGGAACCCTTACGCTGGCCTCCGAAACATATGAAGAGCTGCTGGGAGCGACGAAGCTCCCGGGTTCTGTCCAAGTAGATCCGGAGAGCTCGCACAGGACATAACGAACCCTGGGCTGGTTCTGCCTCCTCCCGGGGCAGAGCTTGCAGGGTCACCACCTGGTCCCGGAAGGGGACGGATGGGACCTTGGGGATGAATCCGGGCCTGGGTCTGATGGTAACCAGAGAAACACCAGGGCCGAATTCCAGGCAGGATTCGTCGGCGGACAGTGCCTGGAGATCTCCCAACCTCTTAATTGAGGCCAAAGCAAGCAGGAGTGCGGTCTTCCGTGAGAGGACACGCTGCTCTGCCAAATGCCAGGGCTCAAAAGGTGACTTCCGCAGCCCCGAAGGGCGACGGAGAGGTCCCTAGAGGAATGGAGGGTGGTCTAGAAGGCCGGAGGCGCCTAGCCCCCTTGAGAAATCTCACCGTCAGTGCGTGGCTGCCCACTGATTTCCCTTCAACCCGGAGGTGGAAGGCAGAAATAGCGGCGGCGTAGACCTAGAGGGACGATGGGGACAGCCCCCGATCGAACCTCTCCTGGAGAAGGTCAACACGACTCAGATGGGGCATGTCCCGGGGTCTTCCTGGCGGGAAGAGCACCATTCGACGAACCGACCCCACTTGCCAGCGTAGCACACTCAGTGGAGGGGGCTAAGGTCTGGAGACCATACTCTGTTCGGCCAGAAGAGGGCGAAAGAGTAGCCCGCGCTCGTCCCCCCTGACCATGCACAGAGGTTGTGCTAGGAGGCTTCACTGGGGAAAACGCACATAAGCGTTTGTTCCTGGGCCAGCAGTGAGCCGGCGCATCTGTCCCGAGAGGAGCCAGGGACAGGAATAGGAGCCGGCAATGGGTATTCACACGGGAGGCAGCAGGTACCTGGGCCTCGCCGAAGATGTCCCAATCTGCTAAACAGCCCGAGGATGGAGTCGCCAATCTCCTGTCGAGGGGTGGAATCTGGACGGCGGAACCGCGATCCTGTTACACTCCGCAGGGATATGAAGGCTCGAGCGACGGAAGTCGCTCTAACTCCAGAGGAGCAGCTGTTGGGCGAGGTAGTGCAGGAAGCGGGAGGGTACACCGCCCTGGTGGTTGATGTACGCTACTACCGCAGTGCTGTCGGTCCTGACCAGCACGTGCCGCCCCCGGAGGAGCGGGCAGAAGCGCCGTAGCGCTAGAATGACTGCAACTAGCTCGAGACGGTTTATGTGCCAGCAAGAGCGTCTTCCGGTCCAGGCACCGGACTCTCGGTGGGAACCGCACATGGCGCCCCAACCAGTCTTGGAGGCATCGGTGGTGACCACCACACGGTTGGGGTGGCTCGAAAGAGGCACCCCAGACCTCAGAAGCACTCCGTCTTCCAGACCTTCAGGTAAGGGAGCATGTCTGCCGTGGGCAGACGTAGCGCTCCCTGACGCCATGCCCAACTCGGAACTCGCGAGAGAAGCCATTGCTGCAGTGGTCGCATACGCAGGAGCCCGAGTCGAATGACTGGGGCTGCGGCTGACATATGCCCCAGGAGCCTCTGAATTAACTTCAGTCTGACCACTGGTCGAGAGGACACCGCGAAGAGTGCGGTCAGCAAGGCCCTGGTGCGTTCTACCGATAATCGCGCCAGCATGCTCTCGGAGTTCAGCTCCATCCCGAGAAAAGAGATGACTCTCACGGGGGTGAGGTGGCTCTTTTCCCAGTTGACCTTCAGACCCAAATGGTTTAAGTGCGAAAGCACCTTGCCCTGGTGTCGGATCAACTGGTCTCTGGACGAGGCTATGAGAAGCCAGTCGTCGAGGTAATCCAGGATCCGAATGCCTGCCCGGCGGAGCGGGGCTAGCGCGGCCCTGACAACCTTCGTAAAGGTGCGAGGGGATAGGGCAAGACCGAAGGGTAGGACCTTGTACTGGTAAGCATGGCCCTGGAAACAGAACCTTAGAAAGGGTCTGTGCCTTGGAACCACTTCTACCTGGAAGTACGCGTCCTTCAGGTCGATTGTTGCGAACCAATCTCCAGGACGGATGCATGGTAGAATGCAGCGGACCGTCAGCATCTTGAACCGGTACTTGGCCAGGTGCCGGTTTAGACGCCTCAAATCCAAGATTGGTCGCAGCCCGCCTGCTTTCTTGGGGACCAGGAAGTATGGGCTGTAAAACCCTCGTTCCATATCGGCTGGGGGTACCGGCTCGACCGCACCTTTGTTAAAAGGGCGTCGATCTCCTCTCGCAGGAATGAGGCGCCTGTTCGGGGAACAGGTGAAGCACACCTCGAAACCTGGGGGCGGACACGAATTGAGAATCGTGTAGCCCTGCCGGATTGTCCGGACCTCCCACTGTGAGACCCCGGGAAGCTTCCGCCAGGCTCCCAGGTAAGCTGACAGGGGTCGTGGTCGGGACGTGCCGATGGTCCCCATGGCGGGGCCGCCCGGAGGCGGACTTGTGGGCGGAATCACCAGGGAAGGACCCTGGGAGATGGTCAGATGAGGGCAGGGGTGGTGTGCCCCCGCGCTCTCTGCCATGGCCAGCGGGGCTCGGGCCCATGTCGGGATCTTCGTCGGAGACCGAGGAAGAGGAACCCCAGACCGTCGGGCATGCGAGACCGCTATTCTCGGGAGGAAGTGAGTTCTATCTTTGACACAATGGGTGCCGCCGTCCCGGAGGACGGCAGCGAGGAGTGTGTGGTGGACTCCCCCCCCCTGGGGGAGCTGGGTCGATGACCAGACCCAAAGAAGAGCTCGTTTCCTCCCGAGTCGCCAACCTCAGGGGAGCTTCACTAGAAACCCTCGTCTGCTTTCGAAAACCTCAGAGGTTGGCTCCGTCTTCCGCATGCAGGGGTTTTCCCCGGACCAGAGGTCGAAGGAGTAAACCAAGGCAGGAGACGTACTCTTTGGCAGCGAACAGGCGGAGAGGGTTCCGGCCCAGAAGCAACGCCTGCTGCTTCTGGCGTGGAACTATACCCAGACCCTCCGCCTGCCTCCTGATCGTGGAGACCTTTGACGAAAATCTCCACGGCGACGCCAAAGAGGCCATCCGGGGAGACAGGCGCGTACGGAAGCCGAAAATCGGTCCTCGGGACGCATTGAAGCCTGCTCGAACCACAGATGGCGTTCCTGGACCACAAGCGTGGACATCGCGTGACCGATGTTCAGCACGGCTGATCTTGTAGCACGAGGCGACAATCAGCGGCTGAAAGCGAGTCTCAGAGAGACTGCTGGTCACCACCACCCTGGTGCATGACACGGAGGACCTGTAAGGTCGCCATAGCATGCAATAATGCAGCAGATTTACCCGCAGCTGAATAAGCTCTCATCATCAGGACTGATGAGACCTCCCAGCTTTGGCGGGAACACCCGAACGAGACCGTCAAGCAGCAGCGCTGTCGGGGTAAGCACCGCGACAACCTACCCACTCGGGGAATCGAAGAGTAACCCGTATCTGCTGCATTGACCAGAGTGGTGAAGAGGGAGGAGCTCAATCCCCTGACGGGCAGGGGAGCCTGCCAGAATTAGTGAGCTCCTCGTGCTTCTCGGGGAGAAAAAGGCACTAGCGGTATGCGGGGAACCTGTCCCGGCGCCTGCCTAGCCACCAATTCTCCAGCCGTGACAGCATCGGCTCGGGGGGGAGGAGTCACCTCCCGCCGATCGAGGCTGCGGCTGTGAGAGCACCGCGAACGCCTCCGGCTCCAGCTCGGCTGCAATCCCGAAGGAGGCAGGCCGAACTGGAGAACCGAAAGCCGCGCCCCTTCCGATGCTGCGTGGGAGAGCAGATCGTTTACAGGATCATACGAGGTACCGGGCGACACCGAAGCGCCGTCCGATTCACCCGCAGACCAGACGGGAAGCACGCTCGGTGTTTGGGGATGACGCGAGGAATCACCTGACGCCGCTCTACCCAAAACTTCCGCGTGCGACTCAGCAGAGTGCTGCAATGCAAACACTCGCGCTTCACGAGAGCCGCGTCGGTGTGCTGGAAACCAAACACATCGCGCAACTCCCGTGACCGTCTTTTCAACGAGAAGCCCACAACAGCCAGGAATAGTGCACGTTTTGCTCATCGTGTCGTGAAAAATGGACAGGATACTGAGAAAACGGCTGAATCACTGGACAGGCTTGCCTGAGAAGATCTTCGAGGTGCTGGCTTGCTGGTGGCATGCTATCTGAGCTAGCAGAGGTCTACACCAAAATAGCCAAGAGGTAAGCAACCTGCTGATCTTTCAAGCTAGAAGCGTCAAAGTTCAGGAGAGAGAGTCTCACTCAGTCAGCTCCGAAGGAAAATTGCATACTGAGGCTTAGGCACGCCCGGCTTTATACCCGGCTGATTGCTAATCAATCACCTTCGCCTGCAAATTAATTTGCCCGTTAATATGTTCGTCAGTCGCTCTCACGGTGATTCGCTCCCATTCAGTCGGTCTAATCCCGACTAACGTCTCCGGGACCGACTGAAAGGGAACTGGAAAGAAGAAGGCGACGACAAAGAACAGCTTTTTTTGGTCGTTCTCCTTGAGAAAAACGGATCCACTATGGCTTTTGTAGTTGGCGGCACTCGTTCAGTCCAATGTGTGGCTCCCATTGGCGCCCTTGGTTTTCGGTGTGTAGAGGTCTTTAGGCTCCCTCTTTTTATCACTTTCCTTCTCCAACTTGGTTTTATCTTTCGAAAGTGTAAAATTAATTGACACCCAGTGGTACCTATTCCCCTGACCCTCTTCTTTCATTAACTGATTGTCTGAATGAAAACAATGGTTCACACAGAATTCTGTGTTTGTCTCTTTTAAAAACTGATATTATTAACGCCATTGACAAAGTCATCAAGTCAAATGGTTACGTCAAGGCTGGACATGAGAGGACGGATTTCCCTCCCCTGGAAGTGATGCGCTAACCACAAAGCAATGCCTTCTCTCGTGATACCCGGAATTAAGCGCGCGAGAGTCAAACAGATGGAAACACTGAGCTCTCAACCTACAAATGTGTAACGTGACGTTAATAAATGAAGTTAGAAATACCACATAGAGGCTGAGCTCAGACTTTTGAGTATATTTGACACAATCAAAGGACACTGTAAGGAAAACCTGAAAGGACACTGAACACAGTTACATTTTTGATGAAGTTTCGAGTTTTTTTTTGTCCTTTTGCTTTGGGTCTTAACTCACCAAATAAAACAAGACGTTATTTAATTGATAAATAATTGCTGAATAAACTTGTCATGTCAAAGTGCGTTACATGGAAGAATAAGCCGACGTCCACATCTGGGTCACCACTGAACACGGTCACTACTCGGTTATTAATTTCAGTTATTCATTTACTTCCCTGGAAACGTAAGCCTGTGTCGAGGCTTTATTTAGCTGAAAACTGTCGAATATCCACCGTTTCTGTCTCTCAAACCGTCTCAATGCAGGCGGCGCAGACACGCCGTTATATCTGAAATATAACGTCTCCTTCAAAGGCCATTAGTGTCTATCAGTGTTGCTTCAATAAGATCACTCAGTACTGAAGTTGCTCGTAGTTAATCACTTGATTCTCCCTCACTGTGATATTTGTGACACTTGTTGCAGCAGTGTACGTCGCTGAGGGAAATATGACACTTACAACTACGTTCACCATCACACAGTAACTTTGCATACAAGTCATTAATATGCAAATCAGTAATCAATGGGTGAGTAACTGGAGAAGGTTTCAGAAGGAAAGTCTCAGCCCATTTCCTGAATAAGCCTGAGCTAGAAAATGAACGGACTGAATGTGATTTGAATTAAAATAGACTTTTTGAGTAAAAGAATCCCATTTACCATATAATTAGACTTATGTGAACAACATATTATTAAAAATAAAAGAATGTCACGACCCCTTTAATCAATTTACATGTCACCAGTACGCCTGAATAGAATACAACCCACATTCTCCCAGATGTGTTTCAAATGTCACACAGAAAAAGAAACTGGTGCAGCTCTTTGGGATTATATTAAATACAATTCGCAAGATGTTCACTCTATGTATTTGACCTTTTAAAATTCTCTGTGAAACTGAGATAATTAAAGATGTTGTAAAATCTTGTGTTTTATTTCATCTTTAGAAATGCGACACGTCGAATTCTGCTACTCTAGAGGGGTCGGAAATTGAAGAGTTTTACAAATTGCTGACTCAGCGTGAGGAAATTAGTGTGATCTTTGGAAAGTATGCGAAAACCTCTGGAGAGATGTCTGCCAGTGACCTGCTGAATTTCCTTCAGTATGAGCAGAGGGAGACGGTTGCACTGGACCATGCTCACAAACTAATAGAAAGATATGAAATGGATCCAACAGGTAATGACGACTGTTTTGCAAGATATCTTTTTAGAGGCCTTTTGTGTCCTTACCTGATGATGAGGTGAAACAGTAGCTGTGTTCTACAAGCACTCTCTCTTTTATCGCTATTGATTAAAACATGAGCGTTGGTGCGCTCATTGAAGAAGGATGTTATTGTTCAAAACTTCACGATGTGCGGCTAAGTTCATTTTTTCATTGATGTGCTTTACGTTTGGGATGATTTTGGGATTACTGTAGCCCTTCTTCGTTCTACGATCATGAAAAGTGGAGTTTGTTATCTTGGTCTCCTCCGAGCTTATGATTTGCAGGATAGTGGCGAACATGATGGCGTTGTACTGTTAGCAACCATTGATATTGTGATTCCTTTCCAAATAACTGAGCTGGGGCTTCATTTATAAAGGTTGTGTACAGACAAAATTGGCCAAAAAAGTGTGTGCTCCTCTTTTTGCACAATGTTTAACATTTAGAAGAAAAAAAACAACCTGACATCAAAGTTTGCTTATCCTTATGTAGAAGTGAGTACATAAATTTTTTTAGCGCACTGTGGATATTTGAAAGTGAAATTTGAAAAGACATTTAAAACATACACAAGGCACTAAATGCTTGTTAATTTGACAAGCAAACTAAAAATATGGGTGGTAAAAAGTACTATGAAAAACTTAATTTGGGTGATATAAGGCGATGCTAATTATTTTATGTCTACAAGGTGTTAAGAATAATTGGGGTTACCAAACGTATAAGGATTGCGTTGTCCCTTATTCTTAAAAGTTACAAGATGGCACTGTTGCCGTTTTTATATTTCTTTGTTGGCATCAAAGAAATATAAAGCTCCTTCTTAAAGGTGACTGTTGCCGTTACTTGATGACAAATGGACAAATATGGAGAGAACATGTATTTCGTGACCATAAAGATTTCCTGCCCAAACGATGATGTGCGGCTAATGAGCCGTTTTAGATTCCCGACAGCGGTTCTTTTGGATTTATCCGCTGAATTGGGTCCAGGACTTCAGAGGCAACTGCCATCTAGATCTCCACCTCCCCTACAGGAATTTAGATTTCTATTTCTGAGAAACTCTGCTATTTTCAACCATAATTCACAACTTCCGAACAGGGGCAGGGAACACTCTTTTAACTACAGATGAATATTCATGAGCTGCTTTGCATTGACTATAGATGGTGTGGACGAGGCGTGTTTGGGGCGGAAACCCTTATGCACTGAGCTTCTCACACTTGCTTCCCATTTGTGATTAATAAAAGGAAGAATTTAATAAAAGAACGCTTTTATAAATCTGATTTTGTCGTATTTTGTTGTGCAAGCAAATCTGATCTTTCTGACATATATTTAGTTTTAGCCTGGATTCAACACACTCCTTAATAAATGAGACCCCAGGTCTTCCTTTGTAGTTCTAGGCTGATCCCTTTATTTGCTATTGTCCTTTAGTCCATTATAATAATAATGAACTGTCCGCAGCCAAACAGAATAAACAGATGAGCAAAGATGGGTTCCTGATGTACCTGAACCACGAAGAAGGCTCCATTTTTAATCCTGCTCACAAAGGCGTGTTCCAGGACATGCAGCAGCCGCTGAACCACTACTTCATCTCTTCCTCCCATAACACATATCTGATGGAGGACCAGTTGAAGGGGCCCAGTAGCACAGAAGCCTACATCAAGTATGAACATAAACTCACAATCTTATCCTTTTTCACCGAGTAGACATCATCCAAACACAGAACGGAACTGAAGAAATGCGAGTTCTGGTCAGAGACATTTCCCTTGCTTTCAGGGCTTTGATGAAAGGCTGTCGCTGTGTGGAGCTGGACTGCTGGGACGGTGCAAATGGTGAGCCGGTTATTTACCATGGTCACACACTCACATCCAAAGTGCTCTTCAAAGACGTCATCAAAGCCATTAAAGAATATTCTTTCAAAGTGAGTGAGTGGACACTGAATGTTAGGCTCTGTTAGCAGCTGCCCGGATAGTGACCGCATGTCTTTTCAGACCTCACCATATCCTGTGATTCTGTCCCTGGAGAACCACTGCACCATTCCACAGCAAAAAGTCATGGCCAGACACTTAACCTCCATCCTGGGCAGTGCCTTGCTCACTCGACCGTTGGGGAAACAAATGCCCACCAATTTCCCTGGACCTGAGGTCAGAGCTTTACGTTTAACAACTAGTATGAGTCACATTCTGTCCTTTCCCTGTACCGAGTACCAGCTCGGTATAAGCGTCCTATCTCCTTGTACAGTTGAACTCATAAGTTTACACAACCTGAGAACATTTTTTCAGAAAATATGAATGAACACAAAAACTTTCCCCTCTCGTAGTTAGTGGTTGGGTGAAGTCATAAAACTGCGTTGACTCTTTTTAAATCATAATGACAACTTTATAAATGACCCAGAGCAAACGGTTACACGCCTCTTAATATTTTTTGTACCCCACTTTTACATCAATGCCAGCCTGAAGTCTCTTGAGGTAGTTGTTGATGAGGTTTTTTGTCTTTTCTTTTGGTAAAGCACAACATTCTTCTCAGCAAAAAGCAGGAGAGACATTTTTTTAGGCTTCTCCCAAACACTAACCCAGGTTAAAAAAAAACAATTGATTATTTTTTCAATTAATCAAATAAAAATTGAACACCTCTTTAATTAGATGTTTTATTTTTAACTGCATGAAACCATAAATCAGGGTATTATTTATGTATAAAAGTCACATATAGACTTTAATGATCTTTAAATTTTACATTTTAAACCTTAAGAAAAAATTGTGGACAGTAAAACTTTTCTAAAATCCCAAATGGAAATAAAACAATTATAAAAAAATATAAAAAAGCAAAACAATTGTCATAGTTTAAATTTGGAAAATTGTATTATTTTTGGCAACAAAAACAAAGAAACAGAAAGAGCAAGTGGGAGAGAAAGGAAAAGAAATCAAGAAGGAAAAGGAGAGCATGAAAGAAAAGAGACAGATAGATAGCATGAAAAGAGTGAGAGCGAGCTGGAGTAAAAAGAGTAGAAAAAAGAAAAGAAAGATAGAGTGAAACAGAAGAGAGATGGATAAATTGAAATGAGAGAAAGTAAAAGAGAGAACAAAAGATATAAATACATGAGAATGGAATAGAAGCGAGAAATAGAAAAATAGAGAGCAAAGAAAAGGAAGAGAGAAATAGAGAGGGAAAAAGAGAGGAGCAAGAGCGAAACATAGAGAATTAGAGAGAAAGAGTGATATAAAGAGCGCAAAGGGAATCGTTTCTTAAAACGCAGTTTGATTGGACGAGAGAGGTGACAATCACGGTAGAAGTACCGTAGTTAAGGCAGGTTGAAAAAAAGTAAAAGTACAGATACAGAACTAGAAATGCACTCGAGTAAAAGTAAAAGTATACCTTTTTAGAAATTGTCTCTAACTTACAATTTGTAAGAAAAACATCTTAATTACAGTAATTTGAATATTTGTAATGACACCAATGAAGTCCGCATAGGGCTTCTGTTGAAATCAATGGCGTCATGCTAAATAATTTAAAAAGTCACTCAGTGCTTTTCGGAATAATTGGAGTTTTGTGGTTTTCATGAGCTGCATGCCAAAATCATCAATATTAAAACAATAAAAGGTTTGAATTACTTTAGTTGTGTGTAAATGAATCTGAAATATATGGAAGTCTAATGTTTATCAGTACATTACAGAAAATAATTAACTTTATCACAATATGCTATTTTTTTTAGAAGGACCTATAATATTTTTTGGTGTTACCAGGAGCTGAAGGGATATTTCCTGATCAAAGGCAAACGCTTGAACAAACTGGATGCAGCCATCAACAACAACAGCACAGAGGATGTGGAGAGCGTCTCGGAGGAAGATGAGGCTGCTGAGCTGAAAGAGGCCGGACAGACGGCCAAAAACAAGGTACACTTGAGACTGCTTTCACACTTGGCGTGGTGTTTTGGGACATTAGAGACAGTAGCAGTGAGGAAGAGACACGAGGCAGAGATGGAAGTAGCAGAGATGAGGATGTTGAGGTTCAGTTTAGGAGTGACGAGGATGGACAAGATTAGGAAGGAGCACATCAGAGGGACAGCTCAGGTTGGTTGTTTTCCACACTGTCCTTTAGGGGGCAATGTGGAGTAGGTTAAAAAGCTATTACAATAAAGCACATATAGACAATACAGGAAGAAAACATTGCAGGATGGAGTAGAAGCGGTGAAACTGCTGCAGTCAGCAGCCGACATTTTGCTGCAGCTATTAACTCAAAAACTGTAAATTTCTACAGATTTTTACTGTGCATTACTGGTCTCCAGTTTATCCAACTTCCGTTGCATCGCTGCTAGCCTCTCCCCGATGTAATGAGTTTGACAATCTAGTCAACATTCCATTCCAGTCGGTCAGCTTAGTGGGGTTTGTAGCACTGACCAACTTTGATAATCGTCGATAACATTAATTAGATAAATGTCTTCGACATCCTCCAGGGACAGAGCGGCCAGGCACACGATCCTCCACTTCGCCCAGGAGTTCATCGTGTAGCCAGCACCGAAAGTTCCTGCAGGACAGGTGGGTTCCCCCGAACCCATGCTCCTCGTCGATAAAATCATGTCAATTGCATTCAGAGACCAGTTGATCAGATCCATAGTTCCTTTTATTTTGAGAGCAGGATAGTGAGAGTCTCTGCAGACAAACACAGAGTGCCAGCTGGTAAATAAAAGATAAGGGAGAGAGGAGAAAGAGCGACTGTCTCCGCCGAGAGCAAGAGAGAAAAAGGTTGTTGCACCAATCACCAGCAAATAAAAGATAAATAAAGACATGTGTTGGAGAACAAAAAAACAACAATTAATTGATAACAATTATGAACTATGATTTCCCTTGCAAAGATACCGAAAGTGAGCTTATGTTCTGTACACAAATAAAATTGTGTTGTTTTTAAGTGTAACTTAGATCCTACCATAGCACGGATCGTAAGGAGCAGTGACGAAGAGGAATTATTGGGGTTTGAATAAAAACATTACAGCCTTTTTTGTTACTTTTACTGTTTACTGCCTGTTCATGTTATATGTTTGGCAGATAATTGTTTCTAAACTGCTGTTAACTTTTACACAGTTAATATAAAATATTTTTGATAGTATAGTTTATAAAACTATTTGGCTAACAAGAATAAAAACGGGTTTAAAGACGGATTTCAACAGGTATAAAATAGGAATAGAAGAAGCGTGTACGTGTGTGTCACATAGATATACATAGAAACAACTTTAGAAACTAAAAACCATTAACTTACTGTTACCCGCAAAAGTGTTTAATATTTTTTTACACCTAGATTTTTTTCTACCTACCCGTTATTTTTTTCCACTCAGATTTTTTTTCTTCTTCGTCTAGTCCCATTTTTTCCCCCATCCCGATTGGGTTTTTTTTCTTACCATCTTTTTTTTTCTCTTACCACCATGACCCTTTAGGTCCTTATAACAGAGATCATTGTGCTTCAGGATGGAGCTTAGCTGAGCTACAACTGCTTTCTCTAGGAAATGGTTCATTAGCATGTAGGAGTGGCTTCTTAATTATCGGTTTATCGATGACACATGACTTTTTACGCAAGATGGTCGATTTGGAAAGATGGCTTTGGTATTTTATACAATCAAAGGTGATGTTTTTTCAAGGTGAAACAAAATAGTGAAGACTTGCTGTTTTAGCTTTAGAAGGTGCTAATCCCACCTCTGATAATATTCTGTTTAGTTGTTAAAATACAAAATGATTTCTACTGGAAACTGTTAGAGTGTATTCAAAGTCACTTTCATTGCCTGCCTGAACAGAAAATAGATTTGTACCCACAGTGCCGGTGTTGGGTAAGTTACACAGGGATTATGTAGCTTTGCTTTTTATGATGATTGCTTAAATTTTTCAAATGTAATATAGAAAGATGACCAAAGTTGATTTGTGGTGGTGCATAAAGCACGTGTTTATGAGATCACACAATTTTTACCTCTCCAACAATGTCTCATCTGCAATATCTTTCCATCCACAACTAAATAAATGACATATGATCAGACAGCAGAGGAAGTGGTGAGAGCATCGAAAATCCAGGATGTTAGCCACCTAGCCTGTAGTGTTGCTAAGAGGCTGGACAAACCACTCCACAGACTAAATTAATTCATGATCACACTCCTCAAAGACGTAGTGTCTGTCGCCTGCAGAGCATCTGTGCATGTGTTTTGTTTTGCAAAATAGCTGTAAAATAACAAAACATTTGCTGGGTTTTTATTGTGTCACTTCTTTATCTGCAAATAGCGTAGAATTCAATATTGTGTTTTTAAAATGCAAAAAAATACAAAAACGCTCTACATCATTTGCTTGGATTTATTTGCATACACAAAGCTGTTGGGTTCGGATCGGCACACGTAGCTGTCACAGACGTTCTCACACTGACCGCAATCAAATCACCACCAGGCCACAGATTTACTCGTTCCCCTTTCCCTGAGCACTGTGCCATTCTGAAATATATCATGAATTTCTGTTTAGAAATCGAAAAAGATCAAGCTGGCGAAGGAGCTCTCGGACCTGGTGATCTACTGCAAGAGCGTGCACTTCAGCAGTTTTGAGCACTCGAGAGAGAATCAGGCCTTCTATGAGATGGCTTCCTTCAAGGAGAGCAAAGCCACGAATCTGGCTGAAAACTCAGGTAGAAGTGATCTCATGCTTGTTTTCCCGAGACAAAACCTCAAAGGGAGCTGAAAAACAACCCGATTTGCCCACTTTGTCCTGGTTAGGATCACAGAGTTCTGCCGGTGCACAAAACGAAGCACAAGAACAAAAACTGCTTGAAACCATGTATAAGGTTTAGGAGAGAATGTGATACAATTTTCACATCGTCTTTGCTTTTTGGAGGGATTTATTAATTTTCAGTTTTTTTCTCAACACTTCTCAACACATTTTCAGTTTTTTTTCTCAACACTTATAAAACATAAAAACTTTTCTTTGACAATTTTTTTACATTTTTGAAAAGACAAAATGTACCCCATCAGTGATAATCATTATTTATAAAACATGAAGCCTGAATAATCACCCGACATGCAGCGGAGCCTATATAACTGTAATAAATGGAATTTAAAGGTATTTTCACACAAATATAGTGTCGTGGATTCTTTTATAGCATATACCTTTAGCATATAGCTAGAGCATGACGGAAACTGTGTTAACGTTTGCGCTAATCAAGCGACACAATCGAGTTTTATGTTCAATATGATACATAAATCGTTTTAAATACAGATTATTGACATGAAGTAGCTGATACTGCTGCTGGGTCTGTGTCGGAATGTGTTTTATTCCCTGTGGGTTTGTTGTTGACCTCGGATACTGACTCTTAGCGTCTAATGAGCTCCTTCTTATTGAAGCCTTACCTTAGAAATGCCACATCCGTCCAAATCCAGTCCAATTTCCCAGCACACAGGTGGTAAATCTACTGAATTGGGGGTTTTTGATTATTTACGACAGGGACTTTGGGATTAAAGTGGTGTTTTCGCTGCTGGTGTTCCCAGAGATCATTGGTGGAGGAGCGCATTGATACACAGAGTGAATAAACTGACCTGGAGCTACCTGTGAGGTTAACACCTCCCAGCCAATCAGAATCGAGTATTCAGACGGACATGGCAAAATCAGACTTGTGCTTTTGTACAATTTAAGGGTTTTGGTGGAATTATTGGTAATGTAATGCAAAAAATATTTGAAAAAAAAAAAAATAAATAAAAAAATAAATATATATCATGCATTGGCACAAAAAAAGGCCATTACACACCTAGATGTTAACTTTTTTGCATCTGCATCATGAGCTCCCTGCGTCTTTCTTTTGCGTTAAGTATTAGTGCACAGACAACATCCTGAACACTAGATGGCGCTTTGGTGAACTGCAGTTCACTTAAAGCTGGTTTCAGGCGCACGATTTTGAGTTTATGCCCAGAATCACATCAGGGTTCGTGCTGACGTTTGACAATCGAACAGATTGAAGTACAAATGACTCGCTTTGTGAGATGCTTCTCAGATATCTGCTTCAAACCTGCAGTGTGTGAAATAATGTCTGTAATTATCTGCACTGAGAAGCTGCAGAGATACAAAGACGCCAATATATCCATTGGTTTCGGTTCAAAAGCCTGTAGGTTCTTGGACTGAAGTCTGAGTAGCCTCAAAAATCACAATCACACAATCAATGATTTCAACAACCAGTTGTTTTGAACAAGTTTTTGGGCGAGATAAGGTCAGGAGAAGACGTGTAACAAAAAAATCTATGACCAAGAAAGTGAGCAAAGTTTTGAGACCTGAGGACACCACACATGACATAGTGCTCTTAACAAGTCAAGGCTGGGATTAATGGTAATGTGTTTTGTTTTTAGAGGGCAGATTTTGGTTATTTTTTGCCATTGCAGTTTTCCAAATCGATTGTAATAGTTTAAACACATGTGAACATTCAATAATAAGCCACATTTCCATTCAAACACCTTAAAGTGTGCGTCGAAAACAGTCATACCTGATAATCCTTGAAGTTTGTGATGAAAAATGCAGCTTCTGATAATTATTTCTACATTTATTCATTTTTCTGTTGATGCCACTTAGCTACGGGTTTTATTCATCACAACATGGAAAAGCTGAGCAGAATCTACCCGGCCGGCTCCAGAACTGACTCCTCTAACTACAATCCCGTGCCGCTGTGGAACGCTGGATGCCAGATAGGTGAACAATGCCTGTGGCAGAATACTGGATGATGAAGAGTCGAGTTCATTATAATCCGAGTTAAACCTCTCGATGTTTTCTTGGTCTGCAGTGGCTTTAAACTTCCAGACTCCCTGTAAAGAGATGGATCTGAACCAAGCCCGTTTCCTGCCCAACGGCAAGAGCGGTTATATCCTGAAGCCTGAGTTTCTGAGAGACCCATCCTCAAACTTCAACCCCAACAACTTGAGCGCCGGAAACCCGTGCCAGAAGAAGAACCTGCATATAATGGTCTGAGATCTCTCTGCAATAACATCTCTGTGTTCAATGAACCTTTTCTTGAAATCCTCTATATTCTCAGTATGATTTCAGGCGAACCTTATCGCTTTTAATAAAATACCTATAGTATAAAGTAATATAGTAAGATCTTTTCTTTATTTTGCTGCAGTCTTCCATTATGTTTCAAGGTACAGCTTAAATATAAAATCGATTCAAGTAACTTCTGTATTTCTACACACAAACTGTATGTTTAGTAGAACGAAAATTATTGATATGAAAACAAATCTTTATTGAACAAATATAAGCCTTAGGGATGCAACGGTACACAAAGCTCACGGTTCAGATCGTACCTCGGTTTCTAACCACTGTTTTTGGTTTGGTTCTTGATGGCTTGGCAAATTTTTCAATTTTTTTACCCATCCTTTTATCGATCCCATGATGAGATAGGTGTTTAAAAGATTTCACAGCATTTTGCTTGACCGAACATCAATATACGTCTTGAAAAATGGACGCTTTATATAAATAATATGTTTGTTTATTGTGGCTGGCCAGTAATTCTCTCCATTTAAACCAGGTGTAACGCTTTATGGGCTAGGCACACTGACTTCCAGGAGGGTTCTCACTCGTGGAGCCCAGAGTGTGTAAATGAAAGACACAAGACATGTACAAAATAATAAATTGATTGTATTTAAAAGAAGTTCAGACAAACAAAAAAAAAAAACATTTATAAGGGTGAGTGCAGGTGAATCTTCATAAAGTCTCTTTATCTTTATATAAGAGAGTCGTTTCCCAGTTCTCAACAGGCTCGAGTTCAATGTTGGGTGGCTCGCCAACAAAAAAAACTGACCTAAACAAGGTTTAAGGGAAAAAGCACATTAATACATCACAATTTACAAAACAAATAAGTATGAAATATACAAACATATTGATAATATTTCATTTAATCAAAGAATCTCAAAAATATATTACATCAAAAAGTTCAAGAACCAATAAATAAGTTCATCACATTTCGATTTAGTCACCCAAAAATCTAAGTTTAAGGTAAAAAATAATCTCATTATTCAATTACAATTTAATCTCAAGTTATTAAATCAAAGTGTTATCTTTTTTTTTTTTAAAAAAAGAAAAGACATTGAATATATGCAAATATAAACTATTACCAAAGCGGTGTTTGTAACAAAAAGATCCATACGTTTCCAAACAAATCAAAATCAAACTGTTAAGTAAGGTAAATTATCCAGAAAAACGCGCATCAAAGAAAAATAAAATTTTAAAGACAATAACTATCGTAAACAGAAAAAGTTCAGCTAAATTAGCATTAGCATCACTGGTTTTCATCTGTGATCGCGGAACTTACCAGAAAATAAATCAAGATGTTTTAACCAGTTCGGTAGTTGGCAGAAGTTTGTTTTAAAATGTGGGAATCCGGATAGCCATGCCGACAGCAGCAGCTGAGAGAGAGTGATCCTACGCTTAGGAGGCTATTTAAAAGGAAAAGCACCCGCTATAATAAGGGTTCCCCTCATTTTTAAATAGTGTGCAGGTCACTGGTGCGGACTACACAAGACAAATGTGAGTTTATTTTGCTCGGGACAAGGGGACCTTCTAAGCTTCATCCGCTAGCTTTGTTTTTCCAGCTACGCCGGCTCAGGTTAGTTAGATCGTTCCTCGACACGAGGAGCATGTGATTCATAATTTGGCCAGACTGCACATAGTCCGGAATGCAGCCGCCCGGTTTTTAATCACTTTCACATAACATTAATAATTTAACTACATTTACACTGACTCCCTGGTGAGTTTCGTTTACAATACGGTCATGCGTTTTTGCTCTTTTGCATCACTCTCTGCCTATTCCTCTCAGATCTGAAACTGAACCGGGAGCAGCGTTTGGTGTGTAAAGCAGTGTTTGTGCTTAGTGAATGAGAGCAAAGTATGTATATATGTGTAGTTTGAGTTTGACTGTGTATCTGCTTGTTGATTGATTGATTGTTTAGTTGGGTTCGGTTGTTTGAATGATTCAGAGTCTCCCTCGCTGTGTGTATGACTGCACACGGTGCTGCTTGATGAACGTCGTGTTTCATGTTCTGCCGATTATTCGTTTACAACATATTTGTTTACGTTCTTCTCTCATCTTTGTTGTATTTCTTAAAAAAATTATTATCTCTATGTAACACACAGACATCAGATTTATGGTATTTGCATACCCTTATACCCTCTCAGTAAATGGGGTCGTTGTGACCCCACGGATAATAGGTGTAGGATTTTTAAGGGGTCAGGAACTGATAAAGATTGCTCTATTTGTTGTTATTTACCATCAGGAAGTTTAGACAAAAAGATACAGTTGTTTTAAAGAAAACTACCATATTAGGAGACAGTCTTTTTCTATTAATGGTTTTTGCAAATGTTCAGTTTTAGTAACTCATCAACCAAATATTCAGCAAGAATCTTTCTCTGCTCCGAATCAGATTCTGTCGTGAATCTTTTCAAAATGCCCTTTCCGCATTGGAAATCATAGTAGAGCTAAGTATCCATTATGAGGACGCAGTGGACTCCTCGTTCAACACCTTCAGAGATTTCACAAAGTCTGGCTGCAAACGAAAATCTGAGGTTTTTTTTGTTGTTTTTTTACCGATACATCATCTTGATTTTGCCAAGCTGTCTCTGAGTACAGTAGGTTCAGTAGTCACCATTGGAAGCAGAATCAGAAAGATGTTTATTGCCAAGTGTGCTTGTGCACACACACGATCCTCTTCTGAACACTAGATGGCACTTCGCTGAACAGTAATTCACTCGATGCCACATGGTGGCGCAGAAGCCATTCACACTGTGTGAGGCACATTCATGGAGAAAGAGAAGAGGACGAGCGATCGCTTATCTGTCGATATTAAGCCAAACTATTTGTTTTCTGGAAAACAAAAGCCCGTTTTAAAAGCACGATTTTCGCCTCGATTTTATGTTTATGTGATTAAAGCTAAAGATTTACCCCTGTACTAAAAAAACGTATAGGTGTGTAAAGGCCTTTAAGCTTCAAAACAAGTAGGCTTTCTAAACTTGTGTGTTTCTAGGGCTTGCTCTAATAAAAGACTTTTTAATCTGAACTATGTTTTGTCATTGTTTCATGAAAAATGTAAAAAAACTGCCTTGATCAATCATTCATTACATTTTGAAGAATAAAAGCGATACAAAATACCTGACTCACAATTTCTGTAACCCTTCAGATTATTTCAGCCCAGCAGCTGCCAAAGATCAACAAGGACAAGCCAAAGTCAATTGTGGATCCCCAGGTTCGAGTGGAGGTCTACGGTGTCCCGGAGGACAACGCCACCAAACAGACGCATCACATCGAGAATAACGGCAAGCTTTCGCACAAGATTGCGTTCAAGCAATTTGTATACGTACAGCTCACCCAAGAGATTTTCTCCACAGGATTCAACCCCTCCTGGAACATCAACTTCCAGTTCACAATTCGCGTGCCGGAGCTGGCACTGGTGCGCTTTGTGGTAGAAGACTATGACGCTGCTTCAAAGAACGATCTGATTGGCTTGTACACTGTCCCGCTGTCCAGCATACAGAATGGTGAGCTGGGAACCAGATGAGGTGAGCTTTGGATTTTTTTACAAGTTTGCTCACAGTTTCTGATCTCTGCAGGATACCGTCATGTGCCTCTGCTCAACAAAAGAGGAAACCTTATTCCTTCGGCTGGGCTCTTTGTGCACATCATGGTTCTGGACGCCTAACGAGTAGAGCCGCTCCTCATTCAACACCTTCAGAGATTTCACAAAGTCTGGCTGCAAACGAAAATCTGAGGTTTTTTTTGTTTGTTTTTTTGCCCATATGTGACTTATTTTCATCACGGCCTGCTTTTACAATTCGAACCGACGCCACTTTTACACGTGGTCCTAAATCAGATTCTGAACAGCCATGTTTTTTACATCATTGAACGGCGTTCCAATCCTAGAGACGTCTTCTGCGCACAATAGTCCCTTCAGGCTCGTGTGGAAATGAAACGATAAGAAAACGTAAACATCAGCCAAATGCTTCGGAAAGGTCAACAAATTCAACATAACTAAACTACTATATGACGTGCTATATGTGTGTACCGATAATGTTAAGGCCTCTGCACACTGATCCGAATTGAGATTCGCATGAATCTTGGGATGTTTCTCAGCAGGGTGCTATTCGTCAAGGAAATACCGATGCAATAAAGATTGCGTTCTTTAGTTTATTCCCCTGCCTAAAGATGCCGTTTACACTCCAACAAACGCCCAGCGCACCAAATGTGCAAAAAGAGGAAAAAACTAAAGAAAAGAGAGAATTTGTGGTGAGCCACCGAGGCTTCTTTACGTCATCAAAAGAGCAGCTTTCATTGGTCCTCCCTGCGAAAACCAAATCCAATGTAACTCTTAAACTGTGTTTTGTTGGCACCGTTCGTTTCGGTCCGATGTGTGATGTCCCTCCCGTTGGTGGCCGTGGTTTAATATCGGGTCGATGTGAAGAGGCCTTTACTCTGTGCTCACTATATGATACCGCAATGTTATGTCCACTATACAATAAGCATCACGATATTCTACACTATTTTTACCCAACTATTGAAACTTTGAATAACAATCATTGAAGAAAATTGTATTTAAATTAAGAAGGCTTGGGTACAGTTTTGGTTGAGAGAGTTTGATACCATCCATCCACTAGGGGGCAGTGTTAATGTCTGCATTAAGTCATCTTTTTTACTCTAAGTGATGGTGAGAGATAATAAAGTAGAGGATATTATTATTGTAAAATTAGCAATTGCTTGTGTTTTAAATTATTTTTGCTGACCTTGATATAAACATTAAACTTTTTTTTTTTACTTTTATAAACAACAAAATGACCTGGATGCCGATTCTGATAAGCATTGTACAGTGGTACCCCGAGATATGAATGTTTTACGTCATGAAAAATCCAGTATAAGAAAAGTCTCTCAGGAAATATTTTGCTTTGAGATACGAAGACAATTCCAAGATACGAAAAACAAAACCGTTCTGCTCTCCTATTGGTCAGATCATACCCACAACGCCTTCACTGAAGCGGTTTCTCAGAAGGAAAAATTTCACATGTGTGTACATATTATTTTGCATGTGTTTTATTATCCTTTATTACATTAACAATGTGTAGATTTAAGGATTGAAGAAATGTTACTTGATTTTTCTCTGGTTTTCCATTTTTTATCTACTTATTTTGTTGTTTCTGAGAGCCGTTGCACGGATTATGCATTTGACATGTAAAACTTGCTTCGAGATACGAGAGCCACCCTGGAACGGATAAATTTAGTTTGATTTAAAACTGATTTAAAGTGTTTTAAAGCATATCAGCTCCTTTAGCACTGTCTGCAATGGGAGAATGGCACGCCAGGACCCGGAAGCGCAGCGTGGCATCAGACTTAAGCGGATAATAGAACAGAACTGTTGCCATTTTTTTGTATCTTGGAATATTTCTTCGTATCCAGAAACAAAATATTTCCCACGAGACCTTTCGAATTTCAAACATTTTGTAACTCGGAGCCTTCATATCTCGGGGTACCACTGTGTTTATAAACTCTAACAAGTGTGTCTCACACGGCCGGCGGAGTGAAGCTAAACCACTTCGATCGCCCCCTTGTGGCTGGCTGCAGAATGATTTTCACCCAAAACAAGTGTATGGAAAAAAGCCAAACTTTGAAAATGATTTCCACGTGTTTAAACGAAAGTCTTTGAACAACTTTCAATATTTTTTTTTGGCTCAAGTTTATTTTTTATGTGGCTCACAATGACTCAATTTTCCCCTATAAAACTTAGGCGGGGCCATGTGATTGACAGCTACACAGAGCAGACTGAGCGCTGACATCACGTCGTGAGAAAGATTTATGCTGCCAACGATCAAATTCAGAAAATCTTGTTCATTATTGCAAGTAAATAGTATATAACAGACTCGCGCTGGAGCCGTCCAAAAGTCTCACACTCTCTATGACTTTCACGGCGCTCCGTATCTCATGCTCGAGGTTGCCTTATATGAGGCCAATTGCAGTAGGGGTGTTCTCTATATTCTATTCTATCTCTATTCTCACGTCCTCCATATTTTTTTACAGTCTGCGAACTGTTCAAACGAAATGTGCTCGATCCTCTGACCAAACAAACACATTGTAGGCAGTTTCTGAGGGGTTAAAACAACAACACAAAAACATTATTAAAGTCTGAATATGTTTTTTATTACTTGTGGCTTTGATAAGTTATCACTCGCTGCTCCATCTCACTGTCTCAGAGACTAAATGAATGCCTCAATCTGTTTCCAAACCAAATGAGGGAAGAGATCCGTGAGCAAACCTGTCCACTTGGAATATTTACAGAAACAAAATGGATCTCAGAGACACCGTTCCAATCCTTGTGTATGTGAGCGGCCTAAAATCAGACCTTAATGGCCCTTAAATCCAGTCCGTCTCAAACTGGAACCCGATACCGTGCTGCTGCTGGTTTATATTTCCATCAGTTGATCTTGAGGAATTTGAATGTGGGCATTAACCACAGAAATGTTTTTCTTCTCTCGACCAGCTTGACATCAGGATGGAATTGTATTTAAACCGTGTTTCTGTTTTTTATTCCAGCCCTGTCCTTAGCCTTTCTGGTGGATTACACTCCAGAAAGTGGTTTATTTCAATCCCATTCTTCATGAAGAGCTTTGTGATGGATTTTGACATTTTTTCTTTTTTTGATGGGCACCTCATTTCAGGAACTGGTTCTGTTCAAACTGGAACCACTCAGCACCAGAACAACAAAAAATCTGCTTTGTTTCGGGAACAAACTGCTGCAGTACGATTTGTGACGGTAGGGTTATCTTTGTAATAATAGTTCATAAATATCATTAGCCATGTTTCCATCCAAGGATGCAAATTAAATTTATCCGCAAAACTGAAATATCGCCTAAATTATTTGCGAATAAAGCACTGTTTCCTTCCAACGAGTTCAAGAGAACAAAATCATCACTTCCTGATAAACTGGCTCCAAAATTCGAAAGAAAAATGGAAGGCGGTGCGTTCAGGGGTGGCCTTTTTTCATATATAAGAACTTACACGCTTCTTAGAACATGTAGACGAAACCTTCTTTGGGAAGGCAGCATTTCCAATGTTGTGCGATGAAATTTTTGGGATTTATTCAGTAAATGCGCTTCTATCGTAGTTTACGCACATTTTTTCCTTATCAGATAAAAGGTTTATTAGATTTTCAAAATGGTTGCACATCTTGGCGTTTCCATCCAGGGTTTTTTATGAGATGCAAACGCAGTTACAAGAAGAAGAAGAAAACCATCAACTATAATTTATGTCAATTGTTTATTAGTTTTCTCTATTATTTATTAATATATTCATGTAATAAACATGTTTAAATTAATTTAGGTCATTTGTAAACAGAAACCTTTATTGTGATTGGCTGCGGCTATAACAGTGGCAGTGCCCAGGAAGCAAAGGCTCGTAAATCTGAACGATTTGGTGAAGATATATTCAGCCACGCATGGAAAGCAAGTCTTGTTTTCCTAATTCTAGATAGAATACAGATTACATTCGACACCTAAATAAACCAGAGGTTGTTTTTATCGCGGCTGAGCTTCCAAACGTGTCCATCGATGATCAGACCTTGTATTTGTGGGGGATTACGTTTCTTCTTTCCCTCGCTGTGGATATTGGTTTATTCTCGTTTAATGTTTGTGGTGTTTTATGTCCAAAGCAAGTTACACCCTTACACAGTTTTGTAAATACATTTTTCCTACGTGTAGCATCGTTTACGCTCCTCGACATGGTGGACTCATACATCTGTGGTGTGGCTGATATGTTAAACAATGTGTTTTCTTCTTATTCATCTTCATCCCTGGATTGACTGGCTTTTATTTAAACCGTTTTATTCCTGTTTTGGTTCCTTCTGTGAACGTTGCTTATAGACTGTTTACAACACACAAGCTGCTGAGTCTTTTCAGATGTTTATTGCTATCATCAGATATCAGATGCCGAGAGCTGTGGGGAATTGCACTAGAAGTGTGTCAGGCACACTGTACAAATGCTTTGCATTCACTATTGTTGGTAAAAGGCATTATTTTCAGATTTACTTTCATGTTACAGTCTACTTAACTACAATAAACCTGAACAACAAATGATAGAATGGCTATTTTCTGTAAACCACTGTGACAGACTGTTACATTCCTTTAAATGCATTATTAAACAGTTCTTTCTAGTCATACAGTGTGCTTTATTTAAAAGATGGAGCTGTGTATGTTTCATTTCTATTGTTTACGTGTTTGTTGTTAAAAGTGAAAGGAATAAATAAATCTAAAATTGTGATTCATTAAAGGACCACTGTGGCTGACGATCAGGTCTGAAGGTCCTGATGTCTTTAGTGAGAGCCAATCAGAACAGCCCCGCCTTCTTCTTCAGGTCGTTCTGACGCCATTTAGGCAGGCGCTGGAAATCGATTCGGCTGCAGCCGAGGAGATTCTCAAATTCGGCATCACTCAGAGATTCCTGAAATACGGAGAGACGCAGTGGTCACCTGGTGATGCGTTCCAAATGTTACACACTCACATCATCATCCTCATCTTTTTTTATCACCACACGTAGAAATGAGCTGTTCTCAGATTCTCATCATAAACACTCCAAAGAACCTATAGAGGAATAAAGAGTGCAAACACAACATTTCCCTCAACACCTCGTTCTGCATGGTGGGAGGGGGTGGGATCAGCAGTAACTCGGGATCATTTCAAGGGCAAAAGACATCACGAGTCACTTTGTTCTGAGCTGAATTTTTCCCCCCAAATTCCAAATCATCCTTTATTCTATTTCTTTCTCCACAAGTTGGCGCCGCAGATGACTGCCTCGGTCTGTAAGTGCAAACCTACTTGGCAAAAAAGCTCTTTCTGATTCTTCTGATTCTGATCCTTTAGTTCATTACAGGCTCGTTATTAATAATTTTTTTCTAATAGATAGGAATCTGATTTTTCTTTTACAATGAAAATTTTAAATAACACTTTTAGCAACAGTAACCCTTGAGATAGGAAAAAAAAAGCTTTGTTTCTGACATTAAATGGAATATTAAAAAGGTCGTTATAGTGGAAGTCACTGGGGCACGAATAATAAATATGGTAGAGAAAATGAAAATCTGGTGCTACACAAAACTAAAAAAACTAATAAAGCCAATGTTGTTACAAATGTTTGGAATGTACACGACTGGGATGAAACGTAAACTAATCCAGGCCACAATCAGGGTATAAATGAGTAGTTTTGTTTAGAGCTGAGCTAGATAAAGAGATTTGTGGCAAAAAAAAAGAGAAAAATGGATCACCGCAAAAGGGTAGTGAATGTCAACAATGCAAATATTCTGTACCGGTAATAGAACTACATCATTTTCAAAACAAAACTACAACAAACTGATTCTTGTGTTATTTCAAACTGAAAACAAAATCAACTTTTGTAAAATATACAATATTCTGCTTTTAATTTGAAAATCAGAAATGAAATGTTGATTTTTTTTTTTTTTGTTCTAAAAGTAACTTATAAGGATTTTTATTTTAGCTGATGATCACTATTCCAGTCAGTCGATCAGAGCGCGATTCATCCCGAAGATTCACTGAAATTAAACGGGTTAAAGGTGGCCTCACTGGCATTAGTAGCCCCCAGAAGAAGCCAATGTTTGAAAAGGTTTTGTACCTCGAATCACAGCTTTTGTGAGATACAAGATGGCAACCTATACCTCTCGCTTTTCAGGGTCCGCTCCTGGATGCTGATGAGTGGATGCTTTAGGCTCTGAACTCTGTATCCCAGAAAGGTTCGCTCTAGAGGGAGAGCCTGTGCGCTGGGTATGAGGTCTGACATTACCTGGTCCTCCTGGGGCACTGTAGCTCCCCACACCTCCTCCCGTCTTCTTATTCAAGTCAGCATTACTGAGATTCTACAGGAAAGTGCTCAAGGTTATGTTTAAATAGACTTGAGAAAGATTAATCCGCGTAATCAAGATTAATCAATACGGCTGATTGATCATGGGGAAATTACCACAGTGATTTGTGAAACATCACCCAGCTTGCTTTTCATCTCCTCGTATGAAAGGCCTCCCTAGAATATAAAGTCACACTCATAAAGAAGCTCATCTTGACTATAATAACATTCATTTTTAAACAGAGGGAGATCGTTTTATACTCGGTGAGAAGTGTCTTCAGTGGATTGAAAGAAACCTTTTAAAAGGTTCTTGTTATTGGAATATTTTTATTGTAGTTTTATATATTTCAGTGTCAAAAAATAAATCTGGATCTGCACAAAAAAATTTTTAAAAACCTTTCGGCTCACAATGTAACGCCTTATAACTTTTATCCGATTATTTTATTATGTTCTACTGCTTAAGCTTACTTAAACAAACAGGCACTTTATGTTACAAACATTTATTTATTGTATTAATGATGATTCTATAGAAGACAGTATTATGGTGATTCAACAACTTTTACTTAATGTTGTTCTGTAGGTTTAATAAATAGTCAGATTTGTTATTTAATTTCATAATACTGTACAAAAATACCTGGCTAATGTATTTAACTGTATTTACAGCAAATGTCAAATATAAAGTTGGCTGCAATGGCAGAACTACACTAGAATTCACTGAGAAAGAACATCTCCTAGAATGAAAACAATATAATAACTTAAAAGTATAAAACGCTTCAAGTTGATTTTGAGGGTGTGTTGCATAAGATCATTGGCTCTGTGATTGTGCTAGTGCCGCCCTCTATTGGCCAGAATCAGACTCACGCTCCACTTGTAAGAGTCCCAGGCGTTGAACCAGCCGGTGAAGGTGGGCGGCTCGTTGCCCTGTTTGACCGTGGTGATCGGGGTCAGGGGGTCTCGCTCTGCGGGGTGGCTCTTCACATATTCCATTGCACTGGTGTATGACTCCTGGGTCTCGTACTGGTTTGCCGAGTTACCAATCCACAGGAAAATCTGTCAGGTACAGATAAGAGTCCCTTTATCAGTGTCCAGTGTTGACGTAGCAGACACTGAGCACTTTTACATTTTAAACTTTGAGTTTCTTTTTAATAATACACGACAGACGGCAACATATTTTGAATGTAATTTAGGTTATTTAACGAGTAGTAACGAGTTACTGTATCGTTGCGACTTTTGGCAGTAACTAATCCCAGCAAACATTTAGACGTTTCAACGTCATTTCGACGTATTTTCCACACGTGAATAAATGTATTCTGACTAGTAATAAATATATTTTGACTGGGCGTAAAGACATTTAGAGATATCTTCATTCTAATTGCACTAGTGAGAAAGTGAATTTGAGATATCTCCAATTATATGTTGAAAACTCAATTGAAGATATCCACAATATAATTAGAGAAATCTCGAAATCATTTACGGCTAGTCAGAAGTATATTTGCAGATATCTTCAATTGATTTTAGAATAGTCGGAAATATATTTAGAAATATCTCTAAATATATTTTTTATATTAGAGATATCTACAATTATCATTTTTCTAGTCATAACTCTTTTAAAGATATCTGCAAAATAATTAGAGATATCTGATAAATGATTTACGACTAGTCATGAATCTCATTGTTGATATCTACAATTATATTGTGACTAGTAGAGATATCTCTAAATGAATTAAGACTAGTAAAAATGTAAGATATCTCTAATTTGCTATATATAAAGATATCGGAAATACATTTAGAGATGCCTCTAATTGATTTCTGACTAGCCAAAATACAATATCCCCAAATAAATTTCTGACTAGCTGTAAATGATTTCGAGATATCTCTAATTATATTGCAGATATCTTCAAATGAGTTTTGACTAGTCAACATATAATTGAAGATATCTCTAAATGTCTTTACGCCCAGTCAAAAAAATATGTATTACTATTCGGAATACATTTATTATATCTTTAAATGCATTTATGGATAGTCAGGACATCCTTATCATCTCTGAATGTGCATTTTTACTTTAAAAAAAGAAAGAAATTGTTGCATTAATAAAATGTAATTGATATAAATATTGACTCTTTCTCTGATTATACGTTTGGACGTCATCTGCAGACTTATCTTGAATCCCAAGTGTGGGAGGGTAGACGCTCTATCACTTATCTGAAAAAGCTTCAAATTAAAGACTTGAAACATCAAATAAGTGAGGCCTCGTTCGCGTGACTATACAACTCAGAAAGAATTATATTACTTAAGATAAAGTACCACTGAAGTTACTTCAGATAACGTACTTTTTAAAGTGATTTTTGTCGTCAAAGGAGACTTACACAAAGTACAAACAGCATGAAAAGCTTTTAAATACTTTCCATAAACCATGAACCTCGTAATCCTTGAATAAATTGAGATGTAAAGATTTTTCCCAAAATCCTTTGCGCACCCACGTTACAAACAAGAAGACGGATGATTAGCGCTTCTTAACTTATACGATAACTTAAAGAATATTTTGATTAAAGCTCAACGGCTTCTGCTTCACTCCTCTAAAGCTTAACCTGCAGCCCGTCTCAACTGTCGAGTCGCCGCTCGTTTATAAATATTTTCAAAAGAAAATAGTTAATTAGGTATATTTCAGAACACTTGGTTTAAAGAACACGTGTAGTGTGGTTTTGTTGGGAAAATATTGCTCCATAAATATTCTGAATTGTTTTGCAGGATATTTTCAGTTTCTGTTGATCTTTATTAAATTAATTATTAGCATTTTTGTCAGCCTGTATTCACCATAATACAGTGTAAAGTTAAAACAAATAAGTAAACAAATAAATAAAAACATGTTGTGTTCCATACAGCAGTGAAATTAAGCATGTAATGAATGAATGAGTTACTTTTAGAGTCATTAACTGACAAAGTAATAGTCCTTGAACTTTATAACAAAATGCTTGTAGTTTTCGGTTCATCGATGTCCAATTATTTGGATCTGGAAGTGGACAGTTGTCTCCATTTGAATGTGCATGACTTCCCTATCCAATAATCTTGTGATACAAAACATTTGTGCATGAGAAAGTTTGAAATTTAATGCTTCATTTCAAAGTGGATACAGCGAGTTAAATGCATGCGAGTGTGCGACACGAGCGCGGTTGAGAGTAACAAGGTGTTTTCTCTACTGTATCAATTTCTTACATTTCCTGAGGGAAATGTAGAGGGTTTAAAAGTCAAAATACCCCTGAAAAGTCAAATTCAAAATGAAAAAAGGTTCAGAAAGCTTAGAGTAAGGCCTGGATTAGTTACATGTTTCTCTGTTCATTTTGCATAACCACATGTAAAAGAATCATAGGCCGGAGCTCATGTGTCACCTCCTCCCAGGTGTCCAGCAGCATGACATCATCCTCATCCAGGTCGTCCTGAGAGAAGTCAAATACTTCTGTCATGATGAAGCGGCCCGTCTGATTGGAGCATTCAAACAGCCGCGGCTCGTGAAGGACCTCTGCCTTCTCAAGCCTGGAAGAGAGAAGTGGTTGGAAATGATTGGTCGGTTGTCCCAAACATCCTGATCTGTTTAAACACCTCGACCTTTTATCATTGGCGTATGGAGCTTTTCCTCCCAGAGCTACCCAGAATGCAGCTGGTTCCTGTCCTTCCATCACAGTCTGCTTCTCTTGCTCCGAAAGCAGATCTGCCACAGCCTTTCCCATTTCCCTCTCATCTCCACTGCAGCCCTGTCAAAACCTTAACTTAATAATCGAAAACATTTAAAAACACCACCCATCCACCACCACCACCAGAGTCACAGTCACTGAAGTCTTAAAAGGGAATGCATGTATTAACCATTAAGAAGCTGCTTTTTCAACCAGTCACTTGCCTTGCCATACCACAGGAAGACACTCTGCTGAGTTTTGAGCAGAAAGACATCGTTGGAGTTTAGAGAAGAGGCTCTCGCCGGAACCTCCGTGGCCTTGGTGTTCAACTCATGTGTTCCACGCACCTGGAAGAGTCTCACGGCGGAGTTAGGGTTCACAACGCCCGGCCGACCCGTGCCGCCCTGTGCCAAAATTCATGAGGAAACTTTGAAAACTCCTATAGTCGGAAAATAAGTACATTTCCATGAGAATTGTTTCCCCACCTCAAAGATGATGAGTCTGCCCTTAAAGATGGCCAGGAAGTGCCTGGGCTCTTTTCCCATGACCACTCGGACCTGAATCGGGGCTCCATTGTATTTGTTATCAAGGTTGACTGCTTGATAAGCGCATGCAGTCACCTCATCCTGAGTGGCATGGCGCCCCTGAAGAACACACGTTTCCTGTAAGAGTGCCTCAAGTCTGTCCACGCAGATAATCACTTTAAAGTTCAATCCACAAATAATCAATAGCTAATTCATAACCAACACAAAAACCATTACATGGGCTAACGCGCTAATGCTAACACATACCTAATACACAATGCCCCTGCACATATTGTGTTCCATATTACACTCGTCACAGTTTACCAGAAAGCTACGTTGTGGACACTACGTCCCTAATTGTACAAGGTCCCCAGCAAACATTGTCCTAACGTCGACGTTTAAATGACGATGAAATTGAAGAATCTGACGGTCCGCGGGTGTCCAAATCAGACAAAACAAGGGCTTCAGAAAATTTATTGAAAATACATTAATATCAAACAGATGTCCGTGATGCATGAGTGTGTTAATTTCCAAATCCAATTTTTTGAGGACGATGAATAAAAGTCAGAAATTCACATCATCTACACGTGTCAAAAGAGTTCACGAAACAATCACCTGTGAATAAAACATCACGAGGCGCTTAAATTAACCATCCTAAAAAAAAAGATATGATCGGTTGTGAAAATACACAAACTTTATTAGTTAAGAAGCGGAAATTTGTTTTTCTGTTTGTAACGTGTGCGTGCAATGGATTGTGGGAAACCATGATTTCATATTCAACAATTGCGAGATTCGTGGTTTATGGAAAAGTTTTTAAATGCTGTTTGTTCTTTGGGTAAGTCTCCTTTCACGACAGAAATTATGTATTTTGAGAAAAAAATGCATCACCCTTTTTGAAAGGTATGTTATCTGAAGTCACGCCCCCTTGGAGACTATGCTTGCTGCAGCCGGCGGCACAATTGCGTACTAAATGCTATTGAGTATGTAACAAATGTTTAAACGCATGCGCAGTAATGGATGATGATAAGCGCATGGTGGTGAGTGCAGTTTGATGTCTATGGTTGAAACCATAGATATTTTAAAAATAGATAACTTTATAACGAATCTAGCCAGATGGGTTTAAAGCCATTGACTTCTGTGCCGGTCAGTTGTTGACTGGTGGAATCGACTGCAGTTCAGTGTCGGTTCAACAGCAGTGTTTTATGAGACCCCCGTGCCTTAATAAATGATCAAAGAAACTCCCGAAACTAGTTTATGTTACGTAATCTGATACAACCGGGTTATTATATACATACTGTTTAAGCAAAAGTCTTGACAAAAATGATAATGGTATATTATAGCCGTGATAAATCTCAGTATTTTTAATACTTAAGTAGATTTATAGCAAATACTTTTGTACTTTTACTCAAGTGAAATTCCGAAGGGAACAATTTTACTTAAAGTGATCTAAAAAAAAAAACAATTGTGATTAATAATGTTTATATACTGATGCCTAGGTCTCACCTGCCACATGTAAAGAATATACTGAGGTTTGTTGGCTCTGCTGTACGTGTAGAGAACCAGATAACAGTCTCCTCCATAAAACTGTCCATAAGTGCTTGGGTTCACCTCCTTCAGCTCCAGATTCTCAATCCGCCAAATCTGAAAACAGAGCGGCAGAGATGTTTGAGAGTTTCCAGGGGAATTATGTTTTTCATGATTAAATCTACCTGAACATCACCCGAGGCATCATCAACCATCCGTTCCTGAGCCGCCAGCTTTGGCTGAGCATGGAGCTCCATCACATCAAACTTGACCTGGTCCACTTTAGCTGGAATAACACAAGAGCTCCACATTAATAGAGTGTAGGAACGGAAGAAATACCTCCAAATGATCAGTTCCTCACCTATCTTTCCCACCGAGTGCGTCTTTCCCAAGCCTTGCGTCTGGTCAGGTTCTTTCCAGGATTTGAAGAGGTGTTTAAACATGGCAGATTCTCCTCCTTCACTCATAACCTCTACTTTTGTGCTGGCTGGATAGTTCTTCGCTTTTATAAAGCCCTGATGAGATACGAGTTATGGTGAATTTATAAATAACAAAGTGAAAGATTTAGGAGATGTCCAAAAGGACAAAGAGCAGATGTGTGATTAAAATACATTCCAAATTACACTCTGCTGTTTTATCTGAAAACTTTTTTATAATGACACACTTTCACATTTATGATCTTGATTGGGTCATGGCTCAAAAGAAACCTGGATCTTTGGACGACAAGATCAGATTCTTCAGATGGCTGCTGGGATAAAAGCAGGTGTTCTATTGCCAATTAGAGCCTAATCCAGTGCCTGGCACGCTCCTCTGGGGGAGGGAACCCAGCTGAGCCACAGTGACTCAACTGGGCGGTGACACTCTAGACCCAGTCGGCGGGCACCTCCTGGGCCCCTTTTGGCTCCAGGTTGCTCGTCCATTCGCTGCTTCTGGCAGAAAAATATAATCCACCTTCTCCTGCACTGAGCGGTCTGGCTCTCTGTTCATTGGCTGCGCTGCTTTTTAATGCACGCAGAGGCTAATGATTAGCACCTGACAAATGCTGAGATGCCAAATGTCAAACGGACATCCTTTAACCCTACACGTGTGTCAAATTTTGTTGACGTAAGACAAACTGTGAGTGTAACATAAGCTGCCATGCTTTAGGTGGCGCTATAGAGCCTACTTTTCGAACCACAATCAGACATAATTTTCTCCAGTTCTGATGTGTGTGAGAAATTCAGGGGCATTTTGGGCACATTTAGATCCTCCAAAATGCACCAAAACTAGCAAGACAATGCTCTGGGCAATTACAAAAGGGTTGTATGCACCTTCAGTGCTCGATCCCTAAAAAATAAAAAAAAAAAACACCACATCATGGGTCACTAACAGGCGAAACCATGGTTCCAGACCCAAACACGGGGTTCCTGGGACCCGGAGTTGCAGACCAAATTAAACAAATTAATTTAAGATCTAGCAGAGTGCCGTATTTGAAATCTGCACTACTATTGTAAACGTTACAGAAGTTCTTTAGAGGATACGAGAAAGCATTAGCTGACTGAATGTTAGTCATGCAACCCCACCTGACCTCTCTTAGCCAATCGATTCTGGTAACAGGTGGTGGCGGCAGAAGAGGGGAAGGTTTATGCTGCAAAGGAATATATAAACGGCGATAACAGTGCCAACGTCAAACTGCATTATGAGACTAAAAGGTTGTGAACACACATACTCACACAAATCTATTTCAATATTTGTATTCTTGCTTAATTTGAACAGCATTTTTACGTAATAAATAGGGGTGTAACGGTTCACGGTATGTATTGAACCGTTTCGGTACGGCCTGTTCGGTTCGGGACACTTGCGTACCGTTTCGGTATTCTGTATTTTTATTAAATAATATAAATTTATTATTAGTGCGATATTAAGCGCAGCGGAACAATGTTCCTAGGCAAGTTTCCGCACGGACGCTATTGACTGACGAGCGCGAGTAGGAAAATGGAATCATATCAAAAGCGAAAGAGAAGCCAGAGCTTGAAGACCCTCTCACTTCACTACGGTCTCGTGTTTGAGAACACTTTCGCTTCTCTGTTAAAAGACATAACGGGGATAGATGAGTAGATAAATTTAAAGTTGTATGCCGACATTGTTCCACGGAGATAGTTTCCGCACGGACGCTATTGAGTGACGAGCACGAGCGCGAGTAGGAAAATTACATGGCAAAAGCGAAAGGGAAGCCAGAGCTTGAAGACCCTCTCACCTCACTACGGTCTCCTGTTTGAGAACACTGGCTTCTCTGTTAAAATACATAACGGGGATAGACGAGTGGATAAATTTAAAGTTGTATGCCGACATTGTTCCACGGAGATCGGGCAGGCAACATTTTCTACTGCTGGAGATATTGTCACTGCAACCAGATCTGTGCTCTCTTCAGAAAATGTGGATAGGTAATCTATCCTATCTATCCTAACTAGTTGCAGTATTTCATTTTTTATTTAAAAAAATGTGTTTTTCTTAATAAAGAGTGCAATTTATTTAAAATATCACCCAAATGTGTCACTTTTATTTATTTTATGCAAGAATTCTATTGTGTATTGGCAGCTTTTCAAAATAAAGATTATGTAAGTTCTTATTGTTTTGTACCGAATGAACTTAACCGAACTCTCCAAGACACTGTACCGAAGATTTTAGCGTACCGTTACACCCCTAGTAATAAATTCGAAAACGTTGTAAATATACACACAGTTAAATGTTACTAACAATACATTTCTCAAATTGTTTACGATTTGTAGTGAATTAATTTGATCCCTGCTCTATATAAACTATAGCATTAAATAAAAACATGATAATTTGAACCCACTTGTTCAGCAAATGACAGCAAGTTTTATGGTTATGTTTGTAATTGGAGTTAAATAAACAGTAATCTGCTCAAAGGCACAATACGCACAACTGCTCGACTCAGTGCGGAGCGTCGCTCTTCATCTGACGCCCCTTTCCCCTTCCACACCATTATTGAGGAGCCTTGATCAACAATATAGCAATCCTGCAAAAACACGCAAAACAAATCCATTCGGGATTTTTCAATAACACTGAAGTAGATTTGGTAGATACCAAGTGTCTCACTGAAGAAGAGAGCAGATCCTGGGTCAGCGGACTAGCAGCCACTTCCTGAACCAACAGCTTTCCACTGCCATCACAAACACTGGGAACAAAAGGCAGCTAATTAAACCTGTTTACACATTATATTTGATGCTGAACCAGCCGTTCGTGGTTGAATGTCCCTCGCTTGAAATTCTTCAACTTACAGGTCCATGAGAAAAACATTCGCAGAATGCTGAATATTCTGAGTGCTGAAATGAACAAAATGAGTTCCTACTGATAGAGCTTGACGCTTGAGCTCTGATTCAGCTCTGCCTTGTCATCAGGTATGGCCTCTTTCAGGTGCCCCGTCCTCGGTCCCAAAACCGAGAGCAGGATCTTCATCAGGTCAGGAGAGGCGTCTTCCTGTCCCCCTTCGACAACTCCAATCTGAGCACGGCCTCCTCTCTCCCGGTCCCGGATGTCTTGGGCCAACATGACGGCCTTTAGGCATCCAAAAATCAATACATCGATCTCAACCTCGGGTTCTTTCTCTGATGGCTTTCCTTACTTTTAATTTCTCTTGTCTGTTGCTCTGAGGTCCATTCCATTGTATTATAGCTTTTCCCAGGTCCAGCAGGAAAATGTCCCCTAGATTAAAACTGTTCCAGGATACTTCCACCTAGAGGGAGACAGAGCTCAGGAGTTTAGAACTAAAATGTACTGAAAATAAAGTGTTCACTATTTGAGGGTCGTTTGTTTTCTAGAGCCAGGAACGAAGCCGTGAAAATAAAACATACAAGGACACGAGGTTGAGACTTTTTTCTTGTCCTCCTCTTTAATCATCAGCCTCTTCATCTCACAATCCTTTAAACAGATTTTTCTCATTTATCTGTCCCAGCAAAAGGGGGTTAACTTTAATGACATGGTACGTTAATAAATCAAGTAAAGGATATTCTTTTTTTCATTTTAAGTTTTCCACAAACACATTTTATCCTCTGAGGTTGATTCCAGCAGTCCTCATAGACGTTCCCATAGATACAAAATTAATCCGTTCCAGGGTGGCTCTCGTATCTCGAAGCAAGTTTTACATCTGTGCAACGACTCTCAGAAACAACAGTAGAAGTGGAGAAACAATGAAAAACCAGAGAAAAATCAAAAACATATCTTCAATCCTTAAATCTACACATTGTTAATTCTGAGAACGCGTCACATGGTTTCTCTAAGTTGCGCTGCAGAACAGCACTTTCCACGTTATAAACGTTATTTCTTTTATGACACCTTGACTCTAACATTTGTTATAGTACATTATTGGTTAACTATACATAATGTTTCGCTCGATTTAAAACTGATTTAAAGTGTTTTAAAGCATATCAGCCTCTATAGCACTGTCTGCAATGGGAAAATGGAGGGGCAGGAACTGGAAGCGCAGGCGACGTCAAACGTAACAAGCGGTTAATAGAGCAAAACTGTTTACGTTTTCCGTATCATGGACTTTTTTCCGGATCTCGAAGCGAAAAAAATCCTTTCGTATCTCGAACATTTTGTAACTCAAAGCATTCGTATCTCGAGGTACCACTGTATTTATTTCACTATATAGTGCCAAGACTTTTACATTTACTGGGAACACTCTGTTGGCACGCTACTATAATGCTCCGCTCAAATTCCTGTTCTTCTAAAATATTGTATGTAAATAAACCTGATAAATTACAATTTTGTTTATCTCAATTATCTTAATGATAATTAATCATTACACTGTGTTGTGTGGAATTTTTTGGTCTCCGATGTTCCTCACCTCTCTGGCCGTCACATGTTTGGTTCCTTTGACATGGAGCAGGCGTTGAATGTTGTACACATTGGTTTCCACATGAGTGAACCCTGATCCCACTCCACCCTTTTTATAGCTAGAAAGAAAACAAGCAGCAAATCAATAAAAAAAAAGAAACAGACTTGAGAAGTTTTTAACAAACACAAATAGAATCAAAAGCATGCTTGTTTTCAATGCTTAGATATTTCTAGTCATTCTTTATATATAAATAAATATTAAATATATCAAGTAAGGTATTATAGGAGTGTATGTGGTGCGAAAGTAATTTTAATTTCTAAAAAATGATGGAATTACAATTCAAGCAGTCAACCGTAAGTTGTAATTGATTCGAAATTGAATAGCAAGTTGTACTGATTCGTTCTTATTTACATGAGGCCGTTCTTGAAGTAGCTTTTGAACTTTGCTGATTCGCTTCCTTGGACCTCACGGTACTGAACAGGACTCCCGCCAAGCTGCTCGTCCAGCTGAGTCACGTAGATGGCGGATGCTCCCTGCTCATCCTGAGAGGAAGCGCTGCCGATCCAGTAATGGATGTCAGTGGACTGAGCCGCACTTTTGCTCACCTGATAGATGCAAGTCCAGGTCAAAATCAGTGTTGTAAAGAGTACTGAAATATTCTACTCGAGTAAAAGTGCCATTACTTACCAAAAAAAAGTAAAGAAAGTCGATTAAAAGCATCTGTTCTCTGACTCAAAGTAAAGAGTAGCTCTTCTAAAACTCCTCAAGAGTCACAAAGAGTTACTTTCTTAAGGGTGTTTCTGGAGATAGAAATAGAGGAGGGAAAGAGAGAGAAAGAGAAGAATTAAAAGGAAAGTGCAAGAGAGAGAAAAGGAAAATTGAGAGAGGGAGAAAAATAAGGAGAGCAGAGACAGATAGATAGCACAGATACCCAGCTGGAGGAAAAAGAGGAAAATAAAAAGCATATAGAAAGAGACGGATTGTTCGAAAGAGGGAAAGAGTGAAAGAAAGCGTTGGAGAACAAAAGATAGAGTGAAAGTAAAGAGAGAATGAAAGAAAGGAAGAGAGAAAGATATAGTGAAAGAGAGAGGGCGAGTGAAAAAGAGTGAGAGGGAGAGAGAGTGCAAAACAGTAGAAAGATGGAAAAAGGAGAGCGAGTGAGAGAATAACTGCTATATATTTAAACTATTTTCCTGGCGATTGAAACAATAAAAGAAAATAAACGAGTTGTACTTGCAAAATAATTTCTATTTCTATTGGATGGGTTACATTCACTAGATCTCATAGAAGTATGTTCAAATTTTACTCACTAAATTACAATTTCTGAGAAAAAAAACTACCCAAATTACAAAATGTCACAGGTCCCTGCCTTTTCTTCTCGTTTTGCTTTATTTCTCAACGCTCTCCCTTTTCTCTCTGGTCTTTTGGCTTCTTATACTTTATCTTTAATTGTAGAAGTGGCTTGCCACATCCAGCCGGATTTTTTTTTTCCGTTCTGCGTTTCTTTTCTCTCCATTGTCTTCGTGCGCTTCCCTGATCATTTCCACCTGTTCCGGTGTACTCTGTCTCGTGCTAATTATCTGTGCTATATTTTAGCCATGTCTGCTTGCGTGCGGCGCAGATTTATTGTTCCATTTAGCGACTCATGAGGTTTGTCCCTGTCCCCATCCCTGTCCCCGTCCCTGTCTGCGCCTTCTAGGCTATATGTATCTATGTAAATATTATTTTTGTGGCCTTGTTTATTTTTAACTTAGTTCTAGCTTGTTCTCCTTTGGAGAAAGTTCTCAGTTAAGACAGGTTTTCCTTCCCTGCGGAGGTTTTACTTTGTACTTTGTGAATAAAGTCTTAAAGCTTCTGAATTTGAGTTCTCTGTCTCGAGTTCCTGACAAGTAATTTGAGTATTAGTTATAAGTTACTTCACCACACTGGTCAAAACAAACTGAATATTCTCAAATATCAATTCAAAGATGGTAAACCTGGTCGATTTTTAAACAAAGCACATAAGTTTTGTTTAAATTACAAAATATCATTTTGCTTATGGATTAGAGTCTCGATTATAGTCTTAATACTCAGGTTTGGGGAGGCTGAGACATGGATAAATGAGTTCAATACACCACCCATGTCCATTAATGAAGCAAATAATGACCACAAACAAATGAGCTAAAGTGCACAAATAGCTGCCGTCCATCTGTTGATCAATCCTCTGCGATCAGTCATATCACTGCAATTTCACATTGTCTCTTCCAGTTTTCAAAAGAGTTGCTTTTGGTTATCTTTGTAAACAAAATCCACTTTCGCTGTTTGATGGATCTCAATTGACCAGTCACACACACACCACTTTGTCTACAGCTGACAGCACACACTTCCTGTGGGCCTGCACGCCAAACTAATCATGCAAATAATGGTTCCTGTTGCTTTTGGAAATGCGGGGACACAGAGTAGCTCAAGGGACTGCACCCGGTGTATCGGTGATGCTTTCTACGTAATTATTTCCGCATGCTTCAAGGGTCTTGTGATCTCTTTGGCTCAAGTCTGGAGAACTTTACGATCAAAGTGTGATCGAATGTTGAGAATTTGCAGCGGATGCAGTTTTAATCAGAATTGCCATTTGGGGGCACTTTTCCAATTACCTGAGGAATATTAATGACTTACACTGAGTACGATGTAGCAGTCCCCCTCAAAAAAATTCCCAAAGGCTTGGTCTGGGACAGGGACCATCTGCATTTTCTGATGAACCACAACAGAAAACAGCAACGTTAGCAATGTCTGTTTAGCCCCAGAATCGTTTTAAATGGTCAGTGAGGACTTACATTGATGGTCCAGATTTGCACACCAGGCTTTCGCTGGATGCTTTTAAACACATCCTTGGCTTCAGTCATCCTAAGGGAATCTCAAGTATAACAAATATCAAAATTATTTAGGAAGTGCAATTAATAATTCAATAAATTAAGACCCAGAAGGCTCAGGGGAGGCCTGTGATATCAAAATCACTTAATAGGGTTGTGACATTCTTTTATTTTTAATAATATGTTGTTCATAATGGTCTAATTGTATGGGAAATGTGTTTCTTTTTCTCAAAAAGTTTTTTTTTTTAAATTAAAATCACTTATAATAATAATAATAATAATAATAATAATAATAATAATAATAATAATAATAATACATTTTATTTATTGGGTGCCTTTCTTGACAGTCAAGGTCAACAAGTGCAGTAGAAATTTAAAAACACAGTAAGAAACAGTAAAACCAAACAGTAAAATTTTAAGAACAGCGCAGTTATTATTTAAGGGAATAAAAGATGAGTTTTAAGATTTGAAATGTGGGAGTGTGTCAGTGTTGTGGCGGTCAGGAGGGAGAGAGTTCCAGAGCTGGGGGGCAGAGCAACTGAAAGCCCTGCTCCCCATAGTGACAAGACAGGCAGAAGGGACAGAGAGTAGGGAAGAGGAGGAGGAAATGGACTGAGATTTTCATTCGGGAAAACTTTGACACTTTTCCCTAGTTACGCAACAATTGGTTACTGATTTGCATATTCATGACTTGTATGCAAAGATACAGTTGATGTGAGAGAGAATAAAGATTTTTTACGAACCACTTCTAGACGATAAACGCGTCATGGCGTTTGGAGGAAACATTATACAACCGTTTGACAGGGAGACGTCGGCAGAAACAAGTTAATGAGTTGATTTCTGTTAAACGAGTTGTGACCGTGTTCAGTCGTGACTCAAATGTGAACATCGGCTGATTCCTCCATGTAACGCACTTTAACAATTTAATAAGCAATTAAATTATCAATTAAATAACTATTTTAGTTTGTAAGTTAAAACATTGAAGTAAAATCAAAAAACTCCATAAACAATAAAAACAATTGAGGCTGACCCTACTGGGATACGAAGCGTCGCCAAGAACGCAACCGTGCCATGGCATCAGTGTTCCTACAGGCTGCAGCTAATTTATCAGGTAAGTGCTCCGCGTTTGCCTCTGTTTGACTCACGTAAGTTTGTTTCTGAATTTCACGAGAGAAGGTGTTGCTTTGCGGATAATGTGCATCAACCCCACTGGAGGGAAACCGGCTCTTTCATGTCCGATTGCGACGTTACAATGGAACTTGTGTAAGGTCGTCAATGGTGAGAATAAAATGATTTAAAAATAAACAACTTTTTTTTCTTCAAGAACTTCCAGTTTTGATTCTCTCATAAATCACCATAAAATCCACTAAAAGGCTCAACATGTCATGAGCCCTTTAAAAATCATTTTCTTTGAAAATGGGATAATTATGCATTTTGGTCATTTTAAAAGTGAGGATCCAAAATGATGTTTTCAATCGTTGTGTTTTCATGACAGTGCTTCAGAATCCATTAGCAGAGAAGCTGTGAAGCTCATTAGCACGAGCAAGAACACTGCCAACGACGAACACGAGCAGCCAGCGCTTTCATAAACGAGAGAACAGAAAGAAAACGCTGACCTTTCATAATCACTGTTGCTAAGAAACGGCATGGGGCACCGAAATATTGACTGAATGACTATAATGGGTTAGGAAAACCACACCCACCCCATTAAGAGACATGGACAGCTATTACACACACGTCCCTCTAAACAAAACGAAGCGTTGCAGTAATTCGAGATTAGGTTCAACACAGCTTGTACTGGGGGGTTTTAACCCATCATAAAATACATCTGTAAGCAGCAATGAAGGGTCCAAGTCCGCTGTGAGAGAGGAATTATAAAAGCAGTTTACAAGTCCAGAATCCCTGAGAAAATATTTTATCTAAAATATTGTATGTGATGTTTATGATTGGTTCATATTTGCTGTGGACAAAAGAATAATGACACATCAAAATTCCTATTTTAGTGAACCCCCACGGAAAAATGATAAACATTATGCATTTTCATATTAATATCTTACTTTCTAGGCTATGACTGTGACAGCCTCATGAGTTCTAGCAGTATATAGAGCTCTGTAAAAGACACATGTATAGGTTTTGCACTGGAGAGTCATTACCACTACAGCGATGGATCAAATTTGTAAGAAAGCCGATCATTTCTTGTGAATTTGCATACATTTATCAAGCCCCGCCCACTTTGCAACATAATTTTCAATGTCAAATAATGTCACGGAAAACCTTGAAGACATCGGTGTTCGTTTATATTAATCTAAGTGCGACGTAGATTGTAGCATAATGTCGTAGATTCTTCCATTGCAACGTGACTGGTTACCATAGCAACAAATTTAGCATATCTCTATCTCAACTTAACAAAACCATAGAGACATGGTGGTTGCATTGTTTTACTCATGTTGACAGTAAATTCCCCCCTTCCCCCAACCCTCAAAAAATAATAATAAAAAAAAACTAATTTTTTACACAGTATTTTCATATATTTGAATGTATACTGTATGTTAATGTAATGTGTGAATAATTTTCAATATTGTTGTTTTTGAATATAATGGACAGAATTTTGTACACATTTGTGAAACTATTAAGTTTTTAAATGTACCATCGTTCTGTACGTGACCGTGATATCATCTCTGCATTATGACGTTTCTGCTGCTAGTCATGTGATGCTGCACATTGGAACCAACGGTAATGCCTGTAAACATCATGGTTTATCGGCTGGCCCAGGGGTCAAGTTCAGTCTCCAAGACTCAATCGAACCATTGCCCCTCACAAAGTTTTATCATCTTTAAAAAACACACTTTTATTTATTTTCTTGTCCAACAGCAATCTTGCTTTTGAAAGTAAAGTAAATAGACAGCAATTTAAAGTAGTCTATATTAAAGTATTTTGTGATTTATGTTTCAACATTGTGTTAATCGTCCTTAAGGTTAAGGTTTGAAGCATTGGTGTGTGCATCTGTATTTCATTAATTGTTTTGAAGTGCCTGACCTTATGTCAGAATACATTTGTTTGAATAATTTAACCAGTTAAAATTCCCTGGGCGGCACGTTGGGGAAGTGGGCAGCACTGTGGCCTTCCAGTTAGAAGGTTGTCGGTTTGAGGCTCGACGGTGACCCTCCTGGAAGGAGTTTACATGTTCTCTTGGTGCTTGCGTGGGTTTTGTGAGCTAATTGAATAATCTAAATTCTCATTCAGGTGTGTGAATGTGTGAGTGAATGTTGCCCTGCGATGGACTGGCGACCTGTCCAGGGTGTACCCTTGCCTCTTGCCCAATGTGCGCTGGAGGTAGGCACCAGCAGATCCCCGTGACCCCGAAAGGGAAAAAGCGGGTTGGAAAATGAATGTATGAATAAAATATTACAGTGACCCCTCGCTACTTCGCGGTTCGACTATCACAGATTCATGACTTTGTGGATTTTTCCATTACGTATGTATATTATAAAAGAAAATATATAGCGGAAATATGAAGACCCCAAATATATCATTAATTCCAATCTCGATTATTAATATCTGCTAGTACTGTTAAATAAATACTGTAAATATAGTGTCACTACTTCGTGGATTTTCAGCTATCGCGCCAGTTCTGGAACCTATTTACTGCGATAAATGAGGGTTCACTGTACATATAAATAATAAGTTTAAACGATATACTGAACCACACAAAATAATGCAAGCATTTTATTCTAGAATTTAGGAAAAAAATGATCTAGTAACGTTTGGTTAGGACAGTGGTTCTCAGTGGTTCCAGGCAGGGGGGGGTGTGCCCAGCAGGGGGGGCGCAGATCATCAGCAGATGAGAAGAAAAGAACAAAAAAATAAACAGCCAAAAGACGTAGAGCACATGTGTCAAACTCAAGGCCCGTGAACCAGATGTGGCCCATGAGAGCTTAAAAGTTTTGAGTGTCTTTAAAAAAAAAAGAAACAAAAAAAAACTACATTTCCCACAATACCTTTGGCTACGGTAGCCGCAACGATGCTTCCGCATCCCTACTCACGAGTGAAAACTGCAGAGCTTCCAACTCTCACACATTAAACGTAATTTGACTCACGCATTTGAGTGATCTCTCACGCCACACCTCCGATTTCTCACGCTAAAATAAATTTCAAAGATGTGAAATGGGCGGAGCTATTAGTTTATCTGTGATCTGTTTCTTGAGCCTGATGATAAAAGATGATGATCGATATTCATCGTCTTCAGTCTGTGAGGGGTTTTGTTTCACTAAACAAATTACAACAATGGTATTTTTCTTTATTCACTTGGACAGTTTGATCCTTCATTTATGGAGTTATGTGGGTTTTCATAAGCTGACAAAAAACAAACAGATTTAAATTAGAACGATAAGCAAACTAATGTTTCTATGCAACTGAATTGTCACTTGAATAAGTTATAAATAATGAGTTATTTAACATTAAGGAGTAGTTACATTTATTTTACATTAAAATAATTATTAATTGATTATTAAATAATTATATATTACATCTGGAAAGATTCTTTTAAAGGTTTAAAGGGGGGCGCAACCAAAAAAGTTTGAGAACCACTGGGTTAGGATGAGAGAAATAATGTTATTTATTTAATTTAAAGAAGAATCGTATGTTAACTCAAAACTGTCTGTTTTAAAAACATAAAAAATATAAGACAAATATCTGTAAAAAGTAATAGTCTCTAATGACGTAAACCATTCTGAATGGATTCCTTTACAAATTATTAAAAATAATCAACAATTTTCATTCTAATTAAAAGGTCTGTTGTTGAGAAAAGGAAAGTAAATGACTAAAAGTTGCTGAAACCGGTTCAATATTAATCACAAAACCCTTTAATGAGGTATTCTTACCTGTGTGTCGCAGCAAACAAGAGCTATCGTTGAGTGCAGTGGTGTATTGATGAGTGATGAGGGATATTCGTGGTGTCGCGTGTAAACAAGGGAAAGGCTTGTAGTAATGTCCAGCCCCTGAGCAGGTGCAGGAGACACACCTGAAAACCTCAGGCTCGACTCTGTGTGGACAACAGCCACGGTTCCCTTTCACATTCAGTACACACCGTCCTGAAATCTAGAGCTTATATTTGTATTAGATCTATTGTGCTTTCGCTCCTGTCTACGTTTTACAATTTGGTCTACTTCAGTTTCTCTCTGGTGATGGAACAAAGATTCTGCTGAACACTGTTCGGAATCAGCTCTGAGTCTCATCACTGAACCATCCATCCAACGGCATTACCCATCCATCCCTCTTTTTATTCATAAATCCTCCATGTTTTCCTCGATCAAAATGACTCTTTAGCACCGTTTCTATTATTCCACTCCCACACAGTACAAAGAGTTTAATGAACTCTACTCAAAGTGTATTTGGTCCCACTCTATATAGAGTTAAACCCACTCTGAGAAAGAATTATTTAATTATTTATTTTCTTCATGTTTTTCCAAATCTGCTCAGAAAAATGCAACAATTCAGAGATGACCCAATGCACTTTGAACAGAGTCAACTGTTTAGGTATTTTTAATCATTATGAGTACGATTAGCAAGCCTATATATCACACTTTAATTGCACCATTTGCAAACGGTGTACACGACGCCAAGAGTGCATACTACCACGAGAAAATCAAGAATTCTACAGATAGACAGAAGCTCCCGAACCCCCTGTTGCTGGCTCTATCACAGCTGATGAGTTCACTGAGCACATCACCCGGAAGACTCTCGCCATCACCAGTCAGTTCACCGCTTCAGTCGACCAGACCTACGTAGAACCAACCACAGCTCTACTCTCTTCATTCACTCCCCTGTCCTCTAGATCCTGTTCCTTCTCCAGGCTATCTCACCTACCATTGAACCAGCTCTCACTCACATCATCAACTCATCTCTCACCTCAGTCACCTTCACTCCATCAAAGAAGCTCAGGTAACCCTCTACTCAAAAAGCCACCTTTCGACTCTTCTCAGAAAACTATAGACTCGTCTCACTTCTACCTTTCACTTTCAATGTCTTCTTTCCTCACAGATAATGGAAAACTTGACAAGAACCAATCAGGATTCAAGAACTCCCATTCAACAGAAACTGCTCTTCTATCAGTGACGGAGGCACTCAGACTCGCCAGAGCAAACTCTAAATCATCAGTTCTCATTCTACTAGACCTCTCTGCAGCCTTCGACACAGTGAACCATCAGATCCCCCTGTTCACACTCGCAACTTAGGGCATCTCCGACACTGCCCTGGACTGGCTAAAGTCTTACCTCACCGCCAGATCCTTCAGAGACAGTCAGCTCAGAGGAATTCCACAGGGTTGAGTTCTTGGCCCAGTGCTCTTCTCTACCTACATCACCTCCCTGGGTCCCATCAACCACAGAGATCTCTTCTCCTATCATTGTTATGCCCATGACACTCAACTCCACCCATTATTCCATTCTGAACCTGGATGAAGCCCCATCACCTACAGCTGAATATGGCAAAAACTGAACTAATGGTTATCCCTACCAACCCCACTGTCCAGTATGACTTCACCAAACAACTAGAGTCATCTACAATCTCTCATCCACCTCTGTCCGTAACCTCGAAGTGATCTTCGATGAGCAGCTAACATTCAAGGAACACAAACCGCTCGAGCATTTAGATTCCCTCTATTTAACATCAGAAAGATCAGGCACCTCCTCCACAGCTCCTGGCTTGTGGAATTCTCTTGCAATCCCAATCCGGAAAGCTGAGTCTCTTTCAACCTTTAAAAAGCAACTAAAAACTCTTCTCTAACGAGAGAACTTACTAACTGCATCAGCTCAAACGTCTTCTATGAGCACGTCTTGTGATTAATCCGACCTTGAAACAAACTGCTTATGTTTTCTCCCGAACTCTAAGTTGATTTGAATAAAAGCGTCTGCTAAACACAGAAATGTAAATGTATAGAAACATGATGCAAAAACAAAAGGTACACTACTCAAAGACTGAATTTTCATTCACAGATTTGGAAAAACATGTACAAAATAAACTCATTTAAATAACTCCTCTTCAGAGTTGGTTCAACTCTATATGGAGTGGGACCAAATACACTCGGAGTAGAGTTAATTTAAATTCCATTCTTCCATTCGAGTGGACATGGAGCCTTTCATCCTCCATCCAGTATGTTCCTTCAATCCACCCTTCATAGGGCTCTGAGTGAAGTGAATGTGATGAATCTTTAGGAAACAGATTCACAATGCGTCTCTCCGTCTTTGAGCGAGAGAATGCGGCGACTCAAGGTAAAATGTTATCAAGCACTTGTTTTCTAAAGTAGAACTCAAACAACCGTTTCGCTAGGAAGAGTATTTTGTCTGGGTCATAGAGCACACCGTGTGTGAGAGAGTAGACAAACAATCATGACAATAGTAAAACAAACAAGACCTGACTCATTACCAGAGCCGCGGCTAAGCAGCAGTGAGCTCATGTTCAGCTGCTCTTTTCATCCTGTTCCCCAGAGACACCTTCTGCAAACAGCAGCAAACTCATTTCATATGCGCAAAGACACTGCAGCTTGTATATTAGAAAGACAGCTGGATTCACAAAAATGAACGTAGAGGAAACATTGCTTCTCTACAGAAAAGGGAACAACATATTGTGATGGTGACCCCATTGATGCGCCATCATCACCAGTTCCATGAACATCATGTTACTGAAAGTGAATGATGAAATTAAAATTCATCCCACTCCTGAATCTTTCCCCCTCACCTACATCGCTCATCCACTCCCTCTTTTCTTTTAACACTCTCCTGTCCTGATGTAATTAATGCAAACCGGTCCACAGGAAAAATAAATCAATAAACAACTACATAAATTCACCTTTTCTATCAGAGGAGGAAACACCCCACCAGGTGCTCACTCACCTGGAGCTAACAAAACTGTCCAGCTCACATGAAGCACCTACTCCCCCATGTGGTGGCTTTTAGACAGGACAAAGTTTAAAAAAACAGGCTGAAATCATAACTGTAAAAAAAAATATGGACAACATGACTCCGCCTACTGCCATTGGGCTAATGTGAGGCTTTTGGCCGGTGCACATGTGCACACATGACTTCCTGAGGATAATGATGACCTTCATGGTTCCCTTTCAGTCAATTCCAGAGACGTATGTCATGAAATCGACTGATTGGAACGACCTTCCATGGGATTGAGCAGTCCGAATATATAACAGGAAAATTCATTTGCGAGCTTTGGTGATTAGCAATCATTCGGGTAAAAAAATCAGGGCCTATCCTCATTCTGCCATTTTCCTTTGAGTGAAGTCTCTCTCCCACTTTAACATTAGCGCAGGTTGCTTACCTTAGCATTCCGGTGTTGTCCTCTGCTAGCCCAGATAGCAAGCCACCGCTGCACCTTTGATCCTTTAGCCAAGACTGTTCAGCGTCTTTCACAGTTTTGTCATCTATCCTGTCAATTTTTCATTACACAATGAGCAAATTCCCTGAAACACTGTGGCCCCAAATTCGGTGGAAAAATCAGCTCCAATCTCAAACGGCACCTGAAGCTCACCAGCCTGATATTACCAGCCCAAACTAAAGACAGCCTGTTAAACCGGTCTTTGTTTACATCGTATAAATACGAGTTAATTTGAGAATTAGTGAGATGAATTTATAGCCAGCTTAAAGTTTTGCACATAACTCCATACCAAAATGGACTGCTAACTTGTGTGCTCAGTGCTTCTGGTGGTGTGCGCGACCAGACAAGGATAACAAGCGCCGGTGGATACTTTATACTACGAATCATGAAAAGCACAAATGTCATACATTTTGAATGTGCGAACGTCCACTCATTAACATTTTCATCCACTCTCGTTTTCATTAACGAAAACTTGAGTGCGCCTCGTCAAGTTTTGTCACAACAGAGACATATTTAGCTCGTCAGCATCTCGTTATCGTCTCGAGAAAAGGGCTTGCCTACAAAATAATTAAATGATCGTCTTTGTTGACGAAAACAACACTGCCTGGGTTTCAGGCCTGGGGTCTCCCTGGTTACCGCCTGGATTCTTCACCAAGGTCCTGTCAGTTCTCTTTCTGAATCAGTTAGTGACCTGGAGAGGCTTGCCCCGGGAGGAGGCAGACCCAGTCTAGGGTTCCCTGTGTCCTGTCTGAACCCTTCTGGTCTATGTGGACCGATCCTAGGAGATTGGTAACTCCCAGCAGCTTTTCGTGTGTTTCAGAGGTCAGCACCAGGGGAATGCTGTCTCCATGCAGTGGTTAGCCAACTGGACTGTGGTGGATATCCAGCTAGCTTACCCGGTGAGTGGGACACCATGCCCTCTTCAGCTGAGGGCCCTCTCCATGTGTGGTATTGCAGACATATCTAGACTGCAGGCTGGCCACTCCCCAATAACTTCGTCAGGTACTACAACTTCGACGTTGGCTCCATCTCCTCTGCAGTGCTGAGTGCTGGCAGTCGCCAACGTGGAGAGCGGATTCTATTTAGATTTCCAGACTTAGGAGCAGTCAGCTTTCGGCAACCGATGGAGACTGGATAAACTGACTGAGGCCCTTTGTTACCAGTTAACCACTGAGTACAGGAGAATCTGATGTTGTGACATGATTGGTCTGTAGAGCGGGAGGAGGTTTCATCACATCGAGCGCATGAGGCATGAGGAAAATGAATGAATATTTACAAAATAAACATTTATTACTATTACTAACAGGATCAGATTGATGAACTTGACAACAAATTCTGGAATCAAACCTGCGTTGCCCATGCAATCCTGCGTATTTGTCCCAACGTACTAATCATCAATGAAAAAAGCATGCAAGCTTGGACTAAGTGGGATCCACCTGATGTCATTTGGCTCGGAGAACCATACGATGTGCTTATCCCAAATCTTGTTGGTAAAAAATAATCAAGGAAAAGCAACAAATTGGATATTTAACATTAATTCCATCAACTTTTTAAAGGTACACACCTTCGGGTGTGCTAGGGCCTATTTGATTGCTGTACCAGTTCACCTGGAATCCAAGGTCACCTTATCCACATTCAATCAAGATGGTAGGGAAGAGAGGGACCACTTCCTTCAAGACTGTTGGAACACTTCTTCAAGACGCTCATGAAGAGAATGATGAACAGTGTGCACAGCAGTAATTGAAGAAAACGCTGGCTATAAAACCTGCTTTATTTCACAATTTGGTTTACTACATTTGTAGTCCATTTGTAGTTTGATACCATCTGTGAGAATCTACGTAGAATCCACATGAGAAACCAATGCAATCATGAAAAGTAGGGGTGGGGGGAAGATAAACTGTGTTGAATTTGGTAAATCACAAGAAAAAATTAATCTTTAATTTGCTCCAAACCAACAGAACCATTTCGGAACCAGTGCAACAGAAATTTATTGTATAGGATTTGACTATATTTAAGACGTTTGGACACCTTCAATCATTCTACTGCGGATTTAAAAAAAAGCTTTGAAATCCACTCCCTGGCCTCCCCTAAGATTTGCACATATTTCCAGTTTTGCTTTTAGTGAATAAAAACGAGTTCGAGATGTAAGAAAAACCTACCTTTGAACCGAGACGGTACCTCAGAGTTGTTCAAACGCAGAGCAGACCGTCTCCCCATACACTTCCATGCTAAACCGTGTAGCCTTTACCAGCTTGCACACACTGGCTGGCTCACCAAAAGTGAAGAGCGTAAAGTTCACAGCAAACTAAGCCCTCATCCAGAGTTTGCTCATTAACCACAAGTCCCAAATTTCCCACCACCTCTTTCTTTCTTCAAAATCAGTCTTGTTACGGAAAACTGAGCACGTTTAAATTCATTCTACTGTAATGACCTCTCTACAATGGCGTCTTTGTTGATGTTCTTTTAACTTTTCCAGCCTCCTCTTGGAAACTGCTCAAGTGTGACCCACAAGAACAACACTCAAGGCATTTTTTCATAGCGATTGCCTCTTTTATTCAGATGAAGGATAATAGTCTCAGATTCTGGGGTTGAAGTTTGATTTGCAATATGTGTCCAAATCACTTTTGGATAATAGATGCAAACATCTCTTTATGGACAATTCTATTAATTTCGAAAAGGCAACTAACCAGAGGGAAAAAATGAAATGGACCCTTCTTTTGTTCCAATCCTGAATGATTCATCGTTTGCTTCAGTCTCACAGTCAATGTTTGCTTAAAGGTTCCAAACTAAAGACTCGCATCATACAAAAACAATCAGAAGGCACTTTTCTTGGTAGGAGAGCTTGAGAAAACAAAACCACAGTTGTTGGAATTACCCATGATGCCGTAGAGGAGGCTGCCTGCATAGCCTGAACAGAACAGGGTTTAACGCCAGTCCTCAACTTTGTCTCTTTGTTATTTTATCCTCAAAGAAAGTTTCTCTTACAAAACAACCCATTTGCTCGCGTCATTCTGAGTGCGCTGTATGTCCCAGGATTCCTGTTAGTCATTGGTCCATGGGTCGTTTGAGCGAGTGGCGCCCTCTAGAGGCTGGAACCCTTTATGATGCTCCATACAAACTGATAGTGTCAGAGAGGGTCCCCGTGTGCTACCTGGACCTCAGACTCTGCAGCACACTAAAAATATCCGTCTCTCTGCTCAGGCTTTCAAACAGCGGCAGTAGATCCAGGAGCTCCGTGTCAGTCATGTCATCAAACCACGACTGGACTGGCACCTGCAAACACACCCCACACGACAATCAGCTCTTTTCGTTGCAGTGCTGCACTGACTTCGATGACGTAAAACACAGGCAGCGATAACTACATACAGCGTTCTCAGGATGAAAGATGTACGAGGCAGGCGAGTTGTCCACGATGATGACCTGGTTGAGCTCCCGGCCCAAGCGGCTGAGGTCTTTGACGTAGTTTCCCCGGTGGAATACACAGGATTCCCTGAAGAGGCGAGCCCTGAACACCCCCCACTGGTCCAGGAGGTCTGCCACGGGGTCAGCATACTGCAACAGACACCAACAGAGTCACAGATCTGTGTGATTTAAATGGTGGTTTCTCCGGCCCTTTAGATGATCAACAGAAGGCACGCCGGCCTTTTAAACTGAGGAGAAAATGGTAAAGCTTTCCCCCGTTCCTGGTTGTACGGAACATAGAGGTCTAACATGAAATAAACGCCATGTACAAGAGTCAGGGCAGTGTCTACGGCCATGGAAATCTGAAACTCCTAGTTATGGATATGAGAAGTCACTTTAGGGACACTTTATGTGTAGATGATTTCTCTAAAAGTTATGCCATGGTCTGTCTGAATACTCAAAACTGATTGGCTTGTAGGTGTTAATTAATTTAGTTTATTCACTCTGTGCATCAACACGCTCCTCCACCAATGATCTCTCCTCCACCATATTACCGCCATATACTGCAGGGAGCACCAGGGGCGAAAACACCACTTCAGTCCCAACGCCCCTGGCGTACATAATCAAAAATCCCAAATTCAGTTCATTTACCACCTGTGTGCTGGGAAATTGGTCTGGATTTGGACGGATGTGGCATCTCAAAGGTAAAGCTTCAATAAGAAGGCGCTCATTGGACGCTAAGAGTCAGTATTCGAGCTCATGTCAATAATCCGTATTTAAAACGATATATGTATCGTCTTCAACATCAAACACTTTAACACTCGTTTGAGTGAGTGGTGCCCTCTAGAGGCCGGAACTCCAGTATGATGCTCCATACTAGTGTCAGAGAGGTTTCCCCGTGTGCTACCTGGACCTCAGACCCTGCAGCGCACTAAAAACATCTGTCTCTCTGCTCAGCTCCCCCCGCGTCCTGCATTATAACTGTATAATGCACGGCTGAGCGTTGGTTTTCCCTTACTTTTCCTTGTACACTTCTGAAGACTGTCGGGGTTGGGGAAAGCCCCCAAATCTGTAATTGTTTGCAGAGCTCTGAAACGGTTCCATCCTTATCAGGAAGTCGGTTCAATAGCAGCATCTAGTAGAGATCTGTGGATGTTCTCCTTTGAAGTCAAAGCAAAACACTGTCTGTTTTAAATTGAGTCAAATGTCAGTGTTTTCCCAGAGCTTTCTTTTTGTGCATGCATTGCAATGCCCTCCATTTGCCATACATTTAAAGTATCGTTGGCATCTCGACACCTTTTGATTTCCTGATTAAAAGCATCTTTCAGAGACATGTCGGCTCTTTGATTTGCAAATAGCACAAAGTGACCCGGAACCAGCAGACGTTCTATAAAACTAAATCTTTATTTGTATATATTTGTATATAATGAAACCAAATTCCATATAATAAAGCGATGGTCTAAAATGCTCTAAATACGGTTAGAGGGGAAAAACTTTTCTTTGTTTATATACTTCAAAGTTTTTTTTTAAATACGTTGAAGTGTGCTATTTTTTATTTGCATTGACATCAAAACAAAAAAATTGATTGCAGTTGTTTGCCTAAAATATTGTCACTTATTATTTATTCAAAGTGAAATTTTAGCAATTTATTACCAGTTGGGGGCAGTAACAAAGTAATGTATTTCATTGCTCTCTTGAGTCGCTTTTTGAAGTATCTGTACTTTACTTTAACTTCACTACGATTCAGAGTCAAATATCTTACTTTTTACTCAACTACATTTTGTGAAATCAATCGTTCCTTTTTATTTATGAGTGGAAAAACAACGTAATGGGCGAGGCACCAATCAGGGAACAGCGCTCGCTCTGTTTTGAATTGTTTTGATTGGTGGAATCTATTTATCGCGAATGCAATTCAATGTCGGTTCAACAGCAGCGTTTTCTTTAGTCGCCCGTGCCTTAATAAATGATGGAAGAAACTCCCGAAACTAGTTTATATTACGGTAATCTGATACGACCAGTTTATATTTACATAGAGACACTTAGGTACAATATGATAAAATAAAACTTGTGAACCTGTGTTTAATAGACAAAATATACATTAAAATTGTTTATTTTTAACTTTAACTTGCAACCTGAGTTAAAAATAAATCTTAAATTGAAAAGGCCTTCTCTGAAATCATAGTTCATTTAAATAAGTGTCAACTTCATAAGAGTCAAAGTGTTCTCACATATTGTTTAAGCAAGTCTTTACGGAAAAAAATTATGTTATATTATAGCTGTAATAAATCAAAGTACTTTGGATACACATTGGTGGACAAAGTACACAAAGCAAGTACTTGAGTTAAAGTACAGACACATTGGGTAAAATATTACTCCAGTAAAAGTAAAATGTACTTAAGTATTGAAAGTACTGTGATGATATACAATTATTATTTCCATAAAGACTCTTGCTTAAAAATATGTGAAAAGAGTTTGATTCTTATGAAGTTGACACTTATTTAAATGATCTTGAATCTAGATTTCCTTTAGAACCAGGATTTCAGAGCAGGCCTTTTCAATTCAGGATTTATTTTTAACAGAGGCTGCAAGTTTAAGTTTAACAATAACAAAATTTCTTAGTGTCTTAAACTATTAAACACAGGTTAACAAGTTCTCTTTTATTATATTGTTCTTAAATGTCTCTGTGTGTAAATATAAACTGGTAAGCAAGGACTTGCTTTGTGTTCTTTGTCCACCACTATTTTTTGCAAACAATAGACCAGTATAAATGTTCCTGACTATGTTAATGTGAATTCTTATGTTATAAACAATAATTCTGATTGTGTACTTTCACAAATGTACAAGTAAAGGGCTTGAGATGCTCCCAAAATGGTTTAAAAGTGAAAGAAAGACGGTGCGAGAGGTTTACTGGGCTTGCACATATGCTTCTGACTGGTCACCTGACTGGTGAAATACACACAGACTCAAAGTCCAAGCAACGGATGATCCACAAGAACTCCTTCTACATGAACGAGCTGTGTGCGCTATTAATTATCATCCCTGAAAGCAACAGAGAAATAGTTCCTAGTAAAGAATAGTTTTAGCAAAAAAATAAATCTCATGACTATATTCTAGAGTTTATTTTACCCGTTTCTTTTCACTTTTATTTTGTAGAATCTTTTCGACAACTAGATATCACATGAAAGAGATTTATACACAAGATTTATTTGTATAACTATCTTACAATAGCGGCTGCTATGCTCTTATTTTGTGTAACCTATTATAATTCAGTAGCATCAGGGGTGTACCCTGTTCATTTTGAGCCCAGTAAAAATAAATAGTCACTGATCTCATCATCTCAATAACTGCTAGAAAATATAGTGACACCTCTGCGAAAGAGGAAGCTCCTCCCTACATGGATTTTTTGACCTGTGATCTCACGTCAAATGAGGCGACATGAGCCACCAGATTAGAGAGGTCAAATGCGTGAGGTTTTTGATCACTCAGTATGAAGCAAACATATATATTTTTTTAGGACAGTGTTGCTTTAAATTAAATTAGAGAGCATCCTGTTATAAGTTAGCTGAGTTTTTATAGTGAGTTATTTATTTTTCAAGTGACACTGCTCATAACAGACACACCCACATGCGGGAAAATTCCACACTGTACGAAAAAAAGAGGTGTACAATGATCGAGACACATAGATTCACACTACCTTGGCCAAGCTGGCAGTAAAAAGAACACACTCAAACAGTTCGCCCATTTTTTGCAGAAACGCATCCACGTGCGGCCTCTTCAGCACGTACACCTGCAAACAACCAGAGCATCAAAATAATCAGCGGAAACCAAACAATAACGTCTGAAACCTGGAAGAGAAGCCGGCTCCGAAACAAATTCAAAGCTGTCGTTCAGGTGCGGCTACCCAGAGCAAGTAACCGAGAACAGGCCGGCCGTGATCCTCACAGCCTATCCTGGATTACTTGAACTAGGTAACAGCTGCAAGCAGTGCTGGAAACCCACATTCACATTTACTCCCCGTGCGCTTCACTCCCTTCTGTACTCAGGGTGTTTCTTCAAGATGAATCGCACCCATTGACCCAAGGATGATACAAAGAGAAATTACTTTTTTATGATAAAAATAAACCAAACAAACCCTCAGAAACATTAGAGTACACTCCACCAAACGTATGGAGATGGGTGTTACCCCCCCCATGCGTATAGGGAGCTATAACTATGATTTAATAAAACTGTAGTATCTGTAGGTTTATAGTATTTTATTCATTTGGAAATGATTTTACCAGTAATATCTTCCTTTTACACTTGTATGTTCACTATAGACATAAAACATTTTTACAGCTACATAAATACATGGTAACTTCATCTTCCAGCAGTATTTTCGCCAAAGTGATTTTTTTACTTCAGTTTTTCCATACTTTTATTTTTTATTCAAATCACTACAGATATTTTAAAACAAAGATAATATCCTACACCCTGGGCAGGTCGCCAGTCCATCGCAGGGCATTCATTTAACCTGACGCATGTTTTTGGGAGTCGGAGTACCCTGAGAAAACCCACGGAAGCACAAGAAGGTCACCGGACCGGTAACCTTCAAAACACCTGCTCTAAGGGGAAAATACATTTATTTGTCTATTTGTAATGTATGTAAACAATGGTTTGACCGTTAAACAGAAACATTGCATTTTGTACCACAAATTTAATCACGGTAATGTTTTGCTCTTCCTCGGCGTACAGTCCACGATTGAGAAAATAAAGCTTGAGATGGCGGAGCTCCGTTACACTTCTTAGGAAAGGGAATATTTTGGCTATGGTTCTGGAGAGGGAACTACCCAAAATCCCCTTAAAAATAAAACAAAAATTGGTAGCATTTTCCAGATGTTACAGTTTCATTGTTCAGTGTTTTGACGCACTACGCGTAAAAAAAAACAAACAAAAAAAATTGCATGTATTGATGCATTGCATTTTTTCTGCCTGGTGTGTACGGTCACATTAGTGCTCTTGTACTTAGAATGAAAGATCTCCTGCTTGCAGAAGCCTTTACCTTTAGGCCATCATCATCATCAATCCCCATTTAGATGCGCTTTCTTACAGTTAAAGTGTCTGGAGAAGACTGTTTTCCCGTGATACAGGAAGCAGGTGGTGCTCAAGGGGGTATTTAAAGTAGTACAATGAATATTTGTCAAAATAACTGCTTCCGCGAATATATTCCATTTGTCTTGTTCATCACAATCCTCTCCCTTTATATTATTTGATAATATTAAAGTTGTCTCAGATCTCAACTTCAACTAAGCTACAAAAGCACCAGCAGAGCATTTACATCGGTAAACACCGCATTGCATCATGCTGTCGTTTCCTCTTCTACGCTTCCGGAAGACGTTTAGACAGAGGCTAGTTTTGAGTCGCATATCATCCCAAAATTCATAAAAAAACCTGCAATGGGAACGTAGCTTGACTTTCGTTACAGTATATACTAAACTGTCAGTATTGGACCTCGAAGTGAAATGAGTATCACAGATTTTTGTCAAAAATTATTCATACATGTGCAGTTTGAGAATCACTGGAAACCAATAACAAAAAATACATTGGTACCTGATGAACAGTTCCATCAATCTCCACAGGAACTATAAAGTCTGCATTGCTGATTGGCTGTGGGAACAAAAGCACGGAAGCATGCGTCAGGAGGTGGTTTGAAATAAAAAAAAGCAGCATTTTGTTCAGAGCTGTAGCCAGACCAGGTCTGTGTGTCCTAACTCAAGAGTTATTTTAGAAGGAACACAGATCAAACTGAATGAGGTTTGAAACGAGACACAGTACACTAACCTAATCATTTTTTATTAAATTAACAAGTGATTTAAGTACATTCTGAAATTTTAAAACAGCGTTGTAAAGACTAAGGCTTCATTTTCATTATTGTTTTTAGGTTTTAGTTTATTATTGTTATCATATAGTGCGGCGGTCCCTTTTTCAAGTATCTGTACTTTACTCAAGTATTTTAATTTGTGGGGGTGGGTCTTCAACTTTACCATTTTTATTTGTTTCCAAAGGAAATCTAGATTAAATGTTTTGATTCATGATCATTTAAATAAGCGTCAACTTCATAAGAGTCAAAGTCTTTTCAATTCTTGTTTAAGCAAGAGTCTTGACAGTACTTTCAATACATAAGTATATTTTAAGGCAAATACTTTTGTGCTTTTACCCAAGTGAAATCCTGAAATCTCTTTTACTTTAATACTTTAACTCAAGTACTTGGTCCACCACTGGTATCTTGTATCGGCCACCAGGGGGGGGTGTGTGATACATGATAATAGATGGAAAAATCCAACATTACTGTGTAAATATGTTACTGAATAAATTTCATTTTCCTTGTATTAGATATCAAATCAACTCTAATAATCGGCCAAGAGATGGGTGTCAGAAGTCACCTTTACATACTTCTCTTCTACAGCAGTATTTAAATCAATAAAGTAATACTAATTAATGGCAAATAAACCGTCGCTGTGTAAAAACAGTTTCTCATTTATTTTGTTCACATTTTCTTTGAAAAAAAAGCGATCAAATAAAACAAACAATATTAAATAAGCGTAAAACTCATAGCGGTTGTGTACCTTTCACAAATAATGAACTTGAATAATTGAAAACAATGCAAAACATTATTTTGAATATTGAGTGCTTTAGAGACTTGCTTGGGATTTTTTATTATTTATTATCATTGAACGTGCCTTTCTTAACACCGAGAGTGAGTTTGAGTCTGAGCGAATGTGTGTTTGTGTTCAAATGCGAGGTTGTGAACGCGCATAAAGGCATGCAGCCCTCTCTTTGGGCCCCTCTTCTCTGAGCACAAACAGGAGCTGCCAGGCAGACGTTTTAAAGAAGAACGACAGACTTTGCTTCAGCTGAACACAGTCATTAGTCTCTGAGCAAACGCGCTCCGTATCCGTCAGTGTGCCGCTCATTTGGGAGGAAAGATGCATCCAATCGTGAAAGACATGCATGTGTTTGGATGGAATCCTCTTTAGATGTAAATGTGGGATGATCGTGTATGTGATCATCTGGCTGTAGTTGTTTATTGGAGAGCATGTGACCTTTAATCCAGAGTGAAGCAAGTGGCGCTCTAAAGAATTACTTCCTAAGGGCCAGACAAACCGACAGGAACCTAAACTCCACCTTTTATAGATAAACTAGTGCCAGTTTGGTTGGTATGTCTTCAGACCCATGCCTTTCTGCATCCAGGTGTTCGTATGCAGGACATCTCCTGAACATTAGATGGCATTTTATTGGGTGCACGTCAACAAGCAGACCCTTTCGAAGACTTTTATTCTATTGAAGTTGGAGTCCAGCTCCAGCATGTAGAGGAATGTGAGCTGGACCAGTGTGAACCATCCCTTTTTCTGTTTTCCAGGATCTCCACAATTTAGCAGGCCACATGGAGATGAAGGGATTAGCCCTAGCTTCACCTGGCTTGATTCCTCTGTGAGGCAGTAGCTTCCCTGTCTAGCTCCCCATGTGAATTGGAATTGCTAGTGTGGGTTTTTCCTCAAGAATCTCCAGTTTACCCAAACATCTAATCCAATCCACTTTATTTTTAAAGCACATGTTATAAAAATAATAGTCAACTAGATTTAAATTACGGTCAAAAACACTATTATTATTAAACCCTTAAAAAGATTTTAAAAACTGGTTGACTATGACCTCTGCCAACTTCTAGCCATTCTTTTCGACCAAACGTACTTATACTAGAACTAATCTACATCAGGCTCCTCCTTCTGTGAAGCTGATATTAAGCATCTGAATAAAAACATTTACTTGACTGTCTGGTAAAAAAAATAAATATTAAAAAAGAAAACAGACAGATATAAAGAACAGAATTGTTTAACGCCTGATGAAAAATGTTTAGAAAAACAAAGCTCACTATCAAACCCAATGCATTCTGAACCTCTACATAAAATGCCAACTTTTTTACTTATTTGGGGGTTTTTTTATGAGCAGTAAAAATCATAAAAATCATGATGTTTTTCTTCAGCATCTTTAAGAGTTGAGCTCATCAAAAGAGCTTGTCCTTGAGAACCAAGCTGTGCCTTTTCCAAACATCACAAGCTTCTGTTGAGTGAACAAAAGAGCTGAATCAAAGAAAAGTCTCCTTAGAACCCATTTGTCCACGAGGAGGTCCTGGCGCACCAAAAGGAGGTCCTGGAGCACCACAAAGGTGCTGTTCCAACAGGGTGAAAAGAAGAGGAAAAAGTCCTGGGTCTTGATTTATTATTTATTTATTTTTTTTTTACCACTTTGCGCAACGTCTCTGTTTCAACCAGCTTTTGGAACATGGATCCTGTGAAAGTTTCAGGGTTTAGGGTTTTAATTTGATGCATTTTAAGGGTCTAAAAACAAGTAAGTCTCAGAGCTTCTTGAACTTTTTGGGTAAATTCTCTGGTTAAAATACTTAATTTTAACTTTTTTTAAAGGACCCGGAGCCTCGTGTGACTTCTTTTTAGGTTGCATACATCCATTTTGGGCTAAAGAGGTGTGTAAAATTATCCAAATCTATTTAGAGTTTTTAATACAGGATTAAGTCATTTCTATAATCCCTTGTTTGTATTTTAATACAATACATTATTGTAAGCAAATTTTGCTCATAATGGAGTATTTTTGAGTGAACATATTTTGAACTAAACATTTTCTGGTCAAAATATATTTTGTGTTTGGCGTATTGCAGACGGTCCCTAAGCGATTAGAGTATCCTTGTATTTCGACAAAGGTGGAAGAAGACATATTTTGACAAAAATAGCATTGCGGCTTGCCCACTATGCAGCACATATTAAACAGAGCCGACATTTGTCTATTAAGAGTGTTTGGGTCTCATGCTACTGAGCAGAGAAACCAGAATCTGTGAATCTGCAGCAGCTTTACTGAACTCTGCCACCTAGATGATCTGATGAATGTAATACTTTTGCTGTCCGGCTAGCTTGAAACACATAACAGTCTGACTGACTCATCCTACCAGAATGCTAATGCTAGCTAGCTTGTGTTTTCTGTTTACTTCTTAATGAGCTTAAACAGCCCTATCAATTCACATCACATGTATCTGTCTGTGATAAGTTTATTTTGTAACACTCAGTTGTCCAATGTTCAGGGTCAAGCAAGAAAAAAAAATATTTGCATGCTGCAATTTAGATCAACACTTCTAAAATTGAACATTAGCATGTTTCAAATTCTCAAATAACGAATCCATCTAAGACGATCATTCCCCTGACAAATGCCCTGTGTTGATGTACATGGAGAAAAAGCTACCTTGAATGAGCTGTGCACGAGGGTCTCGTCCAAGTCAATGACCACGCAGTTCCTTCCATAATCATTAATGCTGACCTCTGGCAGTAGATATTTGGCTGGAGGCTGGAAAGAACAGACAGTAGGGGAGTATCAAGAGATGTGGAACACGTAGATGATTAGACGTTAACCTATTCCTATGACATTATTCTGTTATTTTCTAGTCCCAAATGTCTGACAGTAAAAACTGTCATTGTAGAAGGCAAAGAGATGTCCTTCATTAAGCCTGACCTGAGGGAGGCAGATGGAAGTGCCTGATGGGGCAAGCACACACAACACTTCTCAAAAGACGCAAGACAGTCATACACAGCAAACGCAAGCATGCGTGAATAATATATGTAGATTTATCACTGCTCTATGCCTCATCTGCTATGCATTTGAGCTGAGTGTTCAAGAAAGGTCATGGACGACTGAATGAATTATCTGAGCCTCTGTGAGTCACGAACAAATGACCCCCGCATGGCCCTTCACTGACAATAGTTCCTCATGATTGTTTTGGAAAAACTATTTTTAAGCCCGGCCAGTTTCAATAGGTGTGCCGACTCAATTTCCTGCATGACGCGTGGACTGCTCTGATTGGGTAACCGTTTTGAATATTCATGGTTGGCTCTGGCAGATGAGTTATGAAACTGAAAGTTTGATATTATAATAATAATAATAATGTGTGGAGATCTGTTGACTTTAGTTCTGTCAATAAATACAGACCATTTATCAAATACAGTGGTACCCCGAGATATGAATGCTTTGAGTTACAAAATGTTCGAGATATGAATAAAAAAATCCAGGATACGAAAAACACCAACAGTTCTACTCTATTATCCGCTTGGTAAGTCTTGGTAAAGGGGCTGATACCCCTTAAAACACTTTAAATCAGTTTTGAATCGAGCAAAAAAATTATGTATGGATTACCAATAATGTGCTATAACAAATGTTAAAGTCAAGGCGTCGTAAAAGAAATAACGTTTATAATGTGGAATCCTCCTACTCCGACACATCGCTTCAGTCAAGTTAAGGTTTCACATTTATGTACATATTACGTATTTTGCAAGTGTTTTATTCTGTTTTATTATCATTTATTATATTAACAATGTGTAGATTTAAGGATTGAAGAAACGTTACTTGATTTTACTTGGGCTTTTTTTACAGCCCAGGTGATCACGCAGTTTGTGGTGGTGTTTCCCAGACAAAGCGATCAAATGTGTTAGCTGGAGTGAGGACCTAATAAAATTTACTTCAGATCAGGTAAGACATAAGGTGTTTATATTACAGTATCTGTGATGGACTGGCGACCTGTCCAGGATAAACCCCCGCTTCTCGCCCAATGTTCGCTGGAGATAGGCCCCTGTGACCCCAAAAAAGGGAATAAGCGGGTTGAAAAAAAGAATAAAAAATGAATATTACAGAATGCTACTCCTGAAAAATGCACCTTTTTAAAACCGATATATTTCATTACAAAAAAAAAAAAATCATTACAATTGTCGCCTAATTAAAAAAAAAAGACAAATCTATGTGGGACATGGCGATGCTTTTAAACTAGACAATAAAGGAAAAATGTCATGAGATAAATGTAAAAATGCCTGTGAGAGCACTATTTCTGCTGTTTTTAAAGAAATAGTGAGTTTTATATTTTTGTGGTTTCATTTAAAACCCTTTCGAAAACAAATGTTTATTATGCTACCCATACATCATTCTAGAAGGTCTAAATATTTTAGAAAAGTCTGGTGAAAATCCTGATTAGGGATCGAAAAGTGAGAGTTGAAAAATGGCTCTATAGCGTCATTGAGTTTTTCCAGCACGCATGCAATTTACACATCGGCTCTAATTTTTTAACGTGCTGCAAGAACAAACTTTAATCAACTGTACCCAAAATGTGTTAATTAGCCAATTGTGATCAAATTAAAAAAATAAACCTTGTTGATTTAAATAGTCAGACATTAGTGTAAGCAAAGTTTAAAGCACCTTAAGTACTCGCCGTCCCACATTCTATTCTTTTAAAACATTTGTTTTCCGTTTATTTAGAGACAAAGAGATGAAACGCATGTTACGCTGGAACAGGAACGGATCAACACTCGCCTCACCGTCCAAGTTTAACAGCAATTGGTTATTTATGTTTGTAGAGGACAAAGCTTGGAATTGAGTCCGTTAAAGTCAGCGCAAGAGAACTTAAAGTGAACTTTATTTCAAATCAGAAACTGCGTTGATTATTGAATACAGTTTGTTTCAGCGTTTAAATGATATCCACACACTGTAGATAACCATAGCAATTTTAATGTAATAGGTGATCTACACTCTGCAAACGTCTGCGGTGTGAAAGCAAATTGTCGATCCGCAGATGGAACACTAACGCCATGCAAATGTAACCGACATGCATGCGGTGTGAAACAGGTGTTGGAAAAATTAAATCTGGCCCAAATAAATGGTAATATAGATTACGTTTCCAAAATTGACAGGAAGTTTGTATAATTTTTTGGTAACCCTAAAAAAATGGCTACTTTTACGCGTCATACTTTGGGAAACTCCATCTAGAGCAGGGGTCACCAACACATTGACGGTCACCAACACGGCTCAGTTTTTGTATTTATATGATTTATTATTTGTACATTGTGATTTTCTTGGACTGTTGTAGAAATGATAATTTTGAAGTGTTTTGAACATTTCTATATATTTTTTTTCAATTTAAGAAACACTTGCACTAAGACAAAATATAAATATAAAGTGTTGCATATTAACATTTATTTGTTTCCTACCTTTTAAATCATTGTTGATGTTCATTGTAAGAAATAATTAACATGATCAGTGTCTTTGCAGAGATGAATATCTTTAATTATTGAAAAATTTAGAAGATGGTATCAAAGTGGTGGCCCTTTGCATTAATCAGTACACAGGAAGTAGCTCTCAGTTTCAAAAAGGTTGTTGACCCCTGCTCTAGAGATTTTTTTTTTCATGTCTGAACTACATCAGTATTTTCTTAAGGCATATGGGAATTAAATCTGTAATGTTTTTTGACTTTGTTCAACTAAGCGGCCGTCAAAAGTGGAAATTTCGCCAAAACATGAACTCAGGGATACAATGCCTGATTGGGTTCAAACTTTCCATGCGTGTAAAGAGCTGTGTCCAGGTTCTAAAAGCCTCCGGAGGGTCCTTTCTACCCAGCCTCCAAGGCTGTGGCTTAGGAGGATCCTCCGAAGGCTGTAAAATCCCTTGGTAAACGGGATGATCTAGCCTTTTATTCTTCTTCTGTTGTTTTTGGCAGATTGCTTTATGGTGCATTAGCGCCACCAGCTGGATCAGTAGTTTGGATCCAGAAATGAATAAATGAAACATTCTTGTTTAGTTAATATTTTTCTTTAAGTGATTCTTTTTTATTTATGTTTTGCGTCTGATGGATCACTTAAAGTTCTTTTGTTGCTTAATATATTTTGTTTTGTTTTAGAGTTTATTTGTAATTGTTCAATTTCTTTCTTTCTTTATTAAATTTTGAAAACATTGTATTAAAACATGCGCTGTATTTTCGTTTTGGTTGCATCGGTCACATATCCCTTTGGGATTATTTTCTGTTTTATGTTGTGTGTAATTTAAACCAGAACGACGATTTAGCTTTATTTTGTTTTCACAAGTTTTATAAACTCCTTCATCTGCTTCTTAAAACATAAAGACATCCACCAATAATTTGTTGACATTTAGTTTGGTGCGTGTGTTAATGTTTACAATTTAATATTTAAAATGAAAATATGTTTTACAATTCGGCAACAATCACTACCAGCATTTAAAGCTTGAATATACTATACTTAAAAAAAAACGTGTTACTTACATTTGAATTCAAATTGAAGTGTTTTGTGTTGATTCTAATGAAAAAAAAAACACAAAGTATTGTGGGATATCTGAGGCCATGAAGATGGTCTCAATGAATCCTCAGAATTCAGAGAAAAGCAGGATGCATTTTAAGGACCCTTCGAGTTTTGCCAAAATGAGATGGCCTTGGCGCACCGTTGTGACGAAAGTGGCCTTAAAATACGCACTCGGGAGGATGCGCACCTCTGGATCGGGACACAGTTCATGACTGAACAAATTTATATAATAAACTAAAGCGTCAGTTATAGCAACACCAAGTGTCAATATGGATATTTCCCATTTTCTGCCGTTTTATATTCTGCTCTTTCAGGCAGAGTTTGAAAGAAATTTGGAAAACTTGTGTAAAAAACAAAACAAAACTAAAAATTGCACTTTTGCACCTCTCATACTTTAACAAACTAATCCTACAGATTGTAAAAATTGGCCACTGAAAAGCTAAAGCATCTGAGGTGCTTGAGCCCTTTGATCGCTGCTTGCTGCTTTAATTCAAAAGACTTTTTACGTGGCTTGTTGTTTGAAGAGTTTTAATTTTTCTAACAACAAAAAACCCCCACATTCTGTCAAAGCTTTGCATGGTTCTTCAGCACAGTGTAGAATGTAAGTCAGGTCATAAGGTTAAAAATGATTACAAGCACAATTAAATTCATCCTTTTATGCGAGACAATTCAGAAAGAACAAGGGGATCGTTCGTCCAAAATCCAAAACTTTTTATGAGCATCTTCATAAAATCATTTCGACGACTTTGCAGATAACACGGACAGACCATTGCTTATATCCAGTGAAGTCTTTCAAGATTAAACTAGATCAAACCGAGCTCATCTTAAACAAACTAAATGTTTTTTGTGAAATAAGTAAATAGTAAAGAAAGGAAAATTTGGAGATGATTTTTTTCTTTTTTTTTTCTCAAAAAGCTTAATAATGTCCTGGAAAAGGCTAAGACCAAAACCAACAAAACCAAAACGGTCTCGTGGCAGGAAATAGGAAGAGTTCAGATGCAGAAATTGCTCCATCATATCTTCTCGAAATAAACATCTTAAATCTGTGCTCGCCCATAATATACAACAGTTGTGATACAAACTAGAAATCCAGTTCATTCCTAGTCTATATTAATGTTTTGCTACCTATTCCCTTCCTAATAAACAGGTCATTTAACTGGTAAAATGAATTTAGCTGGTTTTGCATCTGCACTCCTCATACGAGTAAAAGCATGCCAGCAAACATAAACTAATAGTACATACACAAGAAATGGGGATGATCTGGACCTGATCACACTGGGAAAATAAAACCAGAGAGAAACAGAAAACACTTCACAACAAACACGGCACAGAGGAGATCAATATTATTATTATTATTATTATTATTATAGCGACTAGGGCTGTGCGATATAGACCAAATATTCACATTGTGATTGTTTTTTTTTTAATAAATGTTCTTGCTTTTTCAAACAAGCTATGTACAAACACATACACGCACACACACACATACACACAATTACAAACATTCTAAATGTATTCAGGTCACAAAAAAACATTTCACAATGAAATTACAAAACTGCAGTAAAATTGTCTTTAAAACAAACAACATTACCTGAATTCCCGTCAACAAACAAAATCGAAACCAAAAAAAAAACAGAAAAGTTCTTTTGCAAGAAAAACCAGCATATCAACAATTTCTGGTTTTCAGCATGAACCACATTTCCCCCAGGACTAAACTCTCTCTGAAGGTGAGCTGGTGGCAGAATACGCAGATTCGTTGTGCGCAAGGTGAGCTCTGAATGTTTAACATATTGAAATGGTGTCCACAAGAACGTATCCCGCATAAAAATCGAACTAATTTAACAGATAAAATTGCAGCCGGTTCAGATGTTGCACATGTTTAAATTTCGATTATTTATTGCACAGCCCTAATAGCGACTCATGGAGACGCGTGATCACAGAAATCACACCCTTAATCGCAGTGTACGCTTACCATACATGCAAACACATTTGATTTTGAAGCGTCTCAAACTATTACTGTAACATTCCTCAGAGAGCTAATGTAAACTGCATCAGATGTTTTTAAAGCTGCCAGCTCTGAGAACCAACACAAGGCTTAGTTTCTTCACAAAGTCATTTCCCATGGAGCAACTTAAAAAAGCACAAACGATACGAGTGATAAATACACCAAAAACAGCAAAAAGGCTATTTTAAACTTTTCACCCCAGAAGCAGACCGAGATTTGAAGAAAAAATAAATAATCGCATAGAGTAACGTCAACAAAGATGTGAGCCGAGAGAGTCACTGATTGGTCGTCGTGAGGTATTTAGCGTGCTAAATGCTATAAGATGTGTACTAGGATTAAAAAAATAATCATTTAAAATGCATTTAATGCATCAGAATTCTGATAAACTTCTCGGGCCTGGGCCGGGCTAGGGCCTAAATTTGAAGCCCAAGCAGGGCTCTAATTTCTGCTGCTTTGGCTGAATGTTTTGTTCCTCTTCTCTGCACGTAGAGCGTGGTAACGCTTGAGAAGTGGCGGTTTCTCGATAACGATAATTCTCCCGAGTTTCTACAAAGGTTCGATTTGGCAATAACGTTATTCTTGTCTTTATCTTGTAATCCGGGAACAGTTCACACATACAGGAAAGAGGGCTTGAGGTATTTTTTATTTGTTATATGTTTTGCGGGTGAAAGGTTACTGAACATTTACAGAATAAAATATTACGAAAAATGTGTCGGTAATGCCTTACGCTACAGGAAAAAAGTATTATGTTACGGTAATACATTACTTTGTATCGCAAAATCATCATGACTTAATGGGGATCAACGCAACAATTTTACACCAGAGGCACACATGGCCGGTGGAGTGAAGCCAAACCACGGAGATCGCCCCCCTGTGGCTGGGTGCAGTGTGTTCTCTGGCTAATACAAGTCTATTGGGAAAAAGCTGAATTTAAAATTTTCCTTAGAAATTACTTTATTTACACAAATGGTTTTAATGATTTTCAAATGGCTCAGTTTCTCCCTACAAATAGGTGGGGACAGCTCCACTGAACAAAACAGACTGATCGCTATAGCATCACGTCGTGAGAAAGATCATTTACGCTGCCAACGTAAGAAGTCGTTCTCAAATTCTTGTTTGGCGGAGCACTGAAACCACAATGGCTCCATCCTTATCAAAATAACCTCCTAAAATCAAAATAAACAATGGGACATGTTTTAGGAAGTAAAATCTCAGTACGTCAAATTTAATACAGTATCTAAATCACAAACCGGCTGAAATGTTGTTTCCAAATAAGTTTAACCATCAGCAGTCTTATTTTACCCACCTGCCTTTAATTGTAAAGAACAAATGGGACCCGGGAGAAACAGAAAGAAAAGGAGGGGAAGGAACAAACTTGGCAGCGAGAAATCCATTAAACAAGACACAAACACACTTTATGGGAATTACAGAGCCAGCTTTGGAATGTAAAAGGCTGAGAGTGTGTTTGTATATAAATGCGTCTGTGTATGTGAGTGGAAACTGAAGAATGTGTGCACAGGGGACCCAGAGCCTATACAGCTGCACCGTAAACACCCCAGTGGGTTTCAAAGAGTTTGGAACAGATGGAAAACTTTGTGTGAATGAAGAGACTTCTAGCAAAATAACTACACCATTTAAATAAACCCAGAAAAAACAGCTCAGAAGAGACTTGTGACCAACTATAAACTGGACACTGTTTCGAGTGGAGGAATACGAAAGGGCTCACCTTTGCAGGGCTGCTGTTCTCCTCGGCAGATGGAGAGAGAGAACACGTCTTGTTGTTGGAGTTGTTGGAGGCTGGTGGTTCCACATTATAGTCCCGAAAACAGCAGAAGAATGGACTGAAGATGCTTCTGTTCCTGTGTTTCTTTAGGCTGCTGTTGGACTGGGAGACTGCAAACACATACACACCACATCGGTCAGTCTGAAGTAGAAACCGTTCACAACATTCACGGCTTTAACTTCACTGCCCTGAAACTTACAGCCCGATGGCCTCTTGTTTCATGAAGGAGGCCGTAACGGAGGGGGAAAAAATACAAGTGCTGTAGACTTTATTATTGGGTCTAGCACGAGAAGCTCACGTGACTGAAGTGCGCAAACAGCTCGCCGTGAGTATTATGAACCACACAGCAGGTATCCATGGGTGACGGGCTCACCTTTGCCCCTTATGCTATAAAAGGAGGGATGATATACACAAACAATCAATGTACAGTAGTATATTAACCCTCCTTGGGTCAATATGACCCCGTTCCGTGTGTACTTTTACAATCTTAAAACATAAGAATTTTTTACCATTTACACATATTTGTTTTTGATGATATTGAGCTATGCTTTTATAACATGCTATAATTTCATATGTTAAGTATAAACTAATAAACTGAAAGCTAACACACCCATACCTGTATTACTGTCAGAACCACTGACGGTAGACATGATATGGGGGGGTAGGGTATTCTCTCTCGGTTGAAAATGGCTCTAAACAAAGGTTTTCTGTCAGTGAGATTTTTGACTATGAAAGTGACATCGAGGAGAATCTGTATGAGGCGTCCTCCTCAGATGAGAATGAGACTCAGAGTGTTGATCCTCCTGTTGTCTCTAAACCACCAGGCGACACAACACCTTACAAAAATAGAAAACTATTATGGTCCCGCTCCCCACTTGAATGACGGGGTAGACTTAGTGCTGCTGGTTCCAGGTTCTAGCAGTATTTCAGCTTCTCATTACACCATCAATTGAAAACTAAATTCTTGAAATGACAAACTTAGAGAGGAGGAGGGTCTATGGGGACCACTGGAAAACGCATTTGAGCCTAATTCAGTTTGCTCATTTTAGCAGGAGTTTACAAGTCCAAAGAAGAAGCAACAACAAGCCTTTAGAATTCCCTCTTGAAGCCTAACAGGAAGTGACTGAACTGCAGTTCCTCTACTGGCCTCTAGAGTCTGGCTCCAGAAGCTTTGGAGCTGAAAAAGTCAGGTTTAAATCTCTTTGATTTGACTTTGAGGCGGGTTCAAGATTGATTAAGCCTTAAAACATGAATAATTCAAGGGCGTGGTTTCTTGACCGTCAGATGATTGACACTTTGTTCAGCCAGTCACGTCACGGCATCATCCTCTATTTTTTTTTCATTCCAGCTCATTTCATCTGAAGAACTTTGCTACTCCTTGTGTTTTTTGCTTTTAGATTTTACTCTCAGTAGTTTATTTTTGTGTGTGTGGTTTGAGACTGTCGAGTGTGTGGTTTCTCTCTTCCGGTTCTGGCGTCAGAGTGTAAACTTAGTTTTGGTGTGTACGTTAGTGATGCAGAGAAGCACGCGATTGTGTTTAAGTTTTGGGGCTAAATGGATAATTTTACCATTCCAGTAGTTTGGCAAAAAAAAGACTTTGACGAAACACAAGCATCGCAAAGCTCAGAATTTTGCTGAAAAGACTGAAACAAAGGGAGAAAGAGAAGTGCATCTTCGGTTCTGTTACACTGCGGAGCTCGTCAGAAACCAGATCTGGCAAATCTGCTGTTTTATCCTCAATTTCCAGGGACCAATGTTTCTTGACCCATGAATGAGCAGAAATAAAACCAACGACTAAAACACCAAACATTGCTTAAATATGACATTTGTGTCAATATACCTTAAATAAATTATATTTAAATTTTGTTATGTGTTTGAAATAACAAGTAAATAATCAAAGAATTGCCCCGTTATAAAAGCAATGCTGTTGAGACATGGAAAGTGCTCAGATTAACATAATAATTATAATAATAAAGGATCAACTTTTGCTTTATGGATGTTATAAATGCATTGCAAAATTTTCTGGATGATTATCTTTCTGTGGATGGTAGAATATCATCCATAATTTGCGCTAAAATTAGCGCTCTCTGCAATCGCTGGAACTAGGTTGACACTCCAAGAGAGCGCTTCCGGTTTTTGAGAATTTTTTTTTTTTTACAGTGTCCTGTCCTGCTCAAAAGCCATCACTTGAGAGAGTAAATGCTTTGCTGAGTTGGAAAGTTTTACTTTCTCCAGGGGATATTTGCTATTCTCCAGGGGCCCATTTTGTTTCTAAAGAACGTCTTTGAATCACTTTGTATTTTTTGCCTCTGCAAAACGCATTATGCTCCCACAGCCATACTTTCACCACGCCCCTTTTGGGACTTGTAGCTCGGGAATCATTAGTAATTTAATAGGCAATGGTCACCAGTCAAGGTCAAATAGAACAGCATGAAGTTGTTGAAATGAGAATTTTCTGTGTGTCACTCAGGCTGGAAATGGAAAGCGAATGAATCCACTGTAGATGTGTAGAAATAATGACGCGCTTCACGCAGTTCAGTGCATGTGTATGCTAACGCTCCTTCGTGGTGTTTGCATGAGATATAGTTAATGATCAAAGTTTGGAACTATTTCATGCAAATATTGTAGGGGTTTGAAATCGGGAATGTTTTTTTTTTCTTTTTAACAGTGTTTTGTTGACATTATTAACTGATTTCAGGTGTTTAGAGCAATGTTGGGTTGGTTAGCATAACCGCTAATTTTGCTGAGTCAGCAAAGTTCAAATCTAAGTTCATCGTCCATCGAGATTCTGAATAAAATCTGAGGCATGTTTTTGATGAGGGAGTGACACTAAAAGATGCTAAGAATGTCAGAAAATTTGATTTTGCATAAAATAGCCCCTTAAAACTCAGGTTTGGTGCTAAACACCGACTAATTAACTCAGAAATACAGCCTGGGAATGTTACTTAAAACAAATTTTTCTCAGCCAAAAAGTGAACTCTAGAAATATTAAAACGTTTTTCCAAATTACACATTTTGCCTCATCTCCTAATATTCTAACCCCTGAAGTTCTCTGTAGGAGTGACACATTCTACATAACCCCACTACAGTACTTTATGCCAAAACGCTTAGCTGTGTATCGGTTACTAGTTCTGCTCGTCTGTGCCTGCTAAACTGGCCTAATTCAGGTCTGGTTTCAAAATATCCAGGTCAGTTGTGAGGGCCAAGAGTTCTCATTGTCACGGTGAAGCCTGTTGAACAGCCAACAATAGACTATTGTACACTTTCATTAACAAGGTGCAGTACAGACCTCTGGAGAAAAAAAAAAAACAATAATAAGTGAAATTAAATAACTCTTTTGCCAAGAGATGGATCCTTTGTACAAGATTACAATATTTCATAGGATAATATGCCTTTTAATGTGGACTATCTTGCAAGCAGAGAATGGCTTTGTGTTTTTCTTAAAATTGCTGTTCATTTGTTGGTCGAGGCTCAGCCACCCTTGCTCAAAGCTTTTTAAATTTGACCTCGTTACATAAAGGTTAAACGAAACTGAAGCTCTGAGCCAAAATGGTCTCAATCTCATAATGGAAGAAGCATTAGAGTAACAGCGAACAACATCGGTCTGATTACTGCTGTCGAAACACACAGAAGGTCACAGAGAACATCAATGCGTGAGGAAACGTGCCTCCTATGAGCTCCACCCAGACCAAACTGGTACAGAGCTAACAAAGTTACGAACTAAAGAGTGAAGTGAGCAGCTAAAGGGTAGTTCACAGTACACTTTAAAACCCATTTAACTCTCCTGTTTCCCTTATACATAAAGACCATCTATTGCAGTACTATGGACACAGATACAAATCTGCATGAAAACTCACTTTTTTTTCTTTTTTTTTTGTTATTGACAACATATGAAAATAATACCAATTTCTTTTAGCAAAGACTGGAGCATAATCATACATGGGGTCAATTTGATACCAAGAAATTTCAAACATTTTGTAAACTCCTGCCAAAAGCAATGCAGGCTGCAAATCTGTCTATATATATATATATATATATATATATATATATATATATATATATATATATATATATATACACTTTTATACATTGTATTATATTATATATACATGTACAGTTTAGTTTTTTTATTCCAATTTAAATTAGAATGTGCAAATGAGAAAAATCCAAAATTAGTAATTTAACTTTTTTATTTTACTGAAAATACCTAATTTGTTCTCGAAATGTATGACATTTAGGTGCCTTTTTGTTTGATATTTATATCTAAAGCTCTCCAGATCGGCCCTAAAAGTTCAAGAGCAATATATGAGCGAAAGTTAATTCCAAGCTGCCAAGCAGACAGCAGATGACAGATTTCTGTTAGTACATGACTAAAAGAAAAGGTCATGAAAGGGATACAGTGCATCACAGAGACAGTCGAGAAGAATAAGCTAAAACACCTTCAGGCTTTTTGCTTCTATATTCCATTAAAAGCAGCTCTGTGGAGCCAGAAAGGCAGTGAGAGTGTTTGCTGTTAGTGCTATTACTGCAGCGTTTCACCCATCACACTCTATTACTGAACACATTTGGGAAAAAAAACATTAACAATGCAAACGGATTGAGCATTTGCACAGATTTTACTGAGTTTTACCAGACCGCTAACAGAGAGTATTAAAGTTTAGCAGTCAATCAGTTGTGCCACAGGCTGTAAATCCGCTATTCACTGCTGTCTTCAGATGATGGAATGAACAAAAAGTTCCCTCAAAAAGATAATGTAAACAACCTCCACCATGAAACAGTCATTAAAACTTGTGTTGTGAGGCACCTCAAGGCACAACCTGTCTCACTGATACAAAGTGAACTAGCGCTGAAAATACAGCATGCTACTTCAGATTTGGATTCGCTAATTCTAGCCATGCTGAAAAGGGCAGTTCTAGCCTAGAGATACTGACAGATTGGATTAAATCAAACACGTAAAAGCAGCGTAAGGGATAATCCATTTTGATAACAATAACTTTACCAATTTGTTTTTTCATTTGCAGTTATAACAAAGGGATATGCAAAGAAGGCCATGCACCAAAAAGTGGGAAGACTAAAGGGAAGAGTAATTCAAAAACATGAAACCAGGCTTCATTGACCTATTAGTTGCTTAACATGCTCTAACAGTATTTCAGTGAGTTTTTTTTTTCATTATTTGAGTATAGCTTTATAATCACTATAGTCTTTCATCAAGGATGATACCAACAAAGCTTGAATAGCAAATGGAAAGCTTTTCATTTGGACGCAGCAGATAATAGACTTGCATTTATTTGTAATAACACAACAAACCGTTTAACACGGTTAGGTGAAAACATTCAAGACCAACACTGCCCATGTACTCAAATGAACTGCACTACTACTAAAATCATCTGTGCTAGCATAGAGCACTTAAGCCATCTCAATTTATAGCAGGGCAGAGACATCAACATTCTACTCCTTGTTTTAGTTCAATCTGTGAATTACTGTCAAATATAATTGCACTATTTACTTGGCCTAACATTGTCTCTAGCTAAATAAATAAAAAAAATGTAGCTAATAGTAACCAACTTCCTTGTAGACCAAATATAGAAATATATATTTAGAAACATGCATCTTTCACCAAAATGTCAAATGCATAACAGCAATGGCTCCAAAACTGTGGTATGCATACCTTTTGAGGTGCGCAAAAGGCTATTGCTAGTACAGAATAGTAGAGTGGACAAAATCACAAATTAGAATTTTTTGTTTTCAAAAGAATTTTTCAGTTTAACATGCATATACCAGGTCTCCCATTCAATATAATTCCTATATGCTTATTAGTGTCTGACCAGAAGAGTCCCACTGACGGATCTGTAAAAGTAGTACACTCAAAAACCACTGAAGGATTTCTACTGCACACAGACAATCCTGAGTCAAAACTCTTGTGCTTTTTTTTTTTTTTTGCTTTAGCAAACACAAAAACAAACTAAACTTCAGTACTTTGTGTGGAAAACTCAGCATTTCCCTTATTTGAGCCTCTGTCTAAAAACATCCATTTCTTTAGTGATGACCATTACACTAATGAAAGTGCACCAAAAATGTAATAAAATTGTTGTTGGTGAAATTTAATTGACTGTCAGTATGTATTTGTGTATTTTATGCAGGCTGTATTGGAATCTATTAACTCACTAATTAAGAGTAACAGGTGTCTGTGGCCACCATGGCTCAAGGAGTACGTGGCTGGAAAACATTAGGGAACTACTGCATTACTGGATTGATATGACAATCTATGTCCAATCATCCATTCTTCTAAACCATTACTGTGCAGATCTCCCAACCAAGTCAAATTTGAACAAAAGACCTTGGCCCTCATGTATTTCTAACTAAAGCAATAGATGCGCAGAAAGCAAGAAATGTAATTATTACACACAAACAAATTAGAATTTTAGAAGAGAGAAGTTCAGAAAACATCAACCAAGGAGTATAAATGGAGGCCAAAATTAAATGAAATAATCATTAACCAATATCAACACCTGACTGAACCACCTGATTATTCCAGAGCAACCGGAATAGTAGAGCATACATAACCTTAAGCCGGGTTCAGACTGCAATTGTCAAAACTGTCACATCACACTATCTGGACAAGATCCAGTCATGCTGAATTCACACAGCACGATAGATCGGCAACAGAGGATTTCACACTGCACGACTTTAGACAGAATCGCAGAGAACTGTGTCCATTTTCTAAAAGTGTGTTACAGAAATGTTTTAAAAACAGAGCGGAGTCACGTGTGCCAGATCGAAGTGTAACACTGGAATTATTGCTATAAATGTGAGCGCAAAAGTTGTTATGTAATCCTTTGGGTCTAAACAAATAAAAAAGAAGCCCCATTTGAACCGAAACCACTGTTTATATACACCGTCTATCCTTTTGCAACTCCTCCACAACTACACATTGCCCTGTTACACCCGTGTTTCTCTCATTGGCTGCAGGTGATCACAGACGTTATTTCAGTCTCCAACTGATCCAGATCTATCACCAAGCATGTCTTAAAAGCCTTCTAAGTATATGAACAGGAAGTGGATCCTACTTTCAAAACAAAGGTTTTATAATAAAAGTCTTTCTTATTGTGAATTTACAACATGTTAAGAATTGATCTGCGGAAAGATGAGAAAATAACTCTTTGCCTCTTATCAAGTCAATAATAACCTTGCAGAGTAACTAGGGTCTGGGCCACTAAAGCCAGTATGCTAATTCTGGCACATGGCAAAAAATAAAACAGATGCCTCACAACATTTTAGAAACGTTTAACAGTTTCCCCTGTTTGAGTCACCTGTTTGCCATGATAGAAACTACTTTAGCATTGCTGTGCTATTATATTAATGACAACGTTGAATATTTAAGTGAAGTTCTAGCTGTTTTATACTGTTTTTTTTTTTGTCAATCAACACAAAAAATCCTGAAAAATGCTTCAGTGGATTCAGTGTGAAACTTTGAACCATAAACTCATTCACTTCTCTCACACAGAACGAACAATGAAGATGACCAATGCAGCAAATACAAACCATCTTAAGACATAACATACAGCAGGAATTAAATTATTAGTTCAGCATTTGAAGCTCTGCCCACTTTTTCTTTTGCTTGTCTAATATGCAAACACACAGTCTCCATAACATTGTCTCTGTTAATTACCATTTTCTAGCATCCCTTCATCAACCCAATGCTCAGTGAACTTTATCTCTGGATTACGCAATAAAGCCTCGTTCTCCACTGGCACATGACTGTGTAGGTGGGCAACAGGTCATGGGCTCTGAGACAACGACTGGAACTGACACGCTCTCTTTCATCAGAGCTGCAGGGAGATGATCCACTGCAACATGTAGCTTTACTGAGCCGGATCTCCAGCAGAGATGAGTCCGCTCGAGTCTGCAGCTAAAGGCATGAGGACAACTGTCCACTGACTCAAAAACCTTTTGTGTGTGAACATGAGCAAGACACTAATGACAGCTCAATCATGTCTCACATTACATTTAAAGTTGACATGAAAGCTGAACAAAGCCTGATTATTTCAGGTTGGAGAAAAATCCTCATTTTCAACGAAAGTCTGTATTCTTTATTCTCTCCCGGCAACAATCGGTCTTGGTCATCATAAGCTGGTTTGGTTTGTGTTGTCCTCATAAACTTTTTCTGCTTTTAATGTCCTCTTAAGATTTTCCCTGCTAAGCTCCCAGGGCAATCATGTATATATATATGACACTGTATAACTAAAGATGAATTTAATTTAATACATTCGTTTTCAAAAAATGTTTTTTTAGACCATTAAGGCAATCGTTTCTCAGGACACACCTCACGATCTCTCCTGTAGCACGACATAGTGGTTAAAAAACACTGCTCTAATGTTAAAACATGCTAACAGTGGTTGTTGGAGTTCAGATCAATTAAAGATCAATATTGGCATGTTTGTTTATCGGGACATAGCTTTCACTGAGAGGACAACCTCCAGAGCAGGCAATTATATTCATCTTGTTTTGGAGAAATTTTTGCCAAACAACTCAGAAGGTGTAACGTTCCCCATGAACACAGTTTTCCCATTTGTTGTATAAAAGAGAACTCAATTAAAGTTTCATTTTCAAGTAAAGAATGTTCATTTGGTATTCGTTGATATCTCCTATTGTGGCGGGGCTTGACAATAGCTCAATAAGAGCTTTTGTGCATTTTGATAGCAACAGTCATCCCACTCTTTCTGCAAAACCCCAACCTTGATTTCTTGCCTTACATAGACATTCTCAATAAATTACTCCACATTAATTGCAAACTGTAACAATTTTTTTTCAAACCGACAGCCAAAACCATTTAAAGCAGCTCAGAAAGAAACAGTCTCCAATAAACCCATAAAAAAATTTAAAACAGAGTCTTTTCCTTCCCAATAGGCCCTTTTCACATGACGTCACACCACTTCCACTTTGAGTAAAAGGTGTGTATCTTTAGTACGTATTCCAGCATGATTGACGCAGTCTCGTGCACACCTTCCCCAAATACAACTGAGCGATGTACAAACGCTCTAAGCTTGAATAGGGATATAAATTCTTCCATGAGCAGTACCTGTTCAATTACGAAAGCAAGTTATTTTATTGTTAGCATAAGTTATTGTATAATAGTTAGCATAAAGCTAACGCTACTTTCTCTTTGACATACAGGTAAACAGATAACAATTAAATTTGTATAAGGGATGCTAGCTAAACGATGGGATATTTTGATAGATAAACATATTAAAAGTTAATGATGTGCTTGTTTTTGGAAAAACGAGAAACATTGCAGTTGCACTTCAAGTTGACTGTGCCATTGTGGTAAACTGTTGATAGATGAAGAAAGGAGAAAAATAAAACTTTATTACACCAGCATATAAACAGTAAGTTTCTAATATGCGGCTTGAATGTGGATACTTATCAAGAATATATGCTGGAAGAAGTGAGCAATAAATGTTACATTAATTTAAAAGTTAGCTTACTTTCTGCAAGAATGGTAACTTGCATACATTATTTCCACATCAAAATATAAGAATCAACAAATACGTGAGGATTATTATTTAAAAGTTTACATCCCGTTTTGTTTTTAGTTTAGTTCCCAGTCACTGCAACTAAACAAAACTTTACCTAAAGGCTGAAGCGTTTTGATGTCACTATGAACAGGGCCAATCGACATCCAATGACGCTCTGTTCATTTGCTCTCTGCAAACTCTGCCCTTCTTTTCTGTGTAATTGAATCATGCTACTTCTGAACAATGTAGAATTTAAAAAATAAATAATTCATTATAAAACTCATCTAAATTATGACAGGGTGCACGTTAATCTACTATATAGCAATACTGACATCCTAAAAATGTACATTTACTTTATATTGAGTAATCAAAAAGCTAATAGATCTAACCTCTCTAATGTGGTAGCTCAAGTTGCATCATGTGACGCAGGAAGATCCTTCCATCTCAACTTTCTGTCAGAGAGGAATACGAAAAAAAGTTCGTGGGTAGGAGCTTCCCCATTGCCGGAAGCGATCCCATTAAAGTCAATGGAATTTTTTACATATTGTAACCGCGCCTTGAGTTTGCTAACCCAGCTAACAAGCCCTCAGGATCCATTAGATTGTCAGTGCAACCTGATGATGTCATCACTTCAACATGATACAAACAGAGCCTGACTCAACCAACACAGCACATAAACCAATTTAAAATGTAATAATACAATTTACATGCTTAAAGAAAAGAGTTACCACATGCTCTTTATACTCTAAAAACCACATACATAATCTAAAAACAAAAAGCATAATCTAAGTATGCACCAACTGCAGTGGTCTCTTTATTTTCTGTCAACTGTGCCTTTAAAATACACAAGCAGACATGAAGCCAAAGTAAATCAATGTTTCAATTTCAACAAAGCAACTTTTTAACATTTTGTTCATGTTGTCACTCAGCAAAACAGCCCCCAAACATAAATAAAGCTCCAACATTTTCATCGCAGTTCTCGCATTAGCTATTCAGTGTCTTTGCTTGTGAGAACAACAGCCCGGGAAACAGACTGCTGTACATGTTGTGTATCCTCCTCGACTCGAGTGTGTTCGGTGAACTGAGAGAAAGTGAAACAGACAGCCTCCGTCCTAATAACAGACAAAGCTTTCGCAAACCTACCCTAATTCTGTTCTTTTGGAATTCCTTCAGATCCAACAGTCTTTCCATGACAGGCATCTCCACTACAAGCAAGATGTGAATAATCTGAGCAAAAACTGTTTTTAATTGAGCGTACATTAATTTAACTTGTGAATAACCAGATTAGTATACCCAAGAGCCCAATGGCTCGCTGTTCTTTTGGCAGAGAGGAATCATCCACATCCAACTCTTAGTATCCCAAAAACAGGTCCATCATCACATATCATTGTTGTACTTACACAGCAAACATATTCGTTCAAAAGCTGCTAACTGTTGTTCTCTTTTAACACCCTTTCCCACTATCAGCACTGTCAGTGACTTTTGAGCATTTGATGGATTTAACCTGCTCTTTAAACATGGGAAAGTGGCCCGATGATTTAAGCGTTCTGCTGGGTGAGAGATACATTTTAAGATGTTTAATATTTTATTTCGCAAACATGAGAAAGTGCCTGAGGGCTTTAGATAATGTGTTTGGCTTTCCAGTGAAAGACTGATCTATGCCAAGGTCAGATTGTGTCGTGTTTGAATCCAGTGACACGACGGCGACGCCGACAAACACAAAGCAGCCTGCCAATCACCAAGCGGATCAAAAGTGTCAGCCAAGATAAAATGAAAAATCACATCAAAACAGGTTGACTGAGAGAAAATGAACTCTTTACAAAGCCACCATTGAAAAAAGTGTGCTAAATATAAAACCTAAGCTGTGGGATATAAATAAGCCACAGAGTAATGCAGCAATTTTATTTGTTTATCATTTATTGCAATGCACGTGTGAAAGTAGTGGTAGCATGAAATGTGAAGGGATGTTTGAACACTCAAACAGTTCAAAATTAAAATTCCATTATTCTAGCACATTTTCAGCGAAACATTTTACAGCAAAGCTACTCAGACAGTGGATTATCCGCAACTTTTTAGGCTGTTCCGATTGCATGATAAACTTTAAAGATTTCCCTGATGTGTATTTGATCTGTGTGTGGAATCAATCAAGAATAAATGTTAGAGCCATAGCCAATCAGCAGCCACTCCCTTCTTCTGCCAAGGACTTGATTTTTTTTCTCTCTTTTTTTGAGTTGAAAACATTACTTAATTATACTGCAAGTCTGTTTCTATTTCTCTTAATGTACAACACTTAACTTTTACAACACATAAGTAAAAGTATTGCTTTTTGTCAAAGGATTGAGATTAAAAAGCTACCCACGAAGCTTTCAAATTTAAAAGTAAGACGGCATAGACAAATGGTAAATTTACACCATTTATAGAAAAAAAAATTATAGATATACGTTTTTTTATGAAACAGTTAAAAAAAAATTAACAGCTGTCTCTCCTTTCAACTATGGGTGACTGGGAAGTCTATGACTGGGAAGTCTACGACTTTGGGAAAATTGCCTGATTCTGTTCTATCTTTGTGAAATGTACAAATGTGAACACAAGACACTTCAGATTTTGGATCTCGTTTTTTTTTTTTTATGCCAATTATCGCATTTTGGAACCAATCTTCCAATAAATAGAAGTACATTACAAATTAAGTTAGTAAATGTATTATAAAATATAACAAATTGTTAAAAAAAACATGATTACTAAAAAGGAATGAGAAATCCAAAAAATCCTAAAATCCATTTGCTCAATCAGAGGTGAACAGGGTATGGCTAAAGCATGGCATGTCACTTTTTAAAGTTGATGCACACTGTTGACAGAAAAGTTTGCTCATCTGCCATGAGGCAAGCGTAGCAGTGTTGTCGCTCAGGGCTTGCATGGGGTATGAGGGCTGGTACCCATGCACCTTTAATAACTGACGAAAACAGGGCTCAAAGTTTTACTTTAAAATTTGTCTTTGTGGATTTTCTTTTAGAAACACTTCCAATAAATCATCCGGGACATTTTATTAAACTGTTTCAATTGAGCTAAATTTGAATATGTAATCTATTATCATGCTTCTCTAAGGTAACAATGTGCTCTACTTCATCTGAACTTCATATCTGCACAGAGTCGCAATCATTCACATGCCGGCATGTATTTTTAACAGTTTGAAATAGATCAGTAGAAATGAATGAATGTGAATGAATATTAATGAATATTAATAACCCCATTACTAACCCCATTCTGTGGCTGGCATTTTTATTAGTCAATTTTCCAAAGTTTCATGGAAATGGATTTTGACACAAATCTTCCGACACTTATCCACCGGGTCATTTTTCGTGTTCCAGGTTTGCCCCGAGTCCCAGTGTTAAGTAATGAGCGTTGAAATGGAAATGGGACTAAGAGAAGAAATATATTTGATTTCATGACTGTGTTATTTCATCATTCTGCATAAGATCAGAGTAGAACTACGTGTATTAAGGGCGAATCATTTTGAACATTAGTAAAACGGGATAAAAAATCTGCGTTGACATGTAATACATTACCTGCTTGTGTCTAGAAAGCAATGTCTCCAAAAGATTCTCTCTATTTCAGGACGTTACTCTCAACATATTGAACCTTCATTTATGAGGTCACAACGAATTTACATGTACACCCCTAAAACACTGTTTATGGTAAATGCCCCCATAATTTAAAACATTATAAAAAAAAATCCTTCAGTAGAGCCATAAGACTGCAGTCATTTGTAAAAAGGGGGCAAAAGTCTAGTTATTAATGAATTAACTGATTAATATTCTATTCAAATTATTTTTGTTCTTGACATTTTTATCTTAGATAATGAAACAGACTAACCTTGAAACTATACTTTCTGTCAATAGAAAAATGAATTTGTATTTGATGATCTTAAGGAATGCTGTAACCAGCCAGAAAATTAAATGACCTCTTGAATACTTTTACTTTCTTCTCGTGAAAGAGACCAATTGTCTGAGGATTGCTTTGAGTTTGGCCAGTTAATTACTAGTATCATTAAATAATCTTCTCTAGTTAATTACCAGCAGCTAACTGGTTTTGCTTTGTACACAGCTCTCCATGGCAGTTTAATTATAAATGCTGAACACCAAGAAGAGCCATTTCATTTGTTCTGTTGACTTAAGAGTCAATTGAGCAAAGTGAAGGTTATCCTGATCTAATCATGATCATACAAACCTTTATATGTCTGCAAAGAGAAAATATCAAAAGTACAAGGTCTCTCAGTCCGACCAGATTTCTCCAGTTACATAATAGGAACCAATTTATTTGCAGAGCAGTCAAGCAAAGCCAAAAACTAAAGTCATTTCAGTCAAGGACAGAATGTCTAAATCGGCTTATTAGTGAAGGGATCATCAAATTAGAAATAAACTTTCATATTGTGTCAATCCAACATTCTGTGTAATGCTATATGGGCACAAGAATTCATGTCACTCATCCAAAACTGTATCGAATAACAAAATACTGACACTGCTTCAAAAGGAAAACCAAACAAAAAAAAGCTGTTGAAGCTGGAGACATGGCTTTTTTTCCATTTAACAGATCATGAAACTTTGAGTACATGTTTTGAGATTAACAGCTTTATAACTTTTTTTTCAGATAATTTTTATCTGAAAGCTTTTCCTTTCACTTTCCCATGATATTCCTGCCATATGCTTGCATTTTTGTGCTTCCGATACGGCAGCCTAGTAGCACTGCAAGAGATACTAGAGCTAGACTCTGGATGCAAGACTTTCGATCCCTTTAATGCATGTGTTTATGTTACGTCTTATCATCTTTATTCCTGTTTGTGGCAGAGCCCCAAGAGACTTCAACATTATTATCTTTTTTCTTGAGTATTTTGTGTCTTGTGATGGTGGATTGTTTCTCCTTCCAAATCATAGTCAGGATCTTTCTCGTCTTGGTGGCAAATATTTATCTTGTGTTTGAGTTAGTAAAGGAGTGGTGCTGTGTTTCTCTTTCATGCTAATTGTTCTTTGTTATATTAACTTACTCTGCAGTGTGTTAAAGGAACTGTGCTGATGAGTTGTCTTGTCTGATGATAGTTGCTTACTCTGAGCACATAATCTAAGCTCACAATCTGATTGGCAGTGTGCTCCTTCTCTGAGTGTTTCTGTACGTTCTTTATCCCCTCACTTGCTTTGCTAGTCTGTTTCAACACCTATGCAACCTACAGTTAGCCTCTTTATTTTTTCAACAACTAGCTAGTGTTAATTTTTAGTTAATGGTAAGTTTAGGTTTCAGTTTAGGTTTTTACAGTTTATGGGGTTTTTTTCCTGTTATTTCCTATCTTTCAACAGTGTACATAAAAAGAAATGCAACCCTTTGAAAATGAATAGTGACAACTTTTAAAGTGAATTATTTGTTTTTGAAGTCTTCAACAACAGGTTGAAA